>CM034157.1:294609685-294834641 GCA_019776745.2 Taxus chinensis
ACAAGCATCAAAGAGTGTTGCATAACCAGAACAGAACAACCAGACCACAACAATACCAACCAAAAGTACAAAAACAAAGAAAAATATATAGACAATACAAATCTCAAGACCATCCCAGTCACCAACATCTATTTCATGATCTTGAAGAAATTATTCTTGAGGATCTCTAGTTTATCCTTGATGTATTTGATAGAAGTATCATTCTTAGCTTTTTCTTTTCCCTTGTTACTCTCCAACACAAGAGTGATGTTGGAAAGAAATTCCATATTTACATTAAGCAAGTAGATGATATAACACTGTTTGTTTATGAGTTTTCCCTGTTCTTTTTCAATGGTGTTGATTCTTTTTTCCATCTCCTCCATAAGACGATCATGCTTGTTGCCAATCTCAATGGCTAATTTGCCCCTGACTTTCTCTTTCAGAACTTTGCACTCCTTTATGATCCAAGATAGCATATAATTGTGCAAGTCCAATTCATTTCTCATATTGCCAGTCAGGGATTTGTTACTAGCAAGCCCCTTATCACCCATAACCAATAGACTAAGAGCATTAACACCCTCACCCGAGGAGAAAGTGGGAGGATTAGGATCATTGACAAGATCAAATCAGGCCTTCTTACTATGGAGGAACTGACCAGAGGTCGTGAGAGGGGGTCTCTTAATATGGACAGAGGGATGAACAGGAGGGGTTGTTGGGTAAGTATTTACAATGATTAAATAAAAGTGCTTATAGAGAAGCATAATGAAAACATGGTGAGAGGGCTGGGATCATTTCCCCAGTGTAACCAAATTCACCAAGTTTTCTAGGGATTGAAGAAGAAACAAAGGAAAATTGACTGCCACTTTTCTTCTGTAGTTATTTAGAAATACCAGATGAAAATAGGAAGTAACTTTAAATTGGACTTTAAGAGTAACATACTTCATTAATGCAAGACTAACATTGTCAAAGGGATTTGGAAAACACTCCCGCAGAAATCCAGTTTTAACATGAGTGATGCACTCTTCACCCTCTAGAAATTTGGCTTCTTCTTCTTTTCTTTCATAGTTATTCTTGTAGAACCGCATACCTTTGTGATGAAGACCCATGAAAATGACACCGACTCTTCTGTGATGATAAATTCTCTAATCTTCAATCGAACTCCTTTTTAAAGGCCAATTCTTCGCAAGATACTAAGAAATATTGAAATCATTTCCCCGAACCTCATTCATGAAGTGGTTGAAGCCCCCTTTCTTCATTATCTCCCAGACTTCAACATCCTCCCTCCATTGAACATTATTGATTGGCTCCACCATGCAAATATCCCCCCATGGAGTTTTTAACATCCATAGAATCGTAGAGGGTAAAAAGGAAAGTGGTAAAATGTGGAATAGTGCAGTAGACAATGGTGAAATAAAATTTAATAAGCCACCAGTTTCCAATACTTACCTCATGATTGCTAACATTTCTCCATATTAATGATAGATTAGATGTCAGGATGTAATGAACTAACATGATCCCAGATTTTGTAATTATTAGCAAGAACCCCCACATTGGCTAATGAGTCAACAAGTTTATTGCCTTCTCTATATACATGATTGAAAGTACAACTTGAAAAAGAGTTTGCCTAATGAATAGCCTCGTCAATATAATTTTTTATGGACCAACTAAATTTAACAGAACCTTTAAGAAATTTTTCAATGTTCGTGGAATCTCCCTTGATGACCATGTTTCTGTAAGTTAAGATAAGAGGCTAATCTGATGCCCCAAAGAGCCGCCAAGGCTTCCACAAAGTGATTGGTGTTAATTCCTAGAGGCCCAACAAAAAAGGTATAAAATGACATCCTTCTCCCCGAATACATCCACCACCATCAGAATTCTCAGGATTTCCCTTAGAGGCACCATCAATATTTAGTTTAAAATATCTAGGATTAGGGGGGGACCAAATAACAAGGGTCATATCAATCTTGACAGTTTAGTAGTGTTGATAACACAAGAGACTTACTATTTCTTAAGAATTTCAGCCTCCTCTTCATTTTGATTATAATTTATGCATGAACATCATTATTAGAATAGGGATAAGTATATAGGTATTCATATTTTAATGGTTGTATTTTTATTATGTTATTTATATTCTATTATGCGGAAAATTGAATAGTAATTATAATTAAGTGATTAGGTGGATTAAGTGAATTGGTATGCCAAATAAGGCTCTTGATTAATCTTGTAAAACAAAATTAATGTGTATAAAGGTAGTTAGAATGAAGATTTCATCTTTTCTATGTTAAGTGTGTCTTGTTGAGTTATTTGAGGAGTTAGACCAGGAAATTCTTCATAATTAATCAATTCTTAGAGGGAAGTTGAGTGTAGTCATTTTTAATCCCTCAAAACAATAGTCTAACTCCATGGACCTTGACCTATCACCAAATAGGTGTTGGGTGCTCACTTGAGGCACACATGGGTGCCAAGGCCCTCCTTTATGTGAGTCTTGTGAGAATACATTACTTATGACAAAGACTTGTATGCAAAGAGGAAAAGAACCATGCATTCATTCAGGTAACAAGAATAATATAAAGAAGATGCACTAGGGGTTACACCCATGAATGATACATATTTAGAATAGAACCATATATTCCTCATTAGAAATTAGTTCACTAACCACATTAATTTTTGTAAGACAATAACAAACTAATGTGTCAATGCAGATAAGACTCATACATCAGAAATTCTAAGTATGCTCCCATGTTACAAAAATTATCACAAACCCATCCCTCTAGATATGTCATCTCTCCTAGAGTTCTCCTATTGAGAATCCATAGAACTGATTACTATTTTTATAGAGCTTTTCCTATTCAATCGTTACGTGATGTCAGCAACCACACACTTTTCTCAAAAATTAGTCCCTTCCTACTGCCTAAGAATCTCTATATTTAGCTTTAGCATCCACCGCCATGCCTTCCTGAAGTAATAGATCAGTTACCAAGTGTCCATGTGGTCCTTCAATACAGCATGCTTCTTCCCATCTGAACTCTCCACTATCTACAATGATGTCTTTTTGGATCCTTCCATCGCATGGAATGTTCCTTCCTTGATCACCAAGTTTCCAAGATGACACCTTATCCACTCCACATGCTCATTCGGGTCATGCTTTTCTCGTGTGCTACTAGGAATGTCGAATATGGATAAGTCCCGAAACCCTTTGCTTTTCCTAGTGCACACCGTGGGTTTTTCTAAACCCTCCTAAAACCCTTGTCCTACGTGCCTTCAACCCATGATCCCTTCTTCATATAGGTTCCGTGCACCCATGGGCCTTCTTATACTTAGCCAATATTCTGAGGCCCAACATCACCCCAAACTAAGCTTGTTCTCCACCCTCGAGAACACTTACCTTCAAAGAATAAAGAATGACAGGATCTAGATAGTTTGGAATAAATAATGAAGGAATGAGGAATGAGGAATGAAGAATTAAAGAATGGGAAAAATTGGTATTTTTGAAGGAGGAGAGGGAAATCCTTCCCAATATCTTCCTCAAGCTTCTCCAAGGAATCTACCTCAGTCTGTGCCTGCTGATAGAGGCCACCTACTAGGGCACTTACCTCCTCAAAAATTATCTCCTCCCACTTAACACTCATCATATCAACAATACTCTCTAGTTGGTTTCCAACTTCATCATATGTGTCCATTTTGCTGATGATCAAGGCATATAAATCCTTCAACTAGTTTTTGATCGAGCCCCACAAGGTTTTAATAGGTTTTGATTTCTTGTCCACTTCAGCTAGGATCTTATCCATCTATGCTCTGTTTCCCTAATTCTTCTCCTGAAATTCCTTGAGCTTTTCTTCATGTGTGACAACTAAAATTGTTGTTACCCTATCCCTATCAGCGCAATTATCATAAGCGGCCTCAGAAACTTGTGTGGTGACCTTTACATCGGTGAGGAGTTTATTATACCGAGCAACGATTTCTACCACCTGTAGCTTCTCATCCCTTTCTTGGCACACCATTGCCTCTTCTATGGATTTTAAGGCAAGTGGTTGCCTCTACATTGTGAGGATGCAAGTCTGATCCTCTAAGCATTGTAAGGTTGATTCATATTTTTTCTCGGGTGGCGCTAGGTTAGGATGCTTTAAAATAATAACATATGTGATAATTTCAATTTTCTTCTGTACTTCACGCACACTTTCCTTCTTCTCTTTTAGTTCACACCTTAGTTATGCGTTGATGATATTTTATTGCTTCAGGTCCTTTCTTCTCTCAAGAAGTTCCTCCTCCTTATTCTCCAATTCCACCTCTAAAAATCTCACCCTATCATTTCTTCCAAAAATTATATCATCAATCTCAACTGAAAATTTATTGAGTGCATTACAGACTTGCTCATCTAACAATTGTTGAGCATTCACCAAGGGGTTTATCCCTTTTATCTCTAGAAATTTCATCAATTCCCCTTGGGTCATTTCGAACTTAGGATCATCAAAGAAGGACTCCAACACCCATGATAGCATCTTCCTGGTTTGTGGATATGTTCCTTCTATGTCAAATGATGGCATGGCCAGGAGTTATTCTACTGGCACGGTGCTCTGGAAGCACGTGCATAACACCTTGCTCAAATAATTGATGTAACCCATTCCTTGCCCCTGTGCTGCCACTACGCTCTTCCCATATGTTTGCACAACCTTTGGAAATATTACTGCTAGGTCAGGGTCTCCACCTATGCTTCCATACTCTTTTCCATTGCTCTCCTCTTCTATATCATTGAGGATTTCATCCACGTTGCACTCTACCTCCTGCTCTATTAAATCTTTGATAATGCCTGCCACTTCTCTCTCCGTGTCCTCTTATATTTATTCCTTGGTGAGGCTTTGTGTCCTCTGATCTCTCATGCTTACTTCTCCACTCACCCCTTTTCCTTGAGCATCTTCTTCGTCCTTTCCATTCTTCTCTTCACTTCCTTCTTCTTCTGAATCATGTATATCATACATGGGATGATTCTAAATTTCTTCATCCTCATCGTCATCCATATCACCCTTTTAGGCCTCCAAGTCATCTATTTCCTCTAAGTCTACCCTCCATGCAACCTTATGTTTCTTTCTAACTAGTTATTCTAGTATAGGAGACTCTTCGTTCTCTTTTTATTCAATGGGTGACTCCCTCCTTGGAGGCTTCTCTTTCACTGTCGCCTCCTCTTCTGGGGTCTTCTCTCTAGCTAGAGACTTATTTCTATGCGTGTAAGTGTTTGGCTTAGCATTTTCCTCCGGCACACCCATAGATTGTGTTTTCTACACATTAGGTTCCTTCTTCTCCTGCACTTCTCTCTCCCTTTTCTTCCATGCAGCCTTCTTCCTTCCTATGGGGTCCTGAGGAATAGAGACATCATTCTCTAGGTAGGAACCCTTTTCAAAATTCAGCCTGATGCGCAAGTATACCCTTGTTGTAGTCCTTCTCATGATTGGAAGCATCGATGGCTTCATCATCTGTACTTCATGGGAGACATACTTCTACACATATGTGTGCTTTTTCGGATATAAGAGATTTTGGCACAACTTGCGGTGGCCCTGGTCTACCTCACTAAGGTTAAAACTTAGTCTTTTGGCCTCCTTAAAATGGTTAAACCCTGCTTAGAAGTATTATGCCGTGAAGGAAAATGGAAACTTGTACCATGGACTCTTAGTCCCATCCATCAAAGTGAATCTTCCGATGTAGAAGTGTTGATATACAACAAATTCAACCTATTCAACTACAAGCATGGGAAGTTGCTCAGGTATCGTCCACTCTACCCCAAATGTGTCATGCATTCGCTTGTACCATTTCTCCAAGCATGCCTTGTAAGTGGCCGTCATGGTGTCATAGGTACATTTCTCAATTATCTTCACGAGCGAGGGATCCTCTTCTAAGTACTCCCATACAAACTTCTCCGACACCATTGTGTAGTCCAATCTCTGAGAAGATGATGAGGAGGAGAATGTTTCCAAACATTATCTTTTCTCCTTCCTACACGTTGTTAATGATCTCATCAATAATGTAGGTGGACAAGTTATAAATTGTTCCTACTAAGATCTTTTGCCATGCGTTCGACCATGCCTTATTCACTTGGGTCCACCTTTCTTGACCATTCAACTTTGTAACCAAGTGCGCAACCATCCTTATCACAGGGGTTGGGATATATGCGATATCAAAGTAACACGAACCCGTATTGTAGTTGTAGGGCTCCATAGTTTCCTTGATGGCCTCCTTATCATCCAATTTTTCATCTAAGGAGTTTCCTTCGTAAACTAGGAAAACAAACTTTGATATGAGCTGATGGGTTATGCATATTTTACGGCCTGCAAAATAGAAGTGGTCCTCATGCATGCACAACATTAATCACTGGTATAACCACTCAGGATTTACAAAATAGGGAAAATCATATAATTGCAGTAGCCCGGCCTTACCTAACTTCAGCTTTACTTCATTGTTATACATCAACATTACTTCTCGTGTCCTTGTATTAGTAGGATGAACTAGTTCCAATGCCATCTCCTTCTCTATGGTACTTGTGCAATGGTTGTAGTCACTCACAGACATATTCCTGACATGCCATACCCATTCTTTCCCTATAAATACTCCATCTAGGTATTGCATCTTTGCATACCACTCATTAAGACTTGATGTGGCAGTTTTATTTCCCTTGCCCTTCTTCTTTGGTGAAATGGTCACCTTCTTTGGTACCATTTTTACTTGTTGGCAAAACCATAAACTCATCTTCCTTGCTCTACTTCCTAACTCTGCTCAATCCTGTGGCTCAATTATGTGAAAAAATCCTTTTATCTTTGTGCCCTATCTGCAGAACCCTAACTTGGAAAAATTATTCCACAAGACAGTGTATTCCACTCAAACTTCTTCCCTACGCTCATGTACTCCCACTTTGGTTTGCAGAGCAACCCTAGTCACACACTTAGATCTCTATGATTCCTTCTTCACACAAATATCTCTTTGCGGGTGCCCTAGTTTGCAAGAGCTCTTCAATATTGTAATAGCAAGGTAAATAATAACATGCTCGACTTCATACTTATAGCTTTTTCCTCCTCTCCAGCAATAACTGCTAAACCACCTACCAACATACTAGACATTAAATGTGGATTTCTCCAATAAATTCAACCTTGAATGCCCTTACCCATGCACCCAAACTTATGCGAAAATATTTTTCAACCTTCTAGCATGTGAAATAAATCCTCACTAACCAAACACTCTTATGCGCATACTTGTAGCGCCGAAGGCATTTCTTCTATCCTTGACCTGATTTTTTCCCTTTCCTACCTCATGTTGTTCCTACGCTTCTTATCCTTTATACGTGTTTTAAGCTATATTGACACCAAAATTATCATCCACCATTTCCACATGCGTTCTTCTATCTCTTGCACCTTTAATCCATTCCTCCAGGCCTCTTAACACAACTTTTACTACTAGCTTGTATCACACTTTGCACTACTCCAAACTACTCCACCCCACCCTAAATCAAATGCGTGGTCCTTTGTGCATACACAATATTCTGAAATTAATAGTGCACAAGGCGTAAAACTAAACAAAAAGAAAGGAACAAACACCGAGAAAGGGAAATACAAGGAAAGGAAATACATAAAGGGAAATCCTAATCTAACTGGTAATAATGCATTATTTACAAACACAAGGAAGACTTATTTATAGTATGGCTTCAACCTACTTCCATTGAAATGGCCAGGTAAACTTGTCCCATCAAGTTCTTGCAACTGACATGTGCCTAAATCAAGGATATATGAGATGATGTAAGGGCCCAGCCAATGGAATTTAAACTTCCCAGGATGGCGTAAACACTTAGAATCATACAACAAAACCATCTACCCAACCTCAAACTACTTGTTCTTGATATGATGATCATACCATGCCTTTTGTCCTACCTTTTCAGTCTTCTGACTCCATCTAGCAAGTGATCATCTCTCATCTAACTACATCAATTTATCAATCCTTTCCTTGAGATCTTGTTCATCAGCCAATCCTCCTGTGTGCGCTATACGTAATGATGGTAACATGAATTCAAATGGCAAAACAACCTCTACGCCAAACACCAATTGAAACAATGTGGCCTTGTTCAACCTTTTTTACGTTATCTTGTATGCCCATAAAATGACCGATACTTTGTAATTCCATTCTTCTCTTCCAACATTACAAATCTTGATCAACGTGTGACTCAGTATCTTGTTGAATGCCTCAGTAGTTCCATTTTCCTAAGGATGATAGGGGATAGTCTTGTGATGAGCCAATATAAAATTTACTAGCAGAATCCAAGCCGTTTCATTCATAAAATTTGTACCCATGCCACTAGTGAAGCTCAAAGGACATCCATAAATGTTGATTATGTTTTCCCATAAAAATATAGTAGTGGTCACTGTAGTGTAATCTCTTGTAGCTGTTGCCTCTTCCCATCTTTTCAAGTAATCAGTGCAAGTGATGATTTCATGTGAGCTAGTCCTTTGCATGGTAGGCGAAATTGGTCCTACAAAATAAATTGCCCATTTTTCAAATGGCTCTGCACTGGATATAGGTCTCAACGGAATTACATGCCTCCTTCCAGGTTTTCCAAGGCAGTGGGAGTGGTCACAGGCCTTGTAAAAATCAATACAATCCTGGTAAATACTTTCTCACCAAAGTCATGCAAGTAGAAGTTTTGATGCAGTTGCATTTCCTGCATAGTGTCCTCTTGCTATCCCACCATGTAATTCCTCCATAATCATCACGCACTCATGTTCTAGTTTGCATCCGTGTAGAACCTTATCACGGCGTAACTTGTTTAGATATCCACTAATCAATATGTAGGGCACGGGGTGGATTGCTAACTATTTTATGTCCAAATCCTTCATCTCGTCTGATGCTACACCTATTTAAGGAACACCACAATATCCTCTAAGTTCAAGGGCACGTGCCGCAATATAAACAATTACGCATCTGGCATGGTGTCCTTGATGCTCTGTGAGTCCTCTCTTGAGTCAATCCTTCATGAGTGGTCATGTCGTGAATTGCTTTTTCCTTGTTTTACCACAACTAAAAACTCAAATTGTTGAAACAACAGGAGCCAATGACATATACTCCTTTACAAAACGGGATTATTTACCAAATACTTCAGTGCCATGTGATCTTTATAGAATATGAAAGGAGTTACTAGCAGATACTACCTAAACCTATGCAGCACGTAGATTATTGATAGTCCCTCACGCTCAGTATTTGTGTAATTTTGTTTTGCTGGTGTTAACTTCTAACTTGCAAAACAAAAGGGGTGATAAAAAATACCCTCACCAAGTTGTGTTAGTACTGATCCAATGGTTGTTCCTGAGGCATCAACATCCACATGGAAAGGCTTATCTTAGGAAGGGAAATGTAGTATGGGTGTAGTAACAAGCCTATCCTCCAAAGTTTCAAATTCCTTCTGTTTTGCTTCCCCCTAATCGAAGGCACTCTTGTGCTTAAGTAACTCTTCTAAGGGCATGAAGATCTTGGCATAACCTTTGATGAACTTCCTGTAGTACACTATATGCCCAAGAAATTTGCGCACTACACTCTTACTAATACTCTCTCCCAATCCCACAATAACAACAACTTTGGCGGGATCCACTAACAAGCCTTCCTTACATATATTATGTCCTAACATGGTTCCAAATGGAGTAACAAAGACACATTTCTAAATGTTGAGGGATGTCCTCAACTTCCAACATCTCTCAAACATTAGTCTCAAATTGTGACAATGTTCTTTCACTAGCCCATACATTGTCCAGTCATCTAAGTAGACTTGAAGAAACTTATGGATAAAGTCTTGAAATCCTTGTACCCCAATGTGTGAGAACACATCAAGTAGATTATTCAATCCAAAGGGCTTGTTGGTATCCAGATTTAATCTCCTTCACAACTTGAACAGCATCATGAATCTGCACAAGACACTCAAGGATAGATAGATGTTTTGTATGTCGTTTGTAGCCGGGGATCACACCTATCTGCTTGTTTGCATTCAAGAATTGAGGGAGTGGATAGCACCTTCATAAGGGTTTTGATCTAACCCTCACTATTTTAGGTTGTGCCTATCAACCAAGGTAAGAGAACCTATATTGCAGCCCCTATATGGTAAGGAGATGGAGATGTCCTTATGTTTTGCATATAATATGGAGGAGGCTTTGTGAAAACATGATCAAATATCCATTATACAAAATCAAAGGAGTTGTCACTACTAAATGATGGAAATGTTTTCAAAACAAAGCTAGAGCTGCTAAAGACATGATAAAACCCTGATCAACTTTGTGCATTTTTGTGAAAGGATTGAATTCTTTTGTGGACACACAATGCAGATGCAGGGGTATTGTAGGTAGGATGAGTTAGTTTAAAATGAAATTCTGATGAGAGATGTTGGGACAAAGAGTAGTTAGGAATCATCACCTTCTTTGGGAAACTTTGCAAATGAGTTACAACACCTAAACAACAGAGATATTTCAATGAATTTGAAGTGCTCTTTCAACCAAGATGTGTGCACATATGGATGCCCAAATTTGCACTATTCCATAAAAAATTTGATAACCTACCACAAAGGCTTGAAGCAAAATATCAATGAAGCATTCAGGAACCCCTTGTTAGATCATGACCTAAGGTACACCCAAAGGTTTACAAACACCCTCAATTTACAAGGAAGGTAAGATGAATTTAAATTTGTTTATCTTCACTCAAATGAATACTCTTCTGAATGGAAGATTGCAGATGCCTTCAAACCCTCTACAAGAAATGAGACCATGCATGACCAATAAAGATCCCAAACACAAGATTGCAACATGAGCATGAAACACAGATTGAAAACATACTGAAATACAGGTGTATGCAAGCTTTGCCAAGAGATAAAACCAATTAATCCAAGGATTAGATCAAATATATCAGCAAGGGAATGTTATTTAGACAATCTCAAAGCTTGTTGATGGCTTTACAGCTGAAACCAACTCAACATGATGAACATTTGATGCAAACTGGAATAAAAAATGGCTCTCAGGCAGTTTCTCCAAAAGGAAATGGACTTCTTCCAGTTTTCCGTGTGAAAATTCTTCTCTCTTTCTCCAAAATTCTCAACAGACCTTTTAAAATGCTTCCAAATTACATCATATACCCTATGCCAACTTGGATCCTTGCATCCCAAGCAAAGAATATGCCAAAGGGATCAAATTTGTTACAAAACCCTATCCATTTGATGAAAAATGATATAAAACTGTGAAACAGCTCGCCAAATGCCAGAGATGCACAAATATTTTAAAATATTGCATGAACTCGGATCCTTATCCATCCCAGGGTCACATTTTTGGCATTCCACCATGCCAACATGCATTTGCAATCATTTTTCACCTTTTTCCCTCACCATTTTTAACTCTGCAACTTTTTACTTTCACCTTTCACGTGTTTTTCACGGGCTGAGGAAAATATTTCATGAAAAACACTATAGGGCACCAAATCAGCTCAAAAGAATGGTGCCATTGTTCTCAGAAGGCTGAAGGGATGCAGATTCATATAAAATTTCATGTGAATTGGTGCAAAAATGACGATTCCAAGCATCTTGGAGCCCCAATGGCACCCAAAAACGAAAATGCATAGCTGCCATTGATTAAAATCAACTTTTAAAATTCCACCCTCCACGTGTCTTGATGAGATTCATCATGTAGAAAAAAATATATTCTTTGACTTCTGGATAAAGTGGACACGTGTCCAAATACCATTGGACCGAGCCTCCAACCTTAAAAATGTGTTTTGAACCTTTTCTGACCTTGGGAAAATTTTGAAAATTTTCCCCACGAGCCCCTAGATGTGCCACGTGTCCTTCTGTGGGCCTTCACCAAAACCGCGGGCCAATTTGATGCAAATTTCCACTTTTTTGAGAAAAGGAAAATTTTCTCAAAATGCTTCTGCGCTCCCCGAACACCCGCTATCTCCTCTGCCACGTGGCAGTCTCCCATTCGCTGCAAAGCTGACCCTCCAATTCTTCCCTCATTCCTCCACGAGCACAAAACTTCTTGTGGGCCCAAGATTTCCTTTTTACCTTTTGAAACATGCCACATGTCTCTATCCTATTGGATGTGGAGACGACCCTCCAAATTTTCCGCGGGTTTATTTTTTCACCTTGAGATTTTTTGCTAAAATTTGGAAAAAATTTTCAACTTTCTCTCCATGTGCTCCAAATCTCCTGCCAAATGTTGGACACGTGTCCCTATTTTCATTGGTGGCGGGGGCTTGGCCCCAAAATTTTATTTTTAACTTGTGAAATGAAGTTTTAAAACTTCAAATTTCTCCAAACCTCCGCGCCTCTAATTCATCCCCATGTATATGTGTCATTTTTCTATTTGATGTGGGCCTCTAGGTCGAAATGTTTCCTTTAGCATTTTGAAGCCAAAAAATTCAAATAATTTCCAACTATCGCCTCTCCATAATGACTCTTGTGGCACTGTGTCACCATCCCATTGGGCATGGGCTTTCGAGCGAATTATTTCTCTAACATCTTGAAGCCAAAACTTCAAACTCTTCCAAGTCCCCGCCTTTTTGGTTGACCTCCCATGGACACGTGTCGCCCTTCCATTTGCAAAATGTGTCTTTTGGTCAAATTCTAACTTTGGACATGTGTTTTTCAAGGAAAATAGTTTCCTTTCAAAATTTTCATAAAGTTCCACCTGCCATCCATGCCTGATCCTCTTTGCCACGTGTCACCTTCCCATTGGGCGCGGATTTGCGGGCCAAATTTTTCCCTTGACATTTTGAGCCAAAATTGAAGAAAATTTTCCCAAGTCCTTGCCATCCGCCTGACCCTCCTGTGCCACGTGTCATCATGCCATTCACTGCGGGCCTTCGGGCAGGAAGTTGATTTTGAGAAATTTGCAAAAAATGAAGAAAAATTTTTAAGTGACCTCCGCCACCCGCCACTCCATCTGACCAATCAAATCATGCCACGTAGGCACACTACCATGTAGCATGCGGGGCCATGGAGCAAAAATTTTCCCTTCACCAAAAATTGAAAATTTGACAAGTTATAACATTTTTCTGACCGCACCCGGCCAATGAGAGCCTGCCATGTCAGCATAGAGTTTACAATGATAAATTTGACAGGTAGAGCACACTCGTACGACCGTCAATGCGTGAAAAATACAAAAGATGCCCCAAAAATTTAAGTCTTTCACAAGGAAGGCAGACTTCTTGGTTTTGAATCGATTTAATCACATTTTATCATCAATTTCGGCCTGGGGATCAAGATTTTCAACTTCTAAAAACTCATATTTGATCCATTTTAATTTTTGCACGAACTTGACAAAGGGAATAACGGCTCAGCCCGAAAAATGAAGAAGTTAGGGCACAACAAAGGGGAAACCTAGAGATTTTTTAAAAATGGGGCAGAATAACAACAATGAGGGCATTTTCGAAGGTATTCAGTTGGAAAATGTGAACTGCAGACCATGAAATCAAAAAATGAAACGTTTGTGAGCATATTCGGTCATGGAAAAACAAGGCACATTATGCAAACTCAATAATGGGACCAACATTGGCTCCTGCTTGGGGATGGGCACTCCCAGTGAGTGCCACAAGATCACAACATAGACCAAGTGCCAAAAATCCATTGGGCAAGGAGTCAAAACATGCAGAGCAGCCCAAAAACTAGAAATTCCACCAAAAACAGACCAAGAAAACCACACCAACAATGGTTGCCAAGGACAAAAGGGAAAACCACAAGCCAACAACAACAAGAACAAGGAAAAGACAAAACAACAACAAGGGCTATACAAAATGTACAACTTGTGCATACCTCCTTTGGGGATTTAATCCAAAAAGTGTTTTAAATGTCTATCATTAACAGGTAGCTCCATAAAATCCCCATCCAAATCCTTGAGAAAAAATGTATTTTCTCCAATCCTGATATCAATGGCATAAGGGCCCATCCATAGAGCATCAAACTTTCCATGCTTGCCCTTGTCTTCATACCTACTATCCCACAGCAAAACCAGATCTCCAACACTGAAAGCTCTAGGGGTGACCTTCTTATCAAACAACTTCTTCAATTTCTCCCTAAACCTGACATGCCTTTGATGAGAAGCTCTCCTTTCTTCATCCAACTCAATGATCTGATTGATTCTTGATTCATATGGGCCATGTTCTTGATCTTCCAATTGCTGAGCAAACTGAAAAGTGGATAATTGCAGGTGTAATGGCAGCAAAGCCTGAGTTCCATACACCAGTTCAAATGGACTTTTACCAGTTGCTCTTTTTGGAGTTATCCTATCAGCCCAAACTACAAATTTCAACTGTTCTCCCCACTTCTTCTTGTTGATTTCCAAGGTTCTTCTAATGATCTTGAGCAAGTTTTTGTTACTTGATTCAACTTGCCCATTCCCTTGTGGGTTATAGTTTGAAGAATAGGTCAGATTTATCCCATATTCATTGCACATTGCCATCAAAGGCTTGGCTCTAAAACACATAGCATTATCAGACACAATCTTAACTAGAACCCCAAATCTACATATGATATGATTCAGCAAGAAATCCATTACCACTTGGTGTGTTTCCTTTCTAGATGGAATTGCCTCAACCCATTTTGTAAAATAATCAGTTGCCACAAGGATCCATTTGTAACCAGCACTAGAAGGATCTGAAATCTCACCAATAAAATCCATTCCCCATTGTTTGAAAGGAGCTTCAACTGATACAGGCTGCAAAGGAAGGGAGCCTGAAGCTTTCAATCTTCCTGAAAAACGTTGGCACTTATCACACCTTCTAACTAACCGGTTTGCGTCTTTAAAAAGAGTTGGCCACCAATAACCAGCTCTTAAAATCTTATGTGCTGTCACTCTCCCAAGCAAAATTTCCTCCACAAACTCCCCCATGGAAATCAGCAATCAACTTGGGAGCTTCATCTTCAGTTATGCATTTCAAGAGGACACATTCAGGGTTCTTCCAAGCCAGCCCAAGGTCTGTTATGACATATTTCTGAGAAGCCAGATTGAGGGCTCTTTTCTGATTTTTATTTAAGTGACTGGGACAGTATAGGTGCTTGAGGTAATAGACCACATCCTTATACCACTAAGAATTCATCAATTTGTCAAGGAGATCTTCCCTTTCTTCCCCTAGCTGATTCACTTCTACATTCTGCAAATTACTCTCAGCCATAAGTTTGGCAAGACCTAAACCTCTTACCAGCTTTGTTGTTTGGATATCCATATCATACTCTTGTAATTTGTTAACCCATCTACATATCTTGCTTGATATCTCCATGTCAGATAAGATGTCTTTAACCATGGTGTGGGGAACATAAGCAACAACCTTTGAACTCAAAATGTAGGGCCTGAAAATCTTTGTTGCTTTTACTAATGCAAATGCTTGTTTCTCCATAATTGTGTACCTCAATTCAGCTACTTGTAAAGCCTTGCTAAAGAAAGCAATAGGCCTCTCAGCTCCATTTTCATCCTTTTGTAGCAAAACTGAAGCAATAGTAAATTCAGATGCAAAAGAGAAGATTTGGAAAGGCATCTTATAGTTTGGAGCTGCCAAAATAGGTGCATGCTTGAGTGCATCCTTTATTCCTTCAAAATCTTGGATGGCAGCCTTTTCCCACTTAATAACTTGATCCTTTCTTAGCATGCTTGTGATTGGAAGAGTTAACTCAGCAAAATTGGAGACAAACCTTCTAATGAAATTTATTTGGCCAAAGAAAGATTGAATACCCTTCTTGGTTCTTGGCATAGGCACCTTGCTGATTGCTTCCACTCTCTCAGGGTCTATCATAACACCTTCTTTAGATACAATATGTCCCAACAACTTGGCCTTTTTCATGCCAAAATGACACTTCTTTGGATTAAGTGAAATGCCATACTCCCTACATCTGATCAACATCTTCTCTAGGTGTTGCAGATGGTCTGCTTGCTGTCTTGAAAAAATAGTCACATCATCTTGATAAACTGCAATAAATTCATTGATATAACCAGCAAAAGCAACATCCATTGCCCTTTGAAAAGTAGCACCAGCATTCATCAATCCAAAAGGCATCCTTACAAAAACATAAGTCCCCCAAGGAGTAGTGAAGGTTGTCTTAAGTCTTTATGATTCTTTGACAACTACTTGATTGTATCTGGAGAAACCATCCAAAGTAGAAAGCATTTCTGACCCTGTCACAAGCTGCAACATATTCTCCATGTTTGGCAAAGGATAGTTGTCCTTCATAGATGCTTTGTTTAGATTCCTAAAATCCACACAAAGTCTGATATCTCCGTTCTTCTTTCTAACTGGCACAAGGTTGGCAACCCAAGAAGAGTATCTAGTAGGCTGAATGATGCCACCATCTCTCAATTTCTTCAACTCTTCTTGCATTTTCATGGAAAGTAGTGGGTTAATAGGCCTTTGTTTTTGTCTAAATGGCTTAGGTTTTAGCCTCAAGGGGAATCTCATGCTGAAATAAATCTTCTCTATATGCCTTCAGCTCTGAATAAGACCAAGCAAGGCAGTCTTGATATTTCTTTAAAAGTTGGGCATAGGACTGTTTTTCTTCTTTGCTGAGATGACTGCCCAACCAGATCTTCCTTGGTTTGTCTTTAGTTCCCAAGTTATGCTCTTCCACATCCCTTGAAGCAGACATCTTTCTATTAATGATGCAATCAACATTGCTAAAATTGGATTCAAGTGCAACAAGACCCTTAGGAATGGTATTTGTTTTCAATTGTATAATATCCTTGTCAAACAAAGTTTCTCTACCTTCATTCATGCACACCATTGGTTCCCAATCAATATTCTAACCAGCAAACTCTCCTTGGCATTGTAAGAATCTCAACACTTGTGCATCATCATCAAAAATCTGCCAATGTTTCACATTATCCGGGACAGCTGGCCTTGTTAGCACTTCAATATCATATTCACAAAAAGGTGAAATGGTGCAATTTTCGAATCTAGAACCCAGAACAGCCAGCTTATCAGTAGCAGCATTAAGACTTCTATCATGGTAAACAATGTTAAAGGAATCAAACATTTCAATCAAGTCCCAAACAACATGCTTATATTGTCTCATACGCTGATTTTTTGTAGCATACAACTTTCTTACTTGCTTGACAACCAGCTCTGAATCCCCCTTGGCAACAATATCCTTCACTCCATACTTCCATGCAATCCTTAATCCCAATAATAATGCCTCATACTCAGCAATGTTGTTAGTACATTCAAAATTGAGCTTGAAGGAAAAAGGAAACTCTTCTAAACTAGGGGAAACCAACACTATACCAGCACCATTTCCAACTTTGGAGCAAGCTCCATCAAATAGTAATGTCCATGGAGAACCTACCATACCAAGGCACTCTGATTTGTCCATATTATTCTCTTTTCCATCAGCAAAACCAATGAAATTGTCAACATCTACATCAGCAAACAACACTTCATAAGAAGCATTGTTGGGATCTTCAATCAAGTGTAACATCTTCTTTTCACCATAGAGTTTGACAAGGCTGCCCTCAATGGGAATGGTGGCATAGGACATGTCCATTTGAACACTACCACCAACACTTGCAGCCCATTTCCTTGACAAAAGCATACCCCATTTGGCAGGGCAGTCAACAATTACAACATCAAGTTTTAAATTCTTACCCAGATAGGCTGCAAGTTGCACTACTAAACCCTTCACACATCCAACAACCAGCACTTCCCTTGAATCCATGGCTGTACACTTCCCATATGCTATTGTCACCTTGATATCCAACTCATTCATAACTTCTAGAGGCATAACATTACATGATGCACCGGAATCAAACATGCAATTGTGAAGCAACCTACCTTTTATGAGCAAAGTTGTGAAGAATGGATCAACATTCAATTGGGAATCAACCAAGGATGTCCCCAAATACACTTCAGGTGCCTCTCCAAGATCTTCCATTGGTGGTGGTGTTTCAGGGCCAGCAATGCTTTGAAGAGGATTCTCAACAACATTTACATTTCTGCTTGGTATACTCTTTTCTTCTTTCAATCCCAAGTATTCAAAAGCTCTTTTCTTGTGTTCAGGAATTCTAAGAAATTCAATAATGGGAACACTCACTTTAATTTGGCTCAATACCTGGGCTATATCATATGGAACATTCTTTGGCAAAACAACATTGGAAGGGAAACAAGAAGGTTCATCAGATGGAGAAGTATTCTTGGCAGCCTGGGCATGGAGAGGACTGATATTTTTGCATGGGACAGCAGGGTTCTTAGCAATTGTTTCTCTTCTAGGATTATCTTTGGGAATGCTTGTGAGCAAGGGTGTCTTTGGCTTGGCTTGAGGACCAGCTCCCCTAACAACTTTACTTCTAGTATTGTACTCCTTTTCTTGACCAACCACAATGTTCATTAACAATTGTCTATCTTCCTCCGAAGGAATACCACCATCATACTTCTTGATCATTAAAGCCCTTAGATATTCAAAGTCATTATTAGGAATTTCAAAGGCCTGAACTACATCTACATCATGACCTTGAGGAAGAGAAAGAAATGGTACCCTCTTTATGCAATCCCAAAAGGTTACAGCAGTCCTTGCACTTATCACATCTATTGATGTTGCTGCTTGTTGTGAGCCTGAAGAGCTGCCCATCATACAAATGTCATCATCCATTTCATTCTCATTATCATCATTAATATCTTGCTGGTCCATTTCACATGGTGGATGAGGAAGAAAACATCTGTCACACCAATCCATATCAGCAATTTCTTGAACAACAGCAACTCTTGCAGTCAGAGGGTCAGGCACCACTCTATTTTCACGTGCTTGGGGTTGTCTATTTGCAGATCCAATAAGCCCTTTACCTCTATCATCTTGTCTTTGATCACCCCTAGGATGATTGCCAAATCTATCATGGTTTTGAGTTCTTTTCTGTCCTTGTGAACTTTGCCCAATTCCTTTCTCAGCCCGGGCTAATTTGTAGGAAATTTCTTTGACAGCCCCTGCCAAAGTCTTGACAACATCTTCCAAATCAGCACCCTTGCTAGCTTGAGGCTTCTCAGGGTTTATCAGCTTCACACCATCCCTCTTAAGTGGTTTACCAACAAGCTTTAATATTATTTTCAATTTGAAGTGCCATGGTGAAAGCTTGCCTCAAGTTTGTAGGATTTTTGTCTCTCAAGTAATAGGCTGCCTTTTTATCAAATGCATCTGCATATTTGATCAAGAAAGATTCATCACAAGGCCTCAAAATTACAGGCAGCCTTCTCAATGTCTTATTAAATCTTGTATTGAAATCATGAACGGTCTCATTAGGGTTCTTCTTGATGTTCTCAAACTCGGATAGAAGGAACCTTGGATCTGTTTTGTCTCCATATTGTAATCTGAATGCATTACTCATCTCAGTCCATGAATCAATAGAGTTATCAGGCAGAGCTTTATACCAATCTCTTGCATCTTCCTCAAGTGTATGGATAAACAACTTGATATACACATCCTCAAATTCTATTTCAAAGTCTTCCATCATGTTAACAAAGAGTTTGAGGTGTTGATCTCCAGTCATGGCATTGTTACCTTGGAATTTTGGTAGCCTATTTCTCACATCATGTGGGACAGCATTTGGATAACCATCCATTCCTCCAAAATTTATAGGACCAAAGGTGTTTACAACAAATGGAGGTCTAGGTTGAGCCATATTGTTTGGTGGGGGTGATCTTGGAGGTGAAACAAGATGATGAGGAGTAGTAATGGGTCTGATTGGAATAGATGAATGATCTCTAAAATGATAACCCCCCAAAGGCTCTCTCTCTTGATAAACTTTAGCAAACTTAGAAACCACAGGAGCAGATTTAGGAGCAAGTTTTTTAAATACACAAGAAGGTCCCTCACCTGATGGAGAATGAAAATCAGCAAGAAGATTGCCTGAATCAGATCTACTTGAAGAGGAATTATAATCTTCAATGATAGGCTGCTCTCCTTCAAATTCGACTATGGGGATTCCTTTCCTTGCAACCAAATCACCAACCACTTTCCACACTCTTCTTCCTTCTAGTTCTGAGCTTCTTGATTCGGTGAGCAACTTCTTAGAAGATTCCTTGATGAAGAGGGATCTCCTTCCCTCCAGTTTGACAGATTTAAACAACAAGTTTCAAATGATAAAAATGTGTTAGACAACTGGTATTTCAAGATCCCAACAACATGGAGTCGCCACCAAGGATTTTCACCTTAGTTGTGCAAGAAAGCACTAAAAAATATTCTATCAAATGCATGCTATACTGAAAACTTGCAGGGATTTACAAATCAGATTTTCTTCTTCTTAATTCAACCAAAAATAGTGCATCCAAATCATATAAACTGCTGGTAGATGAGGAGAGCAGGCTGAGTTTGAAGTCTTTCTTACCCAAAACATCCAGATCTGAAGTATGAAATGGTATCTCAAGAATGTAACAGCTCAAATACTTGATCACACAAATGCTCAAACCTTTCAAGTACTTCAAAACCACCAAGAAATTGCAAGAAGTCCCCGGCAACGGTGCCACTCAGGTGTTGGTATCCAGATTTAATCTCCTTCACAATTTGAACAACATCATGAACTTGCACAAGACACTCAAGGATAGATAGATGTTTTGTATGTCATTTGTAGCCGGGGATCACACCTATCTACTTGTTTGCATTCAAGAATTGAGGGAGTGGATAGCACCTTCATAAGGGTTTTGATCTAACCCTCACTATTTTAGGTTGTGCCTATCAACCAAGGCAAGAGAACCTATATTACAGCCCCTATATGGTAAGGAGATGGAGATATCCTTGTGTTTTGCATATGATATGGAAGATCCTTTGTGAAAACATGATCAAATATCCATTATCCAAACTCAAAGGAGTTGTCACTACTAAATGATGGAAATGTTTTCAAAACAAAGCTAGAGCTGCTAAAGACATGATAGAACCCTGATCAACTTTGTGCATTTTTGTGAAAGGATTGAATTCTTTTGTGGACACACAATGCAGATGCAGGGGTATTGTAGGTAGGATGAGTTAGTTTAAAATGAAATTCTGATGAGAGATCTTGGGACAAGAGTAGTTAGGAGTCATCACCTTCTTTGGGAAACCTTGCAAATGAGTTACAACACCTAAACAACAGAGATGTTTCAATGAATTTGAAGTGCTCTTTCAACCAGGATGTGTGCACAATGGATGCCCAAATCTGCACTATTCCATACAAACTTTGATAACCTACCACAAAGGCTTGAAGCAAAATATCAATGAAGCATTTAGGAACCCTTGCTAGATCATGACCTAAGGTACACCCAAAGGTTTACAAACACCCTCAATTTACAAGGAAGGTAAGATGAATTTAAATCTGTTTATCTTCACTCAAATGAATACTCTTCTGAATGGAAGATTGCAGATGCCTTCAAACCCTCTACAAGAAATGAGACCATGCATGACCAATAAAGATCCCAAACACAAGATTGCAACATGAGCATGAAACACAAATTGAAAACATACTGAAATACAAGTGTATGCAAGCTTTGCCAAGAGATAAAACCAATTAATCCAAGAATTTGATCAAATATATCAGCAAGGGAATGTTATTTAGACAATCTCAAAGCTTTTTGATGGCTTTACAGCTGAAACCAACTCAACATGATGAACATTTGATGCAAACTGGAATCAAAATGGCTCTCAGGCAGTTTCTCCAAAAGGAAATGGACTTCTTCCAATTTTCCCTGTGAAAATTCTTCTCTTTTTTTGCAAAATTCTCAACAGACTTTTAAAATGCTTCCAAATTACATCATATACCCTATGCCAACTTGGATCCTTGCATCCCAAGAAAAGAATATGCCAAAGGGATCAAATTTGTTACAAAACCCTATCCATTTGATGAAAAATGATATAAAACTGTGAAACAGCTCGCCAAATGCCAGAGATGCACAAATATTTTAAAATATTGCATGAACTCAGATCCTTATCCATCCCAGGGTCACATTTTTGGCATTCCACCATGCCAGCATGCATTTGCAATCATTTTTCACCTTTTTCCCTCACCATTTTTAACTCTACAACTTTTTACTTTCACCTTTCACGTGTTTTTCACGGGCTGAGGAAAATATTTCATGAAAAACACTATAGGGCACCGAATCAGCTCAAAAGAATGGTGCCATTTTGTTCAGAAGGCTGAAGGGATGTAGATTCATATAAAATTTCATGTGAATCGGTGCAAAAATGACGATTCCAAGCATCTTGGAGCCCCAATGGCGCCCAAAAATGAAAATGCACAGCTGCCATTGATTAAAATCAACTTTTAAAATTCTGCCCTCCACGTGTCTTGATGAGATTCGTCATGCAGACAAAAAATATCTTCTTTGACTTTTGGATAAAGTGGACACATGTAAAAATACCATTAGAGCGAGCCTCCAACCTTAAAAATGTGTTTTGAACCTTTTCTGACCTTGGGAAAATTTTGAAAATTTTCCCCGCGAGCCCCTGGATGTGCCACGTGTCCTTCTGTGGGCCTTCACCAAAACCGCGGGCCAATTTGATGCATTTTGCCACTTTTTTGAGAAAAGGAAAATTTTCTCAAAATGCTCCGCAGGCCCGAACACCCGCTATCTCCTCTGCCACGTGGCGGTCTCCCATTCGCTGTGAAGCCGACCCTTCCAATTCTTCCCTCATTCCTCCGCGAGCATCAAAACTTCATGTGGGCCCGAGCTTTCCTTTTTACCTTTATTGGATGTGGAGACGACCCTCCACATTTTCCATGGGTTTATTTTTTACCTTGAGATTTTTCGCTAAAATTTGGAAAAAAATTTTCAACTTTCTCTCCACGTGCTCCAAACCTCCGCCAAATTTAGGACACGTGTCCTATTTTCATTGTGACAGGGGCTTGGCCCCAAAATTTTCTTTTTACCTTTGAAGTGAAGTTTAAAAACTTCAAAAATTTCTTCAGCCCCCGCCTCCAATTCATCCCCATGCACACGTGTCATTTCCTACTTGATGCGGGCCTTCTAGGTCGAAATGTGATTTTAGCATCTTAAAGCCAAATACTTCAAAAATCCTCCAAGTCTCTGCCTCTCCATAATCCCACTCTGTGGACACGTGTCACCATCCCATTGGGCACTGGCTTTCGAGCTCAAATTGTTCCTCTAACATTTTGAAGCCAAAATTTCTCAAACTCTTCCAAGTCCCCACCTTTCTGGTTGACCTCCCTGAACATGTGTCACCCTTCCATTGGGCATGGGTCTTCGGGCCAAATTGTAACTTTAACATTTTGAAGTTAAAGACTTCAAAATTTTCATAAATTCTGCCCATCCATGCTAACTTTCTTGGACACGTGTGCACTTCGTATTGGGCGTGGGCCTCCAAGTCAGAATTTTCCTTTGGCATTTTGAGCAAAAATTTGAAACATTTTCAACTCCACCATTGTCCCACTTGATCCTCCCGTGCCACGTGTCGCCTTCCCATTGGGCACGGGGTGCGGGCCAAATTTTTCCCCTGACACCCTGAGCCAAAAGACATCAAAATTTTCCCAAGTCCTTCGCCATCCTGCTTGACCCTCCTGTGCCACGTGTCATCATGCCATTCACTGTGGGCCTTCGGGCAGGAAGTTGACCTTGAGAAATTTTACAAAAAATGAAGGAAAATTTTTAAGTGACCTCTGCCACCCGCTGCTCCATCTGACCAATCAAATCATGCCACGTAGGCACACTAGGCAAATGCGGGGCCGCGGAGCAAAATTTTCCCTTTGCCAAAAATTTAAAATTTGACAAGTTATAACATTTTTTCCCACCGCACCCAGCCAATGAGAGCCTGCCATGTCAGCATAGAGTTTACAATGATAAATTTGACGGGTAGAGCATGCTCGTACGACCGTCAATGCGTGAAAAATACAAAAGATGCCCCAAAAATTTAAGTCTTTCACAAGGAAGGTGGACTTCTTGGTTTTGAATCGATTTAATCATGTTTTATCATCAATTTCGGCCTGGGGATCAAGATTTTCAACTTCTAAAAACTCAGATTTGATCCATTTTAATTTTTGCACGAACTTGACAAAGGGAATAACGGCTCAGCCTAAAAAATGAAGAAGTTAGGGAAAAACAAAGGGGAAACCTAGAGATTTGTTTAAAAATGGGGTAGAATAAAAACAATGAGGGCATTTTCGAAGGTATTCAGTTGGAAAATGTGAACTACAGACCATGAAATCAAAAATGAAATGTTTGTGAGCATATTCGGTCATGGAAAAACAAGGCACATTATGCAAACTCAATAATGGGACCAACCGCATGCTCTCTCATCTACATTATCTATGACTTCGCACATACCATCATAATGGTTAACATCTAGAATTTCAATTTCTTCACCATCTACTACATAGACCATCTTTCCTTTTTACTTTTCAATGTGCATGCGCTCAAGCTGTATCTCTTCTGCTTCTTATTCATTGAAACATGTCTCTAGAATAGGTTCACCCGAAAACTCGAGTAGACTATCTTCTACCATAACACTATCTCCCATTATAAGGAGTTTGACAACTTGTAACGCCTTATCCACTAATGGCTTGCTACACAGGTACTCAAAATATCGAATGATATCAACCGTTAACTCTTGTCAATTCCCTGTCTAATGGCGAGTCTTTCAGTGAATATACCACACATGAGTACAACCTTGTAAGGTGGAATATAACTTATGCACCCATAACGAAGGTGGAAAATCTTCGGTTCCTTCCATCTAGTCCTTCTCACATTCTTGGATATGGGAAGATACCGAATCTTTTCCATGGTAGTCCTGGATAATAGTGGGCCCATTGCTTCTGCAGAACCTTAGATAAAATACAACTCTTACATCATGTTGCCCTAGGAGACTCTCATGATGTCTTGTCCACCAACAAGCTGCTGTCCTGAGAAAGTTATAACTTACCATACTTATCCTTTCATCATCATTTTTCCACTGAGCATCCATTTCTCAAATAAATCATGAGGGTTTTCTCCTCTTGAGTAACTTGGTAGCTTCTTCCTTCCCAGGAACTTGAATAAGTGCACCGTTTTCACCCTTGTTATAGATCCTCTCAATTGTCACCTAATTAACTCATAAGTCTTGTGCGCCCAATTTGCACATGCTATGCTATTTGTATCACTCATAAACTGAACATTCTCAAATTGGATAATTCCTTCTATAGGATGAATTATCTGAGGGTCTCTGATGGAGTGCACATAGATTTTGTGGAGGAAAACCTCTCCTAAGGGCTCAGTATAGGGTTTAGAATTCCCATATGTTATAGGGATGTTCACCCTTTCTTCCTTTTTCTTGAAACTAATATACCCCTTGTTAAACCATAGGTCGTCATTATTTTTATAACACCAAGGGCACCCAAGTAGCGCTGGAAAATTATTGACCTCGACGAACACCAAGACTTCAAAGTCCCAAGTGAACTTGGCCCATTGAATACTGATAATTGAATCCTTCAAGACACCAATGGGCATTGTTTTTTTCTTAGTTTCCATATGCAACACAATCAAATATGGCTACAACACAAGCCTTCCTATTTGATACCAAAAATCTAGTGGGAGAACATTGACCTCTGCTCTTGTGTCAATGAGGATATTGCTCTGAAGCCACCCATCAATAACTACATTAAATCTGATCTCTTTATCATAGTCAAGGCTATGAGGAGGAAGGTTGGCATGTAGAACCTAGCTTTTGCACTCTATCTCGGCGTGTCGTGCCTTCTCCCGTAACCATTCTCCTAGAAAGGGAATGATATTCTCCTTCCTTAACATTTTGCACACTTCTCTGACCTCATCTAGATCCTTTTGTGAAGCCTGAGCATTGTTCCTTTCCTCTAACTACCTTGACTTATCCTGTAGACATTGTATCTCTCCTTGTAATATTCAAATCACATCCATAGTATCTCGATACACCTCTTTCTGATGAATAGGGTCTGAATACTTCCCATGTACCACTTCTTCCCTAACAACCAATTTTTTTCTTGCCATCTCCCTTGCAAGCACTACCCTCACCCACCTCATCACCAACATATGTTCTAACCCTAAATCATGTGCCAATCTTAGCATCCACTATGCATCAGCCTTATTTATGCTCACCATCCGAGAGACTTTGTCTTTTCAATGTTATTGACTCATGTGCTCAAAAAATCAGGGCAATCCTCATACTTATGTTTCTTTCCACACCACGATCACAACAATAGATTAGGAAACTCACACTTATAATGCATTGTAGACCCACAATTGTAGTAGGTTCCTCATGGTAACTCACTCCTTCCTCTACCACGATTAGTGTGACCACGAAATCCTCCTTAAAAACATCTTCCCCATGCTCCCCATTTTGTTTGTTCTACATAGTGGCAATCATCATCCTTGGAACTGCTTGCAAGGTTAGTCTGGCACACACCAAGATCAATAACATCATGAATCTGGTCAATTATCTTGAAATTGTTGGTATCATGGGTCGTAGAGGTACAAGTTTTGTAATAGAAAGAAACATTCTTTTGGATTGCACGATGTAGTAGAGGACATATATTTTCGTCAAGATACGCATGAAAAAATTCATATTCTACAGCCATTGCGCATGTCAACATTTGAGCAAAACTATCATTTGTATGCCCCTCTACTTCACAATCTGTGCACCAAAGACCACTATGAATCTCATGCATTGAATTTATAGACAACTTCTCCAACTTCTTTTGCATTTCAGCTATTTGAGCCTCCAGAAAAGGGCTAACACCACTATCAATGCTCTCAATAGCCTCAGCACGCAAGGAATCTTCCAAGGCCTCACAATTCTCACCTAATTAACTCATAAGTCTCATGTGCCCAATTTTCACATGCTATGTTGTTTGTATCACTCATTAACTGAACATCCTCAAATTGGGTAATTCCTTCTATAAGATGAATTATCTCAGGGTCTCTAATGGAGCACACATAGATTCTATCAAGGACTTCTTCTCTTAATGGCTTGGTATAGGGCACTGACTTCCCATCTGTTAAAGGAATGACCACCCTTTCCTCCTTTTTCTCAAAACTGATATACCATTTGTTAAACCATAGGTCAGCATTGTTCTTATAACACCATGGGCACCCAAACAATGCTAGAAAGTTGTCTTCCTCAGTGAGCACCAAGACTTCAAAGTCTCTAGTGAACTTGGATCCCTGAATGGTGATAACTTCATCCTTGAGGACTCCAATGGGCATTTCCTTGGTTTTGTTTTCCATATACAACACATTTGAAGATGGTTGTAATGCAGGCCTCCCCATTTGATGCTAGACATCTAAAGTGCGAACATTGACCTCTACTCCCATGTCGATGAGAATATTACTCAGAAGCCATCCATCACCAACTGCATTCAAATTAATCTCCTTGTCATATTCAAGACTATGAGGAGGAAGGTTTGCATGCAAAACCTACCTTTCACGCTCTACCCCAGTGCGCGGTACCTTTTCTCTCAGCCATTCTCCTAGCAAGGGAATAATATTCTCTTTTCTTATCATTTTTCATACTTATTTGACTTCATCCAAGTCCTTCTGCAGAGCCTTAGCATTCCTTCTTTTCTCCTGCTACCTGGACTGCTCCTTTAGAAACTAGATCTCCCCTTGTCAACTTCGAATGATATCCATAGTCTCCTGATACACTTCTTTCTGATGAGAATGGTCTGGATACTTTCTATTTACTACTTCCTCTCTTGAAACTAGTGTCCTTGGTCTTGGCATCTCCTAGGCATGTGTGTCCTTTGCCCTCATCATCACCAACATAGGTTCTAGCCCTAACTCAACGCCACTCGTGGCATCCACTGTAAATTGGCCTTCTTAATGCTTACCATCCCAACACCTTTGTCCTTTCGGTGCTGCTAGTTCATATGCTCATAAATTTCTAGAAACTCTTTGTACTTATGTTTCTTTCCACACGATGAGCATTGTAACAGATCAGGACACTTGCATTTATAATATTATGTAAATTCACAATTATAACATGTTCCTCGCAGGAACTCACTCTGTCCTCCACCACGGTTACTGCGACCAAGAATTCCTCCATAAAAAACTCTTCCACATTCCCCTCCATCTTCTCACCCTTCATAACGACAATCATCTTCCTTTGAAATACTTGCAAGGGTAGTATGACACACACCCATATCAATAGCATCATGGATTTGATCAATCAATATGTAATCCTTGGTATCATGGATCGTAGAGGTGCATATATTGCAATAGCAAGAAACATTCTTGTGGATTACACGTTAGAGTAATGGGCATCTACTTGCATCATGATCCCCATGGAAATTCTCGTTGTCTACCACCATAGTGTGCACCGAATGCAGAGGGAAAATATGCTTTGCATGTCCCTCCACTTCACAATCTATACACTAAAGCCCACTATGAACCTCATCTGCTGATTTTATAGATAGTGTTTCTAACTACTTAGCCATTGCAGTAATTTGAGCCTCCAGAAAAGAGCTAACACTAGTGTCAATGCTTCTAATAGCTTTGGTGTGTAGGGTAGATTGAAATTCCTTGTGTGGGTCTATGAAAGTCTTGTGTGACAGAGACTTTATAAATGGCGTTATCAATCCTCTGACAAACCATTGAGCATGTTGGGAAGGATGAATGTCATAGGAGAGATTTTACAAGAGAATCTTAAAACTTTTTCATATTCCCAAACACTCTCTATCATTCCCTGATGGATCTCCTTCAGAGCACTAATGCTCTTCTACTCAAACTTTGGAATATGGAATTCTACTATGAAGGTGTTCTTTAATGTAGTGTAGTCTACCACTGACTAGTGGGGGTCATACTTCCTATACAAACTATATGCGTGCCCTTGAAATGTTGTTACAAAATGACTTTTCTTCCACTCTGGGGTAGTGATCCCCTTCGCGCGGTATAGTAACTCACATTTGTGCACATGCTCTGCACCATCTTCAATACCCCTATAGTCTGCTAGGTGCAAAGACATCTTAAAAAACACTTGGGGATGTGGTTGAGGTCCTTTTCCTTCCTAGTCCAGAGCCTTGCATCCCTCCGGTATTTCCTCCTCCATCAGATCCACTGGATCCACCAAGTCCTGTGCCTCCAAATCCACTAGTTCCACCTCTAGATCCTCTCGTAACTGGCAATGGGCCTGAAGTGGTCACACCTAGCATCCCCAATGTTCTACAGAACTGTGCACCAATGGTCTGTGAGATTACTCCATTATAAGAAGTGTATCCCACATCACTTCGAGACACATTTCCCAAACCTTGCATACTTGCACTTTGCCCAAAAATTGCTCCAAACACGAACATAATGATTAAGTGGTCTGGCCAACCCTTAATGTATATGGGTCCATCACTAATATATAGGTTAATATTTAATAATATGAAATATTTATATTTCTATTATTAAATATGCTAACCTAGGTATATACTTTAGGTTAAATATTTAATATCATGAAATGATTATATTTCTAATATTAAATATTATAAACCTAGGTGTATGTGTCAACCATTTTAGGTTGAAAAGTGGGTCGGGAGACATACCTGATCACCTTATATAAAAAGGACTTTAGGTCCTCATTTGATATATTCGGGAAATATATCAAAGGTGTTCAAATCAAGTGAATTGGTTTTACCCTTGGTAAATAGGGTTTTAAAAGAGGAGGTGATCTTACTGGATGTAAAATAAGTTCTCTGAAGTAAAAGGTTATTTTCAAAGTGGTTTTTACCCTATTGGGGTTTTCCACTATAAATATGTGTCACTTGTGTTATTTATTTCCTATAAGTATTTCTTTATTTACTTATGTTATGATGTAATATTTATTTAAATATTTATTGTAACATTATGTAATATGTAAGTTGATTAAATCCATATTTATTAGAATCCTCAAATTCTAACATGGTAACAGAGAGAGACAAATTAAATAAATTAAGATCAAATATTTTGTATTTTATTTATTTAATTTGTACGGGTTTTTTCAACCAACCCAAAAGGGTATTTAAAAGTATCTGGTCCCACCTTTTTTCCCAATTTATTTTGGCATTACATTTGTGTAATTAAACTCTCAGTAAAAAATTTAGGGTTTTTCAATTTTAAATCCCTAATTTTTTGGGGGGGGGAGATGTAATAATATGATTCTTACTTTCATTTACATTTTGTAAATTATATGGAATTAATATTTGTTTGGAGATTGATGTGTGCACAGGTGAAAGGGGCTTCAAATATTTACCTGCGTGAAAATCACATACAAAAAAGAAATGATTTATTACTATATGAAATAATTTTCATGTTTTCTATAATTTCAAATGTTTGCAGGTTAAATATTTCAGAAGGTAAATTCATACCCGTGTTCTTTGGTCCTCTAAAAGGATTCAATTTGAAAAACTATAGTTTATAGTTAATCTATAACTATATCCTATATAATTTGAAAACTATATTATTATTTTTAAATAAATGATATATATATAATATAGAATAAGGTTTATATAATAATTTATATAAACATCATATTAAAATTTATATAGTTTTGAAAAGAAAACTATATATTAAAAGTCCCTTAAACCATATTAAAATTACATGGGATTGAGGGAAGAGTTCAACAGACCATATTCTAAGCCTAAGTTTAAATCATATTTAAACTTTTATAAATCTGGCATTATATAGTTTAAACTAACATATTAAAATATAAACCGCTTTATAAATTTTATTAGATTTGGTTTATATATGTTTATAAAAAAAAACTTAAGTGCTTAATTTTTTAGAAAGGGGGTTATGTTTATTGGCTTGGCCATGAAAATGATTAATTTTTAAATCTTAATACTTATTAAATAAAACCTAACATGTGTCAAATAACCATTTATATTATTCATGTAAGGGGGTGGCCCCATTCATTTATATCTTATAGTTTATAAAAATTATATAAATAAACCTATTTAAAGGGTTTTTTTATATAAGAGTGGGAGTGGAGAATAAAATGAGATAATATCTCAGGTATAAATGTGAAATTTCAAGTATAAATGGAGAGTTAAAAGGTGAACTAGTTTATTGGTGGCCATGTGAAATGTAGTAAATATTTATTAAAATATTGGTAGTTATAGCCACATAAAAGTTTTAAAGTTTTTAGCTATGTACGAATGAACCTACATAAAATATTTGAAGAATGATTTCATAATAAGTTTTAAATGTGTGCATAGGTAAGAATTAAGAATAAATGAATTGGAGAGAGTACAAGGAAGCTTCATAAAAGGGATTTGAAATTTATTGAATCATTAGTTGAGTGAAATTACTTGTCCCCTTAAAAAGGCATGTACAAGTTGTCTTATAAATCTATTTTTAGGGAAAAATTCATAACCTATGTTCTTTAAACCCCTTTAATAAGGGTTATGTGTTTTTTATATAAAAAATATACTATAGTTTATAATTTTTATGAACTATATGTTATTTTTTATTTACATTCTATAAACTATATACCTGTTTTTTTTTAATCTGTGTATATATTTTATACATTATAAATTATAATAGGTTATTAATATAATGTGTTAAAATATAACCTCCTTAATATTATACAGAAGAAGAAATTCTGGAATTTCACATTCTAGAAATACATAGCAAGTTTTGGCTTCATTAAATTTGACGGTCAAATGACTGTCACGGTAGACCAAACATAAGACAATATGATGGTCATTTAGACGTCAAATTTAAGCTCGTAGGTTCTCAAACTTTCATTGTGTTAAAATTGACGGTCAAATGACCATCACGACAGACCAAAAAATAAGTCATTATGACGGTCATTTAGACGTCAAATTTAAGTTGGCTAGATTTTTGTCTACATTTTTTTTTTAGAAATTTGAAGTTGTTATGCATTCTTAAGGGTCAACTTCTTCACTTCTATATGGTCAGAAATATTTTTTATATAACTCTGGGGTATAATGCAGAGTCTCTTTATATTGCGGGTTATTATTTTGATCATGGGAGGTTAATTAGTATGCATTGTAATTTCAAAATTAGTTATGATAAATACTCCTCCCTAGTTAGTCTATCCAATTTGTAGATGCCAATAAGAGTCTAAATCAAGATGTTTTGCCTATGACAAATATGTGCTCAAATCTCATCTTTGCATTGAATATTCCATAATAGAGCACATGTTTTACCAATTTATTATGGAAATGCAATGGGATCCACACCTATTTGGCTTGACAAAATAAGATGCTTCATGAAACCAACTAACAACAAGGTGGGTCCTGAAAAACTGGTCAGTTCATGGGAAAAGGACAACGAGGGTGCCACCTGCCTAAGGGTCCCAGATGGATGTGTTGATAGCAGCCTTAAGACAAACATGAATCTCTCCCTCGTTGGTAAGTTTCTTGGCTCTAGACCTAATATTGATTTCATTAGAAAATGGGCTTCTAGAAAGTGGTAATATCGAACATACTGTAAGGGAGGTATGACACAATTACCATCATGCCATGAAGGATACTTTTTTCTAGGAAAAATTTAATCAGTAAGAGGATTTAGAATCGGTGCTTCTGGGAGGACCTTGGTGGCTAGGTAATATGGGCCTTTTTTGAAAAAATGGTATCCTGGATTCGACCCTAATACTGAAAATATAAACACCATCCCAATCTGGTGTAGCCTACCTAGACTACCATTGCATTTTTGGGATGATGAAATTCTGCTAAATATTGCAAAATCCTTAGGTGCCCCTATCGGGCTGGATGGGCCCACGAGAAACAGATCCAGACTTGCTTTTGCTCATTTCTGCATTTTCTCTAAATGGAACAGGAGTTTCGGAGCACATAATCTTGAAATCTATATATGGGATATGGACCCAAAAAATTGAGTTTGAAACTTTGAGATGTTAAACATTGTCATAGCGTATTAGGACACTTGACAAAAGTTGTTCCAAGAAGAAGACCTCTACAATGGAAGTTGAACAGCCTATGGAGGGCTAGAGTTTTGAGCAAGGATAGTAGGGTTCCTAGCACAAATAGCCAGAATGAAGACAAATCCCCTAGTCAAAAGGAGTTGGAGTTCAATAGAAAGCGGGAAAAAGGGGGTTTTAGAACTCAAATAAGGAAACATCTGGTCTGGCGTCCCAAAGTCTCAGCAGGCAGCTTTGCACCTGAAGCACCTAACAAAGAGGACTTGGAAAATCCTATGAAGGTATCCATGGTGGTGAACGAGCAAGAAGGCTCTGTGAAGATTAATATAGTCCCTATTGAGCAATTTCAGAGCAGTAAGGAAGTCGAGATAGATAATCAGCTATGCATCATTAAGAAAACTTTGAACGAGGATTGTATGGTTTTTAAAGAATATTTGCAGACAAACACTCCTATGGGAGATGGTAAATCATTTGCAGATATACCTCCTTGCTCTCAGCAACATATCAACGGTTTCACCTACTTGCTTCAACACCAGTTCAACAGATCCACACACAATTGACAGGAATCAGAAAGAGTGTGAAGAGGGAGAAGTAACGCCTATCAAAGAAGATGAGGAACTAACTTCTGGATTCATAAAGGTCATTTCAAAAAAGAAAAAAGAATGAAAGGATTTGAAATGATCCCAGAATCACTCTACAGTGATAAGAAAAATAAAATGGACAACAGGGACACCTCAACATCCAGAACTACTAGATCTTCTGCTAGAAGACTAGTAGATTTTGGAGGTAGTTCTAAAAGAGGAAGGCCCTCAAAAAAGGCTCTTAGATCTAAGAGAACAGAGAGGGACATTGCAGATGGAATTCAACATCAGTTGAGCCATCAGGTAATTCCAACTTCCAATCATTCCAAATGAAGATTATTTCTTGGAACATCCGAGGCCTAAATGGAAACTCCAAGCAGAGAATCATCAAGGAGTTACGGGATTCTAGTAGTCCTAGTATTTTGATTTTGCAGGAAACTAAGATGAAAGCTAAGATCCTTGAAACTAATAAAAAGTGTTTCTGGGAAAACTCTGAAATGGTGGCGGTGGACTCTCAGGGAGGCTCTAGAGGTCTGGCTACTCTTTGGGATAAAAGGCACTGTACTGATATGGTTCTTAATGCTAGCACTAATCATCTTGCTATTAAATTTCATGCTATTGAGAACAATGGTGAATGGATCGTTTCTAACATCTATGCCCCTAATATGGTTAGTGGGAGACAAAAGCTTTGGACTGATCTTAAGATCTTTAGAAACCAGCATATAGTACAGCTAACTGGCTTATTATGGGTGATTTTAACTCTCCTCTAAACCCAGGTGAAAAATATGGAGGAATCTCCAGCTTTTCTATAGGTATGGAGGATTTTGCTGATTTTATTGCTGAACTTAATCTCTTAGATGTGGATCTCCATGGGAATAAATACACTTGTAATAATAGAAGGTTGGGAAAAGATCTTATCCAGGTTAGATTGGATAGAGCCCTAATTTCTGCTAGTTGGATTCTCAGTCAAGACTTCCACCTCTCTTCCTTGCCCAGAATTGGATCGGACCACAATCCGATTGCTTTAAATCTTCTCAATTGGACTAAACCCATCAGAAGCTCATTCAAATTTGAAAAGATGTGGATGGAGCATGACAACATCTATGAAAAAATTAAAGAATGGTGGGTTTGGAATGGTGAAGGCACTGCTCAATTTAGATTGATTCAAAAGCTCAAAAATGTTAAAAAGCAAGTTAAAATCTGGAATAAAAGCGTTTTTGGCAATGTGTTTGATAATAAAAAGAAGTTAAAACAAAAACTCCAGGATCTGGAAATCAAAATGGATACAATGGGGAGATCCATTTTGAAGACCAAACTAATGAAAAGAATATTCTTTCAGAGTTGCATACAATTTGCAGCAGAGAAGAATCCTTATGGAGACTTAAATCTAGAGCTATCTGGCTTAAAGAAGGAGATAGGAATACGAAGTTTTTTCATATGACCACTTTGAAGCACAGAGCTTGTAATAGGATCTTGGAAGTGGCTAAAAGTAACGGAAATATTATAAAAGATCCCAACAACATCAAGGAAGAAGCTCTAAATTTCTATAAAAAACTTCTTAATGAGAGGAATATCATCAATGTTGAGGCTAATTCTTTTATGTTGGAGGCTATTCCCCAAGATAAAATTGAGGAGCAGAGATTTAAAAATATCACCAAAGCTGGTCATGCTTGAAGAGCTGAAAAAAGTTGTGTTTACTTTAGAAGGTGACAAGGCTCCAGGCCCGAATGGTTTCTCCATTAATTTTTTCCAGAAATTTTGGGAAATTTGTTCGGAGGATCTTCTCAGAGCGGTGAATGAATTCTACAGAACTGGAAATCTTTTGAAAGAGCTAAATAACACCCACATTGTGCTGGCCCCAAAAAAAATGGATGCTAAAGACTTCAAATACTTTAGACCCATCAGCCTTGTGAATGCTATCTATAGAATTTTTACCAAAATTATTGCTACCAGGCTTCAACTCATTATGAATGATTTAATCTCAAGGTAGCAGAGTGGATTCATTAAAGGCAGGATTATCCAAGATGGAGTGATTATGGTTCATGAGACCATACATTCTATGGAGAATAATAAAAAAGCAAATATGGTGCTTAAGCTTGATATGAATAAAGCCTTTGACAAGGTTTCTTGGGTTTTCTTGACAAAGTCTTAACTAAATTTGGTTTTCCGGAAAAATTCAGAAGAATTATTAAGGCTTGTATCTCTACGGTCAGATTCTCAGTGGTGGTTAATGGTGAGCCAGTGGGTTTTTTCACTAGCAGCAGAGGGCTAAGGCAAGGGGACCCCATCTCCCCCTTGCTCTTCATTCTTATGGCTGACAGTCTTAGTAGAACAATTGGTAAAGTAGTCAATGACGGTCTTTTGAAAGGCTCAAAGCCCACTTCCATCAGCCAAGTTGTTTCCCATCAGCAATTTGCGGATGATACAATCCTCCTTCTATTGGCTTCCGTCATTGAAGCTAAGGCTACTAAGGCAATTTTTCAGCTCTACGAATCTGCTTCTGGGCAAGAGATTAATTATGATAAAAGCTCCATTTTCTTCTTCAACACTCCTGAAGAAAGACAACTTAAAATTGCTAAAATTCTGGGCTGTAAAATAAGTGCGCTTCCAGCCACTTACTTGGGTCTTCCTCTCGGCACTAAAAAAGTCTCTAACAAGGTGTGGGATGATTTATTGGAGAGATTTCAAAAAAAATGGCTGGATGGAAAGGAGCCATTTTATCTAGTGCTGGTAAGTGCCTGCTCATAAAAAGTACTCTTCAAAATCTACCCATTTATATCATGTCGCTTTACAAGATCCCTTCTTCCTTCAGAGAAAAGTTTGAGAGGATTCAGAAAAAATTCTTATGGCAGGGCATGGAGGAGAAGTTTAAATTTCACTTAGTTGCTTGGGATAAGGTTTGTACTCCGAAGTCTATAGGAGGACTGGGTATAAAAGACATCAAGAAAATGAATGAGGCTCTCATTGTGAAAATGGGCTGGAGAATGCTTTCAGAGAAACAACCCTAGATAGATTTAATTAAGGCTAAATACTTAAATCAACAAATTGTCTTTTCTTTCCTGCAAGATGAGCACCTTCCCTATGGTTCGATTTTTTGAAACAATCTAGTAAAGAGCAGAAATTTCATTAAACAGGGTAGTAAATGGAAAGTGGGAGATGGTTGTGATATAAATTTCTGGGATGATAACTGGTTTAATGGAAATCTTATGGACAGATTTGGGATGGTCAAAGACAGTCTTGTAAACAAGTATGGCACTAAAATCAAGGATTATATTGAGAGAAATGGCAACAGAAAGAAATGGAAAAAACTTTCTGTGGAGAGAGATGATCTGATCCAAAATATTTCCTCCCTTCAAGATCAGTTAGATCTTATTCCCTTAAGTCAGCTGGATATTAAGGATGAATTGGTCTGGAATAATTCTATTGATGGGGACTACTCTGTCAAAATTGGGTATAATACTTTCTTCAACAATAGTCAAACTGAGTTCAAATGGAGTAGGATTTGGATGGCTGAGTTAACTCCTAAAATAAATTTCTTCCTTTGGCTAGCTCTCAGAGGCAGGATTCTTACTACTGACAACCTGATGAGAAAAGGTTTCATAATGCCTAATAGATGTCATCTATGTAAAAAAGACTCTGAGGATATCAGTCATTTGTTTATCCATTGTGATTATGCTACCAGAATATGGAGTTTTTCCCTCTCTAAATTTGAAGCTTTCTGGGTGGTTCCGAAGGATTTCAATCAGCTATGGACTCAATGGAGCCCACCCTATAAACATTGTGTTGTCAGAAGGATCTGGAAGCTGGTTATTCCTCATATTATTTGGAGGATATGGAAAGATAGAAATGATATTATCTTTAGAAATAAAAATCAAAATTATAAGCTTAGTATTGGTAAAATTTCTAATGATATTAAAGAGAATATTGCTAGATTTAAACCCCCCAAGAACAAGAGTTATCCAGAAAATGAAGAACATGTCTTATCCCACTGGCAGATAGGAGCTGACAATAGCCATAGTAATTCCGGTAATAGTATTGATAGATCTTTGATTCAATGGCATCCTCCTGATTTTAACTGGTATAAGTTGAACTTTGATGGGGCCTCTAAGGGTAACCCTGGGATTGCGGCTGGGGGAGGAGTGATCCGGGATCATAAAGGCAGTCTGATTGCTGCGTATGCTAGAAAAATGGGAATTCAAACCAATCATTTTGCCGAAGCATTATCTGCTTTATGGGGCCTGAGAATTGCTCAGACTCATAATATCCAAAACCTCATTCTTGAAGGGGACTCACTTAATATCATTAATCATCTTAATCAGTGCTCACCTCCAAGTTGGAACATCAAGGATTTCATCTTGGAATCCATAAGTATTTGCCAAACCTTCAATAACATTCGGATCATGCATACTTACCGGGAGGGTAACAAGGTGGCAGATGCATTGGCTAATTATGGCATAAATGTTAACCACATTGTTTGGGATAATAATAACATTCCTGAACAGCTTCAAAGTAGCATTCAAGTGGATATTTATGAACATGCAAATTCAAGATATGGGATATGAGCATTGGGAGTGGAATTGTATTAATAAAACTCCCACACGTGCTGACTTTAAAACAACACTCATACAAATCTTGATGGACAATCAAGGTTGTATGAAGTATAATGGGAACTTCAAGTGGATTTATATGGAGATGAAAGATGTGCATGCGGGTATTATAGAGCTCTCAACAGCTTGTATGCAAGGCTTTACAGATTCCCAAGTCAAAAATAAAGATAATAATGATCTGGAGTGGGCAGTTAAAAGGACTATAGTTCCCACATGTGTATTTTCACAGGTTCATAATAGTAGTCACTCAGGTATTCGTGCGAAAAGAAACGGCTATTCTAATCATCACTCTCACCGCGCGGATAATAATAGTGAAAGGCGGACTGATATTTTGCTCTTAAGGATTCTGAAATTTTTATTTGCAAGCAGTTAAGCACGGTGATAATGGGAGGAGCCCCTTGCCAGATTGAGCCCAGCGCGGATCCGGAATGGAAAAATAATGAGGAACTTTGGAATCTTCTTAGCCAGGGAGGAATCACCAACTTTATTGAGAAGATTCAGGGCCACGACCAAAGTATTTCAGATTCATTTTGTGAAGGATTGGAAGGATCGCACTGTGGATTATGGAGGGTAGAAGATTTCGATCAATGAGGAGTTAATTGCTGAAGCAACTAGCCTTGGCATGGAGGGGTACCACTTTTTTAATAAAAGGGTTGACAGAGATGCTGAGGAGAGGAAATTTGTTGAGGGTAATGAGAAGCTGGTCTTTGTCACGGTGGGCCTGCAGGTTAGTTCGATCCCTTCACCTTTTGATGAGGTTACCCGTATGATGGTGCGTTTCATTTCTTTGGAGGGGAGGTTCGTCACTGTGCCCTCTAAGCATCTTGTGTTCCTCAATCACTTCCGCAGGAGTCGCACGGTATGTTTCCCCCACTATCTACTTAACTCTCTTGAGCACTCCATTTTGGAGTTTCAAAAGCATGCACGTGCGGTTCTATTACACCAGGGTCTCATTTTCTTGTTACATAAAAGTTGTGTCTTCTTAGGTCTCCCGGTATCCCTTCCTCCCCTGGCTCTGTTCCTCCTCTGCCCAGCACTGCAGCCGCTAGCCCCATCTCTCCACCTTCTGTCCCTGCCACCGCTGTTGTCACCCCTCTGCCGGCCTTCTCAGCTCCATCTTCCATTCCCCCCACCTCTGCTCCCACCCCCTTCGCTTCCACTTCGGCCAGACCTGTTACCAGGTCTTCTAGAAGACTGAACCTTGATACCCCTGCTGTGGGGAAGGTCCCTCAGGAGATTGAAATTGCCCATAACCTCCTACATATTAGTAGTGCTAGTTCTCAGGAAGCACACATTGAGAGCTCCACAAAAAGGCTGGAAGCCTTAGAAGCTGACATGAAGCTGTTGAAGGAAGAGGTTAAAAACTTGGCAAAGCAAAAAGGTAAGAGGAAGAAGGAGGAGGAGGTGGTTATTGATAATAATCAGGTTGAAGATATATACAAGAAGCTGAACTCCTTAGACACCCGTTTAGGGAAGGCCAAGACTCGCCATGATTATAATATGGCCATTTTTAATGCAATTGAAGAGTTTATTGAACAGCATGTCTACAGCGTCTCTAATCTCAGCGGAGTTCTAGCAACCCTTTGGGGCACAGATAAGGAAAGCAAAAGGACCATTGAACAGCTGGATGTTACTGACTCTGCCCACATGACGACATTGGCTATGTTCACCTCTTGGCAGAATATCAAATCCAGCATCGACAAAGCCGCCAAGAAGTAATTGTGGGTGCTTTTGCTGCACTTCTTTGTAATTATTGTTTTTTTTGCTGTTTTTTGGCTGCTTTCCTGCAGTGTTCGTACTGGTTTTGTTTTGTTGGGGTAGCTGCTCTTGGGCTACTTTGGGTTTCTTTGTCCCATTTGGATCTTGATCCTTTTTGTTCTGGTTCTCATTCCTATTCTGGCTTCTAGGCCCTCTTTTGTTCTCAAGGGTATAGTCCCTTTCAAAAAACTATTTGCCAAAAATAAAAAAAACAAATATAAAGTTAGACTTATTGCTAGAGGTTTCACTCAGAAACATGGTATTGGCTATGTTGAGAAATTTCCTGTAGCTAAAATGAGTACTTTTAGGGCCTTATTTTCAATTTCCACTCAATTTGGGTGGGAAATCTACCAAATGGATAAGAAAAATAGTTTTTTGAATTGCGATTTAAAAAAAGAACTTTACGTGTTTCAACCTAAAGGATTTGAAGAAACTGTAAAGAAAACTATGATTGTAAGTTGAGAAATCCTTGTATGGTCTAAAACAAGCTCTTAGAGCTTGGTATGTGAAAATTCTTTCCTTCTTTAAGCTATTAGGTTTTGTTAATTGTTCTTCTAACAACGATATATCCATTAAGCAATAAGGCTAACGTATTATCATTATATGTATATATGTTGATGATTTGCTTATGTTTGGTGACAATTATGATTTAATTCATAGGATTAAAGAGAAATTGAATCAGTACTTTGAAATGAATGAATTATGTATCTCACATTATCTTATTTGTATGAATGTATTTCATTCTACTGTTATTTTTCAAAACACAATATCCAACCATTGTATTGAAATTTTTTCTTATGATTGATTGTAAACCATTTTCTACTTCAATGGAAGTTGGAATAAATATTGATCCTAAATTTGCATATGAAAAAGGTTAATCCTATTTTATATATATTGTTAGTTGATAGTTTGATTTATCTAACTATAACTAGATCAGATATTTCCTATACAGTAGGAATTACTTCAAGGTTTATGCATGAACCTTTTTTAGAGATCATTGGAATCTTGCAAAAAGAAATTTTAGATATTTGAAAGGAACAATCAATTATGGGTTTCATTATAATAAGAATGAAAATACTATCTTATATAGATTTTGTGATTCTAACCATACCGAAGTTTTGTTATAAAATATACTGGATATGTGTTCAAGTTTTTTGGTGTAGGAACCATTAATTGGAATGAGAAATACAATCAACAGTCTCTATTTCTTCTACTGAGGCATATAATTATAGTGGAAGAAGTAAAGAATCCATGTGGCTACAACGGCTGTTGGTAGAGATAGACATGTAAGCTAAAGGAAGTATTTCTCTTCCATGTGGTAGTCAGAGTTGTATTATTCTTGATTAAGAATCCAGTTCAACATCAGAGGATGAATAACATTGAGATACATATACGCTTCACCCGTGAGAAGGTGCAAAGTGATGAGATAAATCTCAAGTTCATGTTGAATGAAGAGAAGGTTACTGACATCTTCACAAAGTCCCTGAGTGCTGCAAAGTTTTGTCACTTTCATGAAAATTTTGGATTCTCGGAGTTGCCATTGAGGGGGAGTGTGCATGACAATGTCACCTCCTAATGGAACTTGGTTTTTGTAAAAATACCTTAGGACATATTTAAAATACCTTTGGGAAAGTGTAAAAAAAAAACCTTTGGGCAAGTGTAAACAGACCTTCGGGCATGTATATCTCCTCGGCTTATTTTTTAGAAAGAAGTGTAGAAATATCTCAAAGGTGGTCTTCAATAAACTCTTTAGTTTTATTGAGTTTACTGGTAAACATTCAGTACAAGCATATTGTTAAGGAAGTCCTTGGTTGTAAAAGGCTCCTATATGCTTGGGTTTGATAACATTTTATGAGAACCTATGAGAACATGTAAAACTCACAAATAATACTTAGCCACTGATCATGGGATGTGTGATGCCCAGTTAAAACACCCCACTTGAGAACCATGAACAACCTAGGTTTAATAAGAAAATTATGGAGTAATTTTTTTGTAAAGGTGTTAGGAGTTAACAACCAAAGTCTCAAGGACAAGTCAAATTCAACTGATAACTTTTCCCATTATAATAATTACTAATTCCACATTATAAAGCAATACAAGTGCAATAAGTTCACACCTAGCTCAAATCTTGCTTAGAGATTAATTTAATCACTAAATACATTGACAATCTAGCTAAATATTTCCTTGATTAGAAATTTTAGGGTTAAGGGACTACAACAAAATTAAATACAAAAGGTATTTAATTCCACAAGATCAAGATAGGAGTCAGGGTTAAATTAGGGTGAGGAAAAGAATACATGATTAAAATTAGCAAAGAAAGGTCTCACTTACCCACTCTGAGAACTTGATTGAGGAGTGTCTATAACCAAGTTACAAGGTAATAAACTGCCACTAACAGATTTTGGAACAAGTATTAAATCCACTATATCATACTTATCCTTTTATTAGCCATTCATCAGAGGTCACAAGGTCCAAAATTTGAGGGTTTGAAGTTTCAGTTAGGTTCAGGGAGAAATTTACTACTCGTACCCACTCTCTAACAGGCTCAGAGTTTCAACTTGATTTTTTTCATACTTAATCACTTTCAAAATTTCCTTAAATTATTCCCATTGGATAGGAAATTTTCTCACCTTTTCGAGTGATATAAATAATTCCTCCTCGTAAATCCTTCAAGAAACTCCAAATATGAATCAGGCAGAGTTTTGGAGATCATAAGTATTCCCCAAGGGGACACGTGTTAAGAGGAGAGGAAAACCACTCTTCAATGGGTTTGTGGGTCGCATGGGGTGACTTGGGAAGCAATTTTTCCTTCACGTGAGGAGAGATTTCCCAATTACACCTGCACCTCCGCGAGTCCTCCAAGGACACGTGGCGAGTCCTTTGAGACATCTCCGGCAGGAAAGGGGTGAGAGAATGGTGGAGAAATGGAATAATTTAGAGGCATTTTGCCTTCTTAGGGGAGAGAAAACACAAACAGCTGTTCGTGCACCTCGCGAGCCCGACCCAAGAGACACGTGGCGCTCCACGAATCACAGTAGGGAGAAGAGACTAAGGAGGGCACGGAGCGAGTGAGGTGATTTGATGTGAAGTCCTTTCCAAAGGGGAAAGAAGTAGCGGAAGGTGATCGTATCGGGTCTGCACGTCCGCCGAGGAGAAAATCCCAAGCGTGATGGGCTGATTGGATGCGAGAGCCAGGGCAGTGAAAGAATTTTTCAAGGCAAAAATTCCAAAGGAAAAAACTAAAAGAAACAAAGGCACACGTAGGCCCGTATCCTCTGCGAAACCAATAAGCTGCCACGTGGTAGGGCCTATGATTGGCCATGGGCTGATAGGGCTAAAAGTGGGATTTTTTTTCCAAAGGTAATTTCAAAAAATTTAATAGGGGTAAAAAGATGTTGAAACCGTGTCGCCGCTGTAGCCCCATGAGGACACGTGGTAGCCCTTTGATTGGCTACAAGCCGGCGGAGGAAAATGGTGAAATTTTTCCTGACTCAAAATTTTTTTAATTTTATTTCTAAGGAAAATTCAACGGGAAATTTTTGGGTTGTGGGCCCGCTAGGCAAAATTTTTCCCAAATTTTCGTGCCAAGGCACAAAAACTTCAAAGTGCCATAACTTGAGCTAGAAAGCTCAGTTTTTGGGAAAATGAGGAATTTTTGGAAATCTCTCGATGCCCTCTTTGCACAGGAAACATAAATTTTACATTTTGATAAATTTTAAGGGGTCAATTTTGTAAAAAGGATCTGCAGGCTTTTAAAAAGCCAAGCTGGTAATTTCTAAATTTCAATTTTGATTAAATTCGGATCTCCTCCTTCACTCAACATGCCAAACATACATGGAGGATTGATCTAGGAAGGGTTTAAAGTGTTTAAGGAAAATAAATTTTATTCAATTGATTCCAATTTGTAATTTGTCCAACAGTTGACAGGAAAATAGACTGTGAGGAAGAGATTTGGCTCAAACTTGCAATGGTTTAAGACTCGTTTTCTTAAGTGTTCTTTGTCAATTTGAGTACATTTCTAATAGTATCTTAGCATGCTAAAATATATCAGGTCTTCCAAGTTGATTAATGTAAGTGCAGGTCTTAACTACACAATTTGATTAAATTTGTCAGTTTTAAAAGTCACAATGCTAGTGATAATATTTTTAAAGGATCTATTTATCAATTTTATCATTTAAGTGTGATATTTTCATTCCTAAACCAATCCAATACAATTTATTTGTTTCTAAACAAATCATTTCCAAGTTAAATGGTACAAGTTCTGATTTCCAATTTTATGTATTTCAAAAGATAACCAATGCAATATAATTCTTACACGTATGTATTTCTTCTTCTTCCATTTTCTAAATAAGAGATTCTAATCATACATTTAGTAATTCCAGTTCCAACAGCAACAATGTCAATTGAGAGATTAACTTGAGTATTCCTTTATTGAATTCATTTATACAATGACTTTACATCTTCACATTCCTTCCATTTAACTTCAAAATACAATATACAATAGAATTATAGATTATTTCACATTCCTAATGTCAACAGAGCAGAATGGAATATAACTCTTTACATTTCTCAATTCAAATATACAATCTCTCATAATCAATTACCAGTATCATTTCTCCATTATACATAACTATTACAATTTCATCCACATCAATGTGGGAAAGGATTAAAAATGAATTTGTTTTCATAAGAAAGGGAATGTCAAACTGTATTTTTCTCTTTGCTCCAAGATAACAACATGCTCAATTTATTTTTTTCTCCAAAAATGATCACAACAAGAGAGGGGGAAAGATGACACTCTCCACCTAACCAAGACATCTAATGAAATGAGAAGACTTTCTTCGTCATTGGTCCCCGAGCCCCAACCAAGATACAATAAAAGATGTGATTCAACCATGGCAACAACTGGCTTCCTCAACACAACATTCTTTCACATACACATTTCCTTTTTAAAAACAATGCAACACCAATAAACAAACAACAGTTTCACAACTACAATGACAAAATGTCAAAATCACAACTCAAGCTTGATCATGTAAGCCAAAGGAGCAAGGCCTATGAGGGAAGCTACTTATGCCTCCCAATTGGGAATTGGGCATCCACCAATAATAACCGCACAAATATAATTCATCCCACACACATCCTTATGCCCCCCAACAAATTTCTCCTTATGCCCCCCACAAATTTCCTTATGCCCCCCCCAAGTAAGAAATGCAAGCTATTTTCTTTTCCATGGTGGATCCCAAACCCAAACTCCCTCCAAAAATTCTGATGCCAATGGCATTCCCTTATGCCCCCCCTCATGTAATTCCCCATATCCTTCTCCTACACCTTCCCTAAGGTAGTCTACCCAACCAGCCAACAAATAAAACAAAGCATGCACCATACACACAACACAACAAGAAAATAACAACAATAAAAGAGAGTTAAATTCCTACCTCTCCATGGTGCTCCACACAGCAATTTGAATGTCTCCCAAAACAGCAGTGCCAAAGTATCAAGCAATTTCCTCAAATAAGAGCTCCACAGAAAAACACAGCAAAACACCCTCCAAAATAGCAAGCTCCCAAGCATGCAAAGCTATCTCCAAAACTTCCTTAAAAACTAGAGCTCCCACAAGAAAATGCGCCCCCAGGAAGAATGCAAAAAGGTTCAACAACCCAAAACAAGAAGAGAATTTGAATTAAATAGAAGAGGGAAAGAAGAGGATGATGTGGATCCATGTAGGATGCCACATCACACATCCTCCAATTCAAACACAAAATACAAATTCCATTCTCCAAGGCTCAATAAAGAGGTGGGTGAAAAATGAAAAGTTACTTGCACACTCAAAAGAGCCCACACCTCAAGGGACAACAAATTAAATGAAATGTAAGAGAGTGCAATCCAAAACAAGCAACATGATGAATAAAATTCATTATAAAAGTCACAAATCACATCTCCAACCATAAGTATGGTTGGTAATTAAATTTAGAGGCATGGGACAAGTTTTACTTGTCCCACAAGCCTCCAAAATTGGCCCCCAAGGCCAAATTCGAATTTCCCATGGAGGTGGAGTGTTTCATACTCCAAATCTGACTTACACAAATCTTACACAACTTACACATCCCTTGAAAATTAAATACAAATAACCAACAACTTTCATTATTACTTTCTCATATCCCAATTGATTTATTTAATTTTTAACCATTGTTTCCTCACAATAATCTATCACAATGTAATTAATTAAAAGAAGGGAACACATTACTTAATAAAATACATACAGCAATAATAAGGGAAACAAATTAATAGAAACACACAAATCCCATGGTCACAATATAAAGGACGATTCCCCCCATGGGAATCCCTAACAAAACTCAAACACACACAAAACAAGTTGTCATGGTGACCTTGTTGAATTCACCTAGAATTCCATTGTGGTTGGTCTCCAATCCCCCAATGTTTGTTGTGATATTTTAAACCTGTAAAACACAAATACCTCCTTCATCCTCATGGCCATATCAAAACGTCTAAAATGAATATACAACAAAATCACAAAATCATCTATACATATGAATCACAATAATCATCAAGGCAAGTAACAAATCATTTACCATTTCTAGGGAACATCTGGATTCTACACCAACACCATTTCCAAATTTATAGATTAGTTCAATTGTTCAAGTCTCTCAAAATGACATTTTGTACTCGTTTTCAGAAATATAACAACCATCCAACAACATATCATCATCAATATCACGTGTCTTAATAATTCACACGCATGCATTGTTCAGATCTAAAATCAATGCAGGTCCAGTATCTCTAACATCTAACATCATACTAACTTCAAAAATCCCTACAATGGGATGGTGCCATAAGTATAGTCAATAGTATGAAATCAATAGTAAAAAGTGACAAAGGGAAGTGGGCCCTATAATTTCTAGACAAGTCATCATAATCCAATTGGGCTAGGCATTTCAACAATAACAACATCAAGTTTTAAGTTCCTACCCGGATAAGCTGCAGGGAGTTGAGCTTCTTACCTGTATCACACATCCCATGAGCACCTTCTAGAATTTTGGTAGCACATCTTCCCATATGTCTTATCAAGAAAACCTCCATGATATACTACGTCCATAAAGGACTTCCAGAGGTGACTTTGCATGATGCAACAGAGCACCAAAGTTTCGAGAATGTGTAGGCAATGAAGGAAATGATAAAAAGTGGTGACTTCCAGACTAGATCTACATTTAACTAGAATGACTCTACCAAGTGATGTTCCCAAATAAACTCTGGTGGTTCACAACTAGTTCATCCAATGTGGTGGTGTTTCAAACAAAAAATACAATGATTGGATGAGTCTCCACAATGTTTACAAATCTTCTTGGGGAACTCCTCTTCTTGAAATCCGAAATGACTCAAAGTAGAATAACATTGTGCTTTAGGACCATCAATGGATAGGGAAAAATTGGAACAGTAAATTTTGAATTGACTCAACATTTTCAATGTCTACACAAATGGAACATGCTTTATTAAGGCAACATTTTGTCTTCCACAAAATAGGGAGTTTCACAAACTCATTAGATGGCATGAGACTTTGTCAAAGTTTGAGCATGGTAGAAGTATTACCCAGGTTAGGGTTTGGGATCAATAAGGCTATATTATGACATATTCCATGTAAGTGAGGTCCTCTTAGGATTATTTGAAAGCAATTATCATTTAGATTATGGCTTTAGGCCTTGGTCCTTTGACAACTCTACTCCTAGTAATATAATGGTTGGTGATCACCGAAAGGACGGGGATCAATTACTTCCTATCCTCCTCAAATGAGGATTCCTCCATCATACTTATTTATCATTAACAAGATGTTTAACATGTGCCCAAATAAGAAAATTTACCTTGGGCAATGTCAAGATCCAAAGGTACAATCATTCAATTTTGTAAGGTATGAGAGGGAGAAAGAATGAGGTACCTGATGAATACATGTGCACCAAAAATTAGTAGCATAGCACTTTTCACCTCAGACAGAGAGTTGATTATTTAAATTGTGAGTTTGTACAACACTTCATCAAGAAATCATCATCAGAGATATGTTAAAAATCAGACTTTACTCTTGTACTTGATTGATATACCTTCTTATGAAAAAAGGGGCATGAAACATTGTCATACAAAGGATGATTGAAAGGTCAAATTTAGTTTGACTAAGCAACAACTCTAAAGATAGCCAAAGGATCAGGCTCCATAGAATCTAAGTGTTAAATTGAGGTTGGGGATGTCTATTTGTAGATCCCATGGGTCCCTTGCCTTTGTCAATAATTCATCTGCTCATTTCAAGGATTGATTGAGCAAATCTGTATTGGCCAGTGTTGTGCTTATTCTGAACAGTGCCCTTTTTATGAGAAGAAGCCCATACTTTTCCTTTCTCTCAGCTATGCAGAATTGTGTATTTGAGATTTCTTGTGATTTACTCTTACCTGAATTGTTTAAGTTCTTCACAACTATCCTCCAACTGTAGCAGCCTTACTTGTTGTGATTTATTTCTGTGTTAACCATGCTTTGTACACCTTCCCTCTTAGGAGGTTTCCCAATTGCTTTAATGTTATTCTCAATTTGCAGAGCCATGGTAAAGGCATACCTTAAATTGGTAGGGTTTTTTTCACTCAAATAGTAAGTAGTTTTCTTATCAAATGCATTTGAATACTTTATAAGAAAAGTGTTCATCACTTTGTGGCCCTAAATCTCAAAGAACCCCCTTGGTCATATCACCTCTTTTCAATTTCTAGTGTTGAATTTCATACACAGAGCTAACATTAGAATTCTTTTTAATATTTTAATTCAAAAGGGAACCAAACCATTAGGGAATCTGGATTTTGTCACCATACTAAAGATACCCACAATGTGAGGTGTCATTTTGGTCCAAGAATCAATGGAATTAAATGGAAAAGCTTCATACCATCCATCAGATAGGGTGCTTCTTCCAAAGTATGGATAAAGATTGTGCTGAAATTATACACTATTAGATAAGTTCAGATCTCAAATTCCATATGTTGATAAAAAGTTTCTTATTGTCTGATCACCAGTTATAGCATTATTAAATTGGAACTTTCCCTATTATATTTTCTTACATATTAGTGGGAACTGCATTTCAATGCCAACCATATACCTCTAAAATTTGCAGTGACCAGAGCATGGCATTTACAAAAAATTGAGGCTTGAAGGTGGTTGAAATAAGGCCAAGCAATGTTTACAAGCCTAGGTGAAATTGGAGGAGAAAATTGATAAGGGTCCCTCGGAGAAAAATTTGATAAAATATTTGAGTATAATCTTTAAAAATGGATATTTCACATGAAAGGATTAATTTCTTGGACATCATGACTATCACTATTGGAAATGCACACGGATAGTATGAGAAGAAAAATTTGTCAAATTCAAATGAAGGCCCCTGTAGCAGATTTTGGAAAATGACCGATCCCACATAAAATAAGTACCGGTTGATAGCAAAATATGCTACTGGTTGGCAGCATATTTAATGCTACCGGTTGATCAGCATTCATCAATGATGTCTCTTTTCTTGACTGCTGATCTACCGAACAACTGTCCATTCTTCGAATTTTCTGAATTTATTATTTCCTAGCTCTGGAAATATTGTCCTAAAAGTAGGATTTAGGTACCTAGAAAGATTCTTGAACTAGGGTACTTGCCATATTTACAAATTTAGTAATTTAAATTTTCACTAGTATATACCAGAATATTCATGAATTAACAAATAGTCGCCACTAAGGAATTTCACCTTAGTTGTGCAAATTACTGTAGAATATGACCTAGTGAGGAGTCTTTCAACACTAGAAACTAGAAATGGAAAGATCTAATGTTCATCAGAAAGATTTAGCTCAATGAAACATTAGTTCACATAACTTGGAAACATGGAAATATCACACATAATACTTGGCACTTTGAACATTTGTTTACAACAGTGCAACATAGGATGATGTTGACAGATAAATGTACTAGCACATAGATGCATATACTCTCATTTTACTAGGGTCATGAATATCTAAATGAAATCACAATGTTTGCAATGATGCCAGAATGGTGTTGGTACCCAAATTGATTCTCCCTCAAAAGCTGAGTAACATCATAGGTCTCGACAGGAATCTTAGAGACAAGAAGATCATGTAGTGTGTCATTTTGTAGCCGGGGATGAAATCCAGCTTGCTCTTTGTCACTCAGATGTGGAGAAATGGGTAACACCCTCTGAGAGGATTTGATCTATCCTCACCACTTTATGGTTGTACCTTTCAACTAGGGTGAGAGGACCATTTTGTAGCCTTCTATTTCTAGAGGAGATGGAGATGTCGTTATTTGCAATGTTTTTAAGAAGACCTTGAAGAAAATATGATCAATACAACAAAAATATAACTCTCACGAGTTGTCACCCTAGATAATGGAGATATTTTCTAAGCAAGGTTTAGGCTACTAAAGAAAATGAAAACCTGACTTGTTTCTACATGTTTTGGTAGTAAAAATTATGCATTTGTATACTTACATAGACATGAATAGGGGCAGTATGGGTATGATTAATTGTTTTTTAATGAATTTTGGTGGGAGGTGAAGCAGAGTAAAGTTCGATTATACGCTAAATCTTTGAGAGATTTTACAAAAAATGGAAGGCTTGAACAACAAAATGCTTGATCAGAGTAGCTAGGGTGTTCCTTTGACCAGAATATATGCTCCAATGGAGGCCCAGATCATCACGTTTTCACACAAACTTCAAGGATCCAAAATGAAGGCTCAAATTGAAAAAATTAATTGAAAATTGTCAACCTTTATTTTATCATGCCTAAGATACCCTCAAAGGCTAACAAATAGTCTAATCATCATGCTAGGAGTAAAGTGATTTTAAATTTGTTTATTTCACTATCAAATGAAATCTCTTATGATAAATGAAATTGCAAATGCCACCAAACTATCACAAGGATTAGATCTTATGTGACTCACAAAGATTTCAATGTAAGATTGTAATGGGAACAAGAAAAAATATTTTCAGACATTCAGAAATGAAACAGACACAATTTTTCTCAAAATCAAACACATATTAACTCACATTTGATTAAATGCATCAACAGGGGAAAGTTTCTAGAGCAATCTCAAAGCTTTTCAATGGTTATACAGTTGTAACCACCTTGACATGATAAAATATAACACAAAAGAAATAAATAGGTTCCTTAGATGATTTCTTAGAAAGATGGGCTCTTTCAAACTCTCTCCTAGGAATTAACTCCCAACATCTAACACTCCAACCATTTACATGAAAAATCCATGCACTTTATAATAGATTTTTCCCCCCAAAATGAAAAACATTCAAAGTACCATTGTTTGTTACAATTTTGATCGTGATTCCAAAAGTCAGATTTGTAAAAAAGTTGTCAGGTGCTCAGAGGGAAAATATCTACAAATATTTCCATCATTCAATTCTTTACCTAGTAAATCATTCTTCACTTCACTCGCCAACTACTTCCTCCTCTAATCTGTCGAATCTAGTTTCTTGCATGCCAAGGAAGGAAAGATTGGAAAATCAGATCGAATCTGACAGTCATATCGTATCTTAATGGTAAAATATGTTTTCAGATCTTCTCTACCAAATCAAGCTATACAATTAATTATCATCTTCATTTGGTGTGTAGGAGACACCAAAAAATGATAAAAAGCCATAAAAAGTCACATCCGCAAGAGCTTTGGAGAAAAAATGGTGGAAAATCAGATATTGATGCATAGTTGCCATTGATTTCCCTTTTGAATTTGGACCATCCACGTGGGAGATCCGAGTTAAGATGGGACTAGGGGTTCCTTTTTATCTTTTAAAAATTTTGGGAAAAAAAACAAATTTTTGATTTTTCTCTACCCCTATGCCTTTGAAAAATGGGCTTGACACGTGTCCCAATGTGGGTCCCAGAGGAACCATGGCTCAATTCTACTACTTTACCTCATTTTTGGAAAAAGGAAAATTTTCCCCACAGCTCTACCCTTCCACCTTTAGTTTTTGATGTGGGTCCCAGTAGAACCATGCTTCCTTCTTACATTTTAACCCCCTCTGTCACAAAAGGAAAATTTTCCAAATTTCCCTCAAGAGTCCGCACCTCCGCCGTTGATTGAAGCAAATTTTGACTATTCTCCATCAGGCTTATGGGTCATTTTGATGAATTTAATCTTTTTGACAATAAGGGGAAAAAAATCCTAGTTTCCTCCGATGACCCGCCTCCCCACCATTTTACTTCTCAAACCGCCACGTGTCTCAATGGTGCATTTTGAGATGGTCCCAAAAAGTAGAGACCACAGACAAGCATGGGCTCAACACCAGTCTCATTTTGGCAGAGTTTGTTAAAATGTTTGAAATTTAAGTGGAAGGCACCATGTGCCTAAGGTCCGAGACAGTGTTCTTCAGCCATTGAAAAGTCCAAGAAATAAGGCAAAGTGAGCAGAAACCTCCAAGTGTGCTCTTGGCGCTTCTTCAAAATAAAAATCAGGGGCCAGTCCCCAAACATGTTCGGTCCCTCCATGTGTCTTAGGCCATTTAGGAAGTTTCTTGAAAATTCTAAGTAAAGGCCCAATAGAAACCTCCACATCTCTTTATGGTGCAACATCAAGATGGTCCCCAAGAGTGAAGACTCTGAATGAGCATGGGCAGACCACATGTCCTAGGCCTTAGAAAATGTCTTTACAAAGTTTAAGTATAGAGCAGAGCTGGCAAAGGCCTCCACTTTTCCCTCTATCACATTTGTTAAGGTGGGACCCTGAGATAAATCTTTGAATGAGTGCCATCCTACCACATGTCCACGGCCCACCAAAATTATACTAGCTGCATGAAATTCTTTTCTAAGTCTAGGAAAAGCAGCGGAATCCTCCATGTGTCCCCTTGGCATAACTCCAAGGCCAAACCAAAACGTGAGTCTTCAAATGAGCATTTTTCCTCCATGTGAAAAAGTTTTGGGTTAAAATGATCTACAAAGTTTTTAGAGTGCCCCACTGAGATGCATCTAACCAAAAAGGGCCATGTTTCCACTGATGCAAAGATGTAAATTTGACGGGAGAAACACACCCGTCAAACCCTAAAAATGTAGGGAAACCACCATTTGAGCTCGAAGATGAAATTTTCTTCAAGGACAGAGAATTTAGAAATGTTGTAAATTTCAAACATGATCCTCTGAGCTATATTCAATCATGTTTCCTAGGTACCTGGGACAAAAAATGGTAGAGAAAATAACACACGACTGCAGAAAATAGAAGGAAAGGAACAACTTGAGTTTTACGCCCAATTCATATACACGTTCAGATGGACAAAGAAATGAAAAACAAATTCTAGAATTTTAAGTGATCTTCGACCAAGGAAGGGACTAATCATGGTGACCAAATGGAGGATAGAGTCTTCAAGCACCACCACCATGGGGAGATTAAAAATTTTATAGAGGCCGCAAACTAAGGTATTTTAATGGAAAATGGGGCGAGACTAATTTGAGAACCAATTGGTCGAAAAGAGGAGAGTAAGATACAAAGAGGTTGGGGGTGTGCATAGGGGATGAGGGCACCTGACATCTTGGTTGGGTGGTGGTTTCCATAATCATGAAATATAAAGCAAACAAGTATCTACTAGGTTGTAGGGTTTGAAAGACTAGAAATAAGACTGAAGACGAAGAAAAAAGGCCAAAGATAGATTTCAATTACTATTTTTCTCGCTTAGGAGTCATTTGAATGCAAGTATGTCTTTAGGACCTAGAAATGTACCCAAGAGTGTGATTTGGTCTCTAAATTTCCCCCCACTTTATGTTGTTGAGTGAATACTCAATCACATAAAGTAATTAAAAGATCTGTACCTTTTTTTCTCATAAATTGATGACCTCAAAGCATGCAGAATGGACAAGTGAAAGCATGGAGTGATAAAAATGAAGCGTATAATATAAGAACAAGGAAGTGACCCAAGTGGTGAAGCATATGAGTTACACCATGTTGTACCTACTATTGTAACTTAATGAAGGGTTGCTTCATATTGCATATTAAGGACATATCTGTAAAATAAGAGAGACAGAGTAGTAATTTTCATGTATTATGAAAACTCTGTAAAAGTATGAAAAATGTGAAAAAGGAAAGTGTGCATCTGATATTCCAAGAGTGAGCAAGATAGAAAATTTCTTGAACCACTATAGATGACTGATTTTTTTGGATGATATCATGCCAAGAGTATGATTTTTTGGTGATATCTTGGCAAGAACAAGTTTTTTTGGAAATCTCGTACCATTAGCAAGTTTTTTGGGGAGATCTCATGTCACAACAGAAGAGTACTGGGGAGATAGGTCTAAGATTTACTCTTCATCCATGACTTCTTTCTGAATTTATATAACTATAGATGGTGTGATCATACCTTTTTTTGTGTTTGTTCAATCTCGATCTAATGAGGAAACAAATATAAAATGCATTTTGATTGTTGGTGAACTATGTATGTACTAAGGAAACTACTCTATGAACTATGGTGATATAAGAAATTAACTGTAAGTTCCCCCTGGTCATAGGCACTGAGGAAAGGTCATGATTTCCCAAGAACTAGTGTATGTATCTGGGTTGTGCTGGTGTTTGTTCCAAACTGAGGACCCACGTATGAATTTGGGCCATACTGTGATTGTATATCTTCTTTTTTCTTGTATTATTTAGACCTTAATTGTTTCTCTTTATTATTATATATGGTGACTGATTTAGCTAATGAATTCCCCCTTGTTTTGGGTGCATGCGATGTCACTAGGAGTATGCGGCCCAACAAGAGGACCTAGAGCGTATCTGAAGTGTATACCTATAGGTGGAAGGGAATGTGCATGGTAGAAACCACGAAACATGTAAACAAAGTAGTTAGGAGCATGAGTTAGTGAAATCAAGACAATTATATATATATATATATATATATATGTATATATATATATATATATATATATATATATATATATATATATATATATGTATATATATATATATATATATATTATAATGTAACAGAAAGGTGTGTAAACAAGATAGACCACAAAAAATGGGTTTCAAACATGGAACGTTGCTCACAATGTCACAAGATAAATCAGAGCTGAATCATCCAAAAGCATATAATGTACATACAAGACATAAGGAATAGATCGAAATCAATGGCATATAATGGAAAAAAATGTCAAATAGTATAGAGAAAATAACTAGAAAAACATGGTGGAAAATAGTTCCTACATGGAAAATGTTGCACATGAACCACCCATTAGCATGTTAGAAAGATAAAGATTATGTCAAAACGCGTATGTATCAATGGAACAAGTAGTGTGTTAGTAATAATAGGAAGTAGTATAAAATGGAACAATAAAACCTGTAGTGTGTAAGAAATTAGATTCCCCTAGGAGCCTCGGTGGGATTGGTAAGAGGTACAGTGTCAAGCATCATTGTTGTGTGTAATGATCTGTAAAAAGTCTACATTCACAACTAGAGAACATCTGAACGCCCATGTTTATATGGTAAAGATAATGACATAATAAGTATATGTATAGCATATGCAACAAATTATACATTTAACTAGTATAAGCAAGCAATATTATGTGTAACCAAGATATGTAATATGTTGTGAATGAGTGGAATGAAATGTGAATGTGATAGGATCATCATACAACCCATCAAGTATCATTGTTGTGTGTAATGATTTTCTAAAATTCTGCATTCACAACTAGAGAACACATGAAGGCACATGTTTATATGGTAAAGATAATGACATACTAAGTATATGTCTATCATGTTAAACAAATTGTACATGTAACTATTATAAACAAGCAAGATTACATGCAACCAAGATATGCAATATGCTGTGAATGAGTGGAATGAAATGGAATACAATTTGAATGTGATAGGATCAGCGTGTAGCCCATCAAATGTGTATGAGGTTTATATGATATGAGATTCATGTATAAGATACCTATTGGTCCGAAAAATTGTCGGTTAGGTAGGTCGTGGGGAAATAGGCCAACAGTGTGCAAGGCAAAGCCCCTCTTTGAGACAACAAAGTGAAACTAGTTTATTGCTAATCCATCAAGCAGGAATCTATGAAAATCTACACTATTCTAACTTCAAGGATTTTGGGATCTCATCCCAGGAGAGGTAGTTCCAACAACGAACAGAAATGTAGGAGGGAAGGAATGGAGGAGGGTAGATTTGAAGGAAGAAAAGAAATGAATTCCAAGACGGAAAGGTCAGAAGGTTTATGCTTTGAGCCGGTAGTAAACAGAGCCAAACTTACTTGCATAAACAATTAAAGAAATACTGGTGAACAAATAACAATAGAAGGAATGAATCTAACAAAATAAAAACATATATCTAACTTAAGAAATATCTGATGCAAATGACACACACATTAAGCACAAAGTATGAATATGTGTATTAATATTTCTTCCATTGCAAGAAAACACAAAGTCTTTCTCTCCTCACTTCTCTTTTCATACAAAAAATGTTCACCCCCAGAACACAACAAATATTCTAGTATTTATAGAAGGAGAGGAGGAAAGAAGACAAAAGCAAACCCACTACTTACAAAATATCTTACAAGATATTTACAAAAGATCTAGAAAATATCTAAAAAGTAAACAGTTGACTTGGGCAAGTTTTGGATGGCAACATCCCATGGTGCAACATGGATGAGGTCATCATGTATACCAACATGCCTTTTTAAATATTTTACAAAAATGATCAACACATCCCAGAAAGAAGAAACTACTCTACCCAGTGTAAAAGGGTGCATTTTCGGTCATGTCGACACACAAATTTCTCCCCTTTGTAAAGTGGCGTAGTTTAAATCATGCCGACACACAAATTTCTCCCCTTTATAAAGTGGCATAGTTTCAGTCATGTCGACAAACAAATTTCTCCCCTTTGTAAAGTGGTGCAGTTTCAATCATGTCGACACACAAATTTCTCCCCTTTGTAAAGTGGCGCAGTTTCAGTCATGTCGGACAAATTTCTCCCCTTTGTAAAGTGGCATAGTTTCAGTCATGTCGACACAAAAATTTCTTCCCGAAGGATAAGTAAAAAGTGGCTAAGTCATGAAACAACTTGATATTTTGAAAGGGATTTTTGGGCTATTTCGAACATTATCACACTTCCTTAGGGGCCAAAATAGAACTTTTGGTGTAGTTACCTGCAAATTGCCCTTGTCAATTTTATAGGATAACAGCTGGCTATTTTTGGGAATTATCTTTGAGTGAAACTTAAGGGTAGAGAATCCCAAATTTTTCATGTGCCTATCCATTGGGTTACAGAGAGTCAAAAACAAGGGTGACAAAAAAGAAAGGGAACACACAACAAACAGAAAGCAAACACACAAGGAACAAAGAAACTATACAAAGAAGAGAGAAATATCTATGTCTTGAAGATATTCAGATGTTTCCCACTATAGGGAAGCGGGAGCTTGGTTCCATCCAGATATAAGAGATAGAAACTACTCTCTCTTGAGATGCTTGATTTTGTATGGCCCTCTCCAAAGAGAGTCAAACTTCCCGTGCATACCTTTCGGTTCTCTTTGTTTGTCCCACAGAAGAACAAGATCTCCCACTTGAAAATATCTCTTCTTAGCTTTCTTGTCGAACAACCTCTTAACTTGATTCTGATGTTCAGTGATCTTGTTGACCACTTTCACTCACTTTTCTTCAAGTTTCGTCAGGTACATAATCCTCTTTTCAAGAGAATTCTAAAAAGTTTCATCTTCAATTTCTCGAGCCAAGCACAGAGCAGGAAGTTCTGTGGAGATAGGGATTTTAGCATCAATCCCATACAACACTTGGAAAGGTGACATGCCGAGAGACCTCTTTGGAGTGATACGATCCACCCACAAAGCATCGTACAATGATTTGTGCCAAGACCGCTAGTTTTCATCAACTAGCTTGTGTATGATAGTTACCAGGTTCTTGTTGCTAGATTCTTCCTAACCATTTCCTTGAGGATAATAATCAGAAGCATGAGCTAAGGTTATTTCGTATCCATAACAAAAACCAATAACTTCCCATGAAGAGAAGTTGGAAGATTTGTTAGCAATGATTTTGTGTGGAATGCCAAATCTCACAATAATATTCTCTTTGATGAAGTTGTAAACAACTTCAGAAGTGGCATGCTTGATAGGTATGGCCTCCACCCATTTCGTGAAGTAATCCATTGCTGTTAGGATGTAACTATGTCCAACACTCGATTGAGGATTGAGTGCTCCAATGAAATCAATTCCCCATTTCTTGAATGGTTCATCAATGATGATGGGCCTAAGGGGAAACACAACCAGCTTTGGTTTGCCAACAAACTGTTGGCAAAGTTCACATTTTGCTACCCAGGTGGCTGTATCTTGAAATAGCGTTGGCCAGTAGTACCTAGCCCGAATGATTTTATGTGCTGTCACTGATGAGGAGAAGTGACCACCATAGGCTGAGTCATGAAAACTCTCCAACAATTTTACCTGTTGCGGCTTATCAACACATCGTAGAAAAATGCCATCAATTCCATGTTTGTACAATCCATCATCCCATATGACATATCTTACGGCTCTGAGCTTCACCGTTCGATTTTCCTTTGTGGTTAGGTGAGTTGGGAACTCACCATAGGTGAGAAAGAATGTGATGTTAGAATACCATTCGTCATTGGTTGTGACAAATAGAACCATGGGCAAAGAATTCGCTTTCTCCAGTTCATTTTGTTCTCCATCAATGTGATCAACTTTCTCTTCAGGTACCTCTGAGTCTTTATTTTCAGCCATTAGCTGACACAGGCCCTTACCTCTTACCAACTTGGTTGGTTTGATGTCTAGATCATATTCTTGGACCTTTGCGATCCAATTCCCTCGTAAGCTCCCTAACTCCTGTTGAGTCAGGATAGACTTAACAGCCGTGTCAGGAACCAACACTATTGTATGAGAATTCAGAATATAGTAGCAGAATTTTTGACTACTTTTACCATGGAAAAGGCATGCTTTTCCAATTGTGACATCTTCAGTTCATGAGGCTTAAGAGGAGAGCTCATGAAAGCAATCGGGGATTCAATATCTTTGGAGTTCTTTTGCATCAAGATAGCTGATACAGTATGCGTAGAGGCATAACTGTACATGATGAAGTCTTTGCTGAAGTCAGGACACACCAGAATAGGAGTGTGAGCGATGGAGGTTTTTACATATTTGAATGATTTCTTTCCTTCCTCACTCCATCAGAATGTTTGGGACCCTTTCATCATATTAGATATATGATGAGTCTTCTCAGCAAAATAGGAACAAAGCATCTAAGAAAATTTACCTTTCTGAAGAAAGACTGAACACCAGTCTTGCTTGTAGGAAAAGTAAGGCTATGAATAGCCTTGAACCTTTTGACATCTATCTTAGTTCCTTCTCTGCTAATGACATGTCCTAGCAGCTTTCCTTCGGTGACCCCAAAAATGGACTTCTTGGGATTTAGCAAAATCCCATTCTCTCGGCATCTGATCAAGACTTGTTCCAAATGATCGTAGTGATCACTTCATCTTTTGGAGAACACGGTCAGGTCATCTAGGTAAACTACGATGAATTTTCCCATCATACCTTTGAATGTAAATTCCATTGCTCATTGGAAGGTGGCACTGGCGTTGATCAAACCGAATGACATTCTATTGTAGGCGAAGGTACCCCAAGGAGTGGTGAATGCTATTTTGAACTGATCTTCAGGCATGACTTGAATTTGATTGTAACCTGAAAAACTGTCAAGCATAGACAACATTTTTAAACCGGTTACTGCCTATAGCACTTGATCCATTATCGGCAGTGGATAGTTATATTTTAAGGATGACTGGTTCAGGTTGCAAAATTCCATGCATATGCGTATCTCGCCATTCATTTTTTGCACAGGCACAATATTTGTAACCCTGGTACTATGATGAATTGGAAAAATAATTCTTGCGTCCAACATTTTCTGAATTTTATCTTGGATGGTACTTGAGATTTTGGGGTTGTAGTGCCTTTGCTTTTGACGGAAAGGCTTGATGTCGTCCTTGAGTGGAATGTCATGCTGAATGTCCTTTGGCTTGAAAGACTTCAGATCAGCATAAGACCATGCTAACACATCCATGTACTTTTTTAGCAACTTAACGAATTTTCACTTTTCCTCGGGTGTACAACACTTCCCGATATTCATAGAATGAGGATGTTCTGTAGTACCTAGATTGACGGATTCAGTTTCCAAAGAAGAGTAAGGATCATCCTGTCACTTTTTCTTGACAAAACAGTCATGATTATCAAATAATCATTCTAAGGAAACCAAACCTTTTGGAATCTTATTTCCTTTGAGCTGTATCACTGTATCTTTTTCAGATTCATGTGCTTGACTGGTGAGAGACTCACGACACATAGAAGTTGATCCATCGAAATGAAGTTCTTTGAAATTGTCAACTTTCTCCAAAAAGGTGATAAGTTGGTTGTCATCATTGAACACTTGCCAGTGTTGTGAATTATCTGGCACACTTGGGTGAAAAACCACTTCAATGGTATATGTATCTATTTTTAACCCTGGGTGAGGGAGCATGAGAGAGGCTAAGATGGCCAATGAATCGGCCATGTCATTTTGAGCTTGTGGAACTACTTTGATTGAGAAAGCATCAAAATCCTCAATGCTATCCCATACTGCATTGCGGTAGTGTCTGAGCCGGTCATTCTTTACTTGGTATATCCCTTTTACCTGATTGACAATTAGCTCAGCATCACCTTGCACTCTTAGATTCTTGATTCCCTTCTCTTTTTACAGCTTGCATGCCAAGTAACAAGGATTCATACTCGGTAGTATTATTCGTATTGAAGAACTGTAACTTGAAAGAGAAGGGGAAAATATCCTCTTCGGGAGATATTAGAATAGCCACAGCACTGCATCCACTTGTTACACAACTGCCATCAAACTACAATGTCCATACTTTGTTGAGATCCTCTTTTTAGATGAGAACATCCATTCTATCTGAGTCGGTGGATAAGAAGTAGTTCCCCATCCCTGATGATTTGAAAAGAATATGAGCCTTAGGGTCATCAGAGTTGGTGACTAGATATTTCTTTTGTGACTCTGGTTCTAATGTCTACATCACCCCTTTGACAGGAATCCTAGCTTTGGACCAGTCCATATGAATTTCCCCACAACTTCTTTACAAAAGCTCCTCCCTAGCAATATCCATATGCTACTGGAATATCAGCTATGATAATAGTCATTTTTACCATTTTCTCAGGAAATGCCACGAATGCAAACTGCACATCCTTAATCTAACCAATCAAAGGTACCTGTTTTGTTTCCATGGAGTAGCATCTGCCAAAAGGTTAAGTAAGTGTGAGGCCCAAAGCATGGGCAACATTTTCTAGCATAACATTGTAAGAAGCTTAAGAATTAATTCTATAGTTAGTTTATGACCATTGATCAGGAGAGATAGATAAAAAGGTTCAATTTTCCTTGATGCAGAAGTCGAGGCAACGTTTATACGAGACGTAGGAGGAATGGGAAGAATTCCTTTTGGGGAAATAGGAGGGACGACAGCCTGGCTTTGGATATACTTAGTTAATCTTATAAGCTGCTCTGGGTTGGACTGAAGGTACTCAACTTCAGACATCTAGATCTTGGTCTTTTTGGCATGATCAACTATATCGAATGTGACCAAGGGTTGTGCTAATGAAGGAATGGGTCCTTTGTTTCACATTTGTGGAGGAGGATTATTGGTCTTTATGGGACTGGAGGAAGACTGAATTGGAGGATAAAAAGGAGGAAAATATTTCTTTATAACAGGTTTAATAGGAGGTTGAGTAGGAAGGGGATTACCTCTTTTAACGATCGTTAGAGGAGGAGTCACCATAACCTTTTCCTCTTTTTTTTCATCAGAAACCTTTGCTTCTTTTCCTTACGAGTGAGTGAAAACCGTGTATGATTGTCTACTCACATACCCTTCGGTACCCTCTTCTTCGAATTCCATGTACCCAATAGTAGAGTCGTCAGTTGGTTCACTAACATCTTGATCATCTTCACCTTACGACGAAGGTTCTTCATAATTTATATCATCTTCTTCAATTTCAACCAAAGAATTAACCGAAGGGGCTTAAATTACTAACCTTGGAGAAGCAGCAAGAAAACATGGCCTTTGGGGGGCATTGTTGGGAGTGAAGTTCCTCCGTGGGATATCTCGGTATGGAGTAGTAGATGATGTTTGAGCCAATTGCTTCTTTAATGAGAGCAAGTCATTCGCCATCTTCTGGAATGCTGGATCTGATGAGGTAGCTTGAGAAGAAGTTGAAGCCTTTGATTTTGATGGCTCTTGTCTTAACTTACCAGATATAAGAAGGTTTTCTTCTATCCGAATGGCCATAGCTTGAGCAAGGGCCAAAGTGGGTATTTGTTCCTGTAAAAGTAAGAAACTTACTTTCAAACTCATGACATTCAAGAAGAAACACTTTTGATTCTCTAATGTTGGCATCATGGAAAGTGGCACACGGTTGATCAGTGAATTGAATCGGGTGATAAAATCACGTAAGGTTTCACTGGTCTCCTTCTTCATGTGAGTGATTTGAGATAATAACACAAATGCATCTTCTAAAGGTTTGTATCTGTCTTCAAATGTAATCCGCAATGTGGCCCAACTGGTGATGGATCCAGCTGGTAAGTCTTGGAACCATTCTATTGCAAGCCCTTACAAGGTCTCCAGAAAGTGACGTACCAATACGTCCTCCACGTCCAAAATGTTGCATGACATAATAAATGTAGCTATATGCACATCCGTGCTTTGATTTCCTCTCCCATCAAATTGCGGGAAATTTTTACGATTTCCATGAGGGAGGGGGTTGACTGGATGCAGCAGTGCTTGAGGACCCATGGCATTTCCCCATGGTTAGGTAGATTTGTTGCCATTTGAAAAGCAGGAAAAAGAACATGAGTAGGGAGTGTGGTTCCACTTAGAAAAAGAGCACTGCAAGTTGATGTCAAGGCACCCTATGAAATCTAGCTCTTTCATGGATGAGGCACTTCTTGCTGATCGATCATGAGCTCAGTGATGTGAATATGCTGGAGAAATTGTGCCTTCAAAGTAGATCAAAAATTGGATCAACTTCCCCACGAGATCTTCTACTACGAGTAAATGGTTCTCCCACTAGCGTACCTATTCAGATCTGCAACAATTAGGAGCAGATTTACAACAATCTTTTTTATACTTGCTGATTTTCTGATTTTTCTGGCAAAAATCAGTAGCATGTACTTTTTTCAATATTTAATTTTACCCTCTTAAATAACAACCGATTGCGGTTTTCTGACAAAGATTAATAAGGATAAAAGTGGGTCAATTTAGTAGGCTGATTTTCAGATCTTTGACCTGAATTTTGCAAGGTTTTGAAAATAACATAAAATGTCAGAATCTCAGATCTACTGAAATATACAAGTTTTTGTAAAAAACTCAGTGAACTAAAAGTTTCTATCTGGTCCAAATCTATGGATTTTCATAAGGAAATTTTCAGTTTTGATCACTTATGCAAAAATTTTGATTTTCAACAAAGGGTTAAAATTTGCAATCTGGTAGTGATTTTTACAGGTTTTTAGTTATTTCCTTAGTTCAATCCCCAGTAGAGTCGCCAAAAACTGTTGGTCTGAAAAATTGACGGTTAGGCAGGTCATGAGGAAACATGCCAATAGTGTGTAGGGCAAAGCCCCTCTTTGAGAAAACAAAGCAAAACTGGTTTATTGCTAATCTATCAAGCAAGAATCTGTGCAAATCTACACTATTATAGCTTTAGGGGGTTTGGGATCTCATCCCAGTAGAGGTAGTTCCAACAACAAACATAAATGTAGGAGGGAATGAATGGATGAGGGTAGATCTGAAGGAAGAAAAGAAATGAATTCCAAGATGGAAAGGTTGGAAGGTTTATGCTTTAAGCCGGTAGTAAACAGAGCCAAACTTACTTACATAAAAAATTAAAGCAATACTGATGAACAAATGATAATAGTAGGAATGAATCTAATAGAATAAAAACATAGATCTAACTTAAGAAAGATCTAATGCAAATGAAACACACATTAAGCACAAATTTTGAATATGTGTATTAATATTTCTTCAGTTGCAAGAAAACACAAAGTCTTTCTCTCCTTAGTTCTCTTTTTATATAAAAAATGTTCACCCCTAGAACACAACAAGTATTCTAGTATTTATAGAAGGAGAGGAGGAAAGAAGCCAAAACCAAACCCACTACTTACAAAATATCAAACAAGATATTTACAAAAGATCTAGAAAATATCTAAAAAAGTCAACAGTTGACTTGGGCAAGTTTTCGATGGCAACATCGCATGGTGCAACATGGATGACGTCATTGTGTATACCGACATGCCTTTTTAAATATTTTACAAAAATGATCAACGCATCCCAGAGAGAAGAAACCACTGCCTAGTGTAAAAGGGCACATTTTTAGTAATGTCGACACACAAATTTCTCCCATTTGTAAAGTGGCGCAGTTTCAGTCATGTCGACACACAAATTTCTCCGCTTTGTAAAGTGGCACATTTTCAGTTATGTCAACACACAAATTTCTCCCCTTTGTAAAGTGGTGTAGTTTCAGTCATTTCAACACACGAATTTCTCCCCTTTGTAAAGTGGCGTAGTTTCAGTCATGTCAACACACAAATTTCACCCCTTTGTAAAGTGGTGCATTTTCAATCGCGTTGACACACAAATTTCTCCCCTTTCTAAAGTGGCACAATTTCATTCATGTCGACACACAAATTTCTCCCCTTTGTAAAGTGACAAAGTTTTAGTCAAGTCAACATGCAAATTTCTACCCCAAGGATAAGAAAAAAGTGGCTAAGTCATGAAACAACTTGATTTTTTGAAAGGGAGTTTTGGGATATTTTGAACATTATCACACTTCCTTAGGGGTCAAAAAGGAATTTTTGTTGTGGTTACCTGTAAATTTCCCTTGTCAATTTTACAGGATAACAAGACCCCTCAACAATAAAGAATGAGCCATAAAATAAGAGTGCGTTATTGGGAAATGTTTTGAAAATGTACACTAGAAAGATCAATCATGAAGAAAAAAACATGAAATGTGAAGGAGGTAGACCCTCAACATTCGATTATGAACCATGAGAGTAGAGTACTCCATTGGGTAGTGATGATACAAGATATGTATCAAGTTGTGCAGGATGAATGAGAAATACTAGATATGAAGCATATATCATGATAGTATAAATGAGACACAACTTATAATACTAGAAGGGGGAAGTAGGCATTATTCCCCCCTATTGTATGATATTGAGTAAGGTATGCCATAAAAGTGAATGGAAATGGTCCTCTACGCAATGTATGGGGAGATAAAGGTGTGTGACCATGCTCTGAGATTGGTGATGTATTAGACTAACGATGTACATGCGACAACATCCTAGGTGGTAAACACATATGGGAAGTAGACCTAGGAGTTGATGAAGACCTATGTGAAAGAGATCAAGGAGGTGGCATGTACATAGACCAATGGGAAGGAAAAGTGTACTTGTTCACATGGTTCTTCATCAATTTTTGGAACAATTTGTAAAGTCAAGGAAAACCCACAAGAATAAGGAAGAAGGAACATGGACAAATAAGGAAAGCTGCCGAAGACTCAAGAGACCAAATAAACAATAAGAAGCCTTTAAACACAGAGAAAGCCATGGAAGTCCTACCAGATCCATGCAAAAAGAAGGAAAAGGAACAAAGTGCGGTGTAAGCTAGTAGAGTCATGACCAAAAGAAGTGTCTTTTGGCTTATTTTGTAAGAAAGTTATTTATTGTACTTAATCAAATGAATATAGTGTACCACATGAGATGATATGTGTTTTGTAGATAAGAAATGTATAAGATATATATAATAGAGAGAACTTATGTGTGTATGAGACTAATGTATTCTATTTTGATATATGAATAAAGAATCATGGTTGTGGAAAAGATTAAGATGTGATTTTACATTCTTTTTGTTCATCAATTTAAGCTAATTTACTTTTCCCTTAAACATCCTTGGAAAAAGGGTGAACTTCTTAACCCTCATGCTGTTGTTGAGGTTTAATGTCATCATTTGGTGTCTGAGCACATGTTTCTTTTGTTAAGTTGATGTTCAGAAAAATTTCACTACCAAGATACTCGAAACCCATTTTGAAAGAGATTAAATATTGGTAAGAGAATCAAATTGATATATTTGTCAAAGGAGAAGAAAAGAGACTTAAAACATCATAAAAAGGAACTAAATCCAAAGTACTTGGAGAATACAGAGAGGAATTTTGGTCTCAATTTCCACATTTACTATGGCCTTACATATTGGCACATGTTAAAAGAACAGAGTGGTATTTACATTTGAGGAAACCATTCAAAGACTCAGAAGACAATAGAATATATTGTTTTGAGACATCAGATGCATATATAGTTACTTGGAATATTATGAGACCACATTATATTTTTATATAATTACTCGGGTTGGTACTGGAATAGCTTTGATCATAAAAAGTTGAATTTCTAATTGGAGCAAGAGGCAAATTTCTTCAAAAAAATTCCATTTTAATCAAGATTTTACTAGTAGAGAAAGGATTAATTATAAGTGCGGAAAAGTTAATTTAGCAGGTAGGTACGGTGAGATGGCATACGTGAAGGGGTGATCCAAGAGATGTAAATTGATAAAAATTCTATGGAGTGATGGCTGAGATAATAGAAATAAGACGACATGAAGAAAAGAAAATTAAAAAACAAATTATATAATTGATAAAAGAAAGATTAAGAGAATTAGGTGAGTCTAGTAATTTAACAAAACAAAAATAATAAGATCATAAGAGAAGGGATAGGATAGCTACAAAGAAGAATTAGAGAAAAATACAAAAAACAAAGGTTAGCAAGGGAGGAAAGGGCTAAGAAGTTAAATGAGAGGAATGAAAAATTAAACAGAGTTCAACAATTAGAAAAGAAAGAACCAACCCACTTAAAGTGGAGGCCAGGAATTGGCTACCCCGGAGATGGAGGAATATGCTCAAAGTCTTTCTATCATTCCCACACCAGGCAAGAGACCAACAAGTTTTGGTTACCCCACAGATTCCCACAGTCAAATATATCTTAGATAATCCAATACAAAAGTTCATTATCAAAGAAAGCTATATTAATGAAATATTTGTAGGAGGTAGTAAGTAGATTAGAATGCCAAATCTCAAGGTAAATAGTAGGAACACTAGGAATGAAAAAGGAAGTAAAGATAAGAAGCTCCATTTATTGATAAAAGAAAAAGGTGAAGAAAAAGAAGTTATTATACTGAAAGAATTAGTTGAGGAGTTTGGATAAAATATAAACATAGTGGAAGATAAGGATGAAGGAACACCAATTAGTTCTAGGAAGAACCAGGAGGTATAGGGATTAGAAGAAAAGAAAACTAAGAAAATAAGTAATGAAGGATTATTAAGAAAATTATAGGTTAAGAGATGTTAAAGGAAGGAAGTTATTTGTGGAAGAAGATAATTATAAAAAGTCACCAATAGAAGATGTACGTCCCCCAACCATCGTACAATAGCCCAAAGGATATGACATCCCCAGATTGGATAGCCATTCCATGTGCCGCTTCACATACCTATTCAAAAATTAGAAGAAGGAGAAATTTTAATGGAAATATATCATAAAATATAAGAAGAGAGTAAGAAAAGATAAGAGTTTGAGAGAGAGTTCAGAGAATTATTAGGAGACCTATATTTTGACATTGAATTATCCAGAGATAAATGAAGAAAAGGTAATCTACAGAAGTCAAATAATCAATCTAAGAAACTGAAACCCCCAAAACAACAACTAATCGTTCAACATCAATCAAATCCACAACTATCTAAAAAGATGGCTCAAAAAATTAAGTTACCTGTATTTGGAAAAGATACCAAAGATGTATAGGAACACCTATTCATTTTTAGATTCATACTGGAAGAGAAATAATGTAATAGATACCACAAACTACGTTGTATGATTTTATATGGAACTTTGAGAGAATATATCCTATGACAATACATGAAAACAAATGCACAAGGTGCTAAATATTGGGATGACAATTGAAAAGGAATTCAAGAAAAATTTTCACTTTCTAGAGGCACCTTCAGAGGGTGTTAACAAAATGAGAGAGATAATTCAGATATAGAAATGAAACAGTTAAAGAAGTCATTTATAGATTTAATAATGTCACAAGAAAGATGGAAGAACCATTGAAAGATAAGAAATGAATTGAATGGTTCACATAAGGACTACTACCCTACATAAGATCCTCTTTGGGTGGAAAACCACTCCAAAACCTTCCAGATGCAATAGAGATGGCCATAATATTGGAAGCACAACCCTGGTGCAGAGAAGGGGAAAATTCACTTAAATTTTTTTTGGAGAGAGTATAATTAGAGTTGGCTAAGCTAAAACTCCAACATGAAATTCAAAGAAAAGAATATTTCAGAAATAGCTCCCCACCAAGAAATAATATCAAACCAAGGTTTTTTTGTATAGTATGTTGTGCAGAAGGGCACAAGAAAATTTTTTTCCCCTACTTATATAAAGTAAAAATGGTTGCGATTAGTCAGATAAAATTAATAAGAAAAAGCGTCCTCCAATACAATATCTACAGTAGAGATAACTTGGTGTGAGATTTGCAGATTACAGGACCAACACACTCAAGACACTTTCCCATTATTTGAAGTAACCCCTCATATGATTCAATTAATTTACTGCACAAATTTCAGATCCTAAAATCATTACCATCATACTTGTCACTCAATTGATGCCCTTGAAGATTTAAAGGAATATAATACCCGCAGGGCTATGACAGATCTAGACAGAATCCAGGATCCTACACCCCCACTTCCACAACAACAACCAACCCCCATAATAATAATTCAACAACCACCACCTCCAACAAATAATTCTCCCCCATAATATCAAAACTATCAAGGTGGAAAACCTCAATTTGGAGGTGGCTACCAAGGAAATAACTACAACCCCAACTATCAAGGGTATAATTATGGTGGATACCAAGGTGGATACAAAGGAGGATACTGAGGTGGATTCAGAGGCGGATATAATAATTATCAATGGGTATATGATATAAATGGTATCAAGGATACCAAGGTAGGTATAACCAAAACTTAAGGGCCGTATTTCAAGATAGAATACCTAAGCACTGCTACAAATGTGGACGAGATGGAAATTTAGCCAGAATTTGTATAGAACCTAAACCTTATGGCTAATCTGTACACAAACACTTAGCCAAAACTCTACAGAGCATGAACTTTGTGAATTCTATCATGAATGACAATCATTTAGTTATCCCAAAGATGCATAACTCTATCGAAATGGAAGTAAAAAGATAGAAGCATTAATAAGGGATGCTAAAAAAAACATCCAACACCTCACTAAAATACCATGGGATGAGGATGAAGCAATAGAAGATAAGGAAAAATATCTAACTCCAAGAGTATACTAGGAAAGGAAAAAGAAAAAGGAAGAAACCAAAGAGAACTATTTTAAGATGAAATCTCCTAAACCAAATCATGATCTCAAAGAACCAAAGTATAGGGCCATGCAGTAATAACTAGAAGTGATGTGAAGAAAGAGCATATGCTAGGGAAAAATAAAATTATCAGGTTACCCACATAAGAAGATTCATCTAGCAGTGAAGACTAGGATCCTAAGGAAATTAGACCAGACTTGCATGATAAAGAAGTAGAGAAAAATTAAGGCAGTTGCTAAGAAAGCACAATCCTAGGAGGATACATAAAAAATGCTTCATGGAAGATGAAATTATTATACTCAAATAGATATCAAGATTAACCATAAAATGCGGCCTAGTTGATAAGTTGAAACAATTTAATAAATATTATAACCAAAGAAGATAAAATATTTCATGTATAGAAGATTGAGGCTTGACCATCATAAGAAAAAGAGAAATTTCTTAATAACACAAAGAACATGGCGCAAGTCCACCATATACTTGGAAATTGAAATATTTGACACCACTATCACAAATATACTTCTAGTTCTAGGGGCCAATGTGAATATAATGTCCAAGACAACTTGGGAGAAGCTAGGAAGACCTCACTTATAACCTATCAGATATCATATTGGGTTGGTAGATGGATCCAAAAATACACACATAGGGGTAATAAATAACTTATGAAGTCAATTTCATGAGGATCAAGAAGATTTTCAATTTTGAGGTTGTTGAGAATGTATCTCTAAAACCTACATACAATGCCATTCTGGCCTTAGAATGGTTTGTTGATTGCAATGGTAAACTAAATTCAAAAGAAGAAAAAGTCACATTGGAGTTAGATGGAATTCTTGTTCATGTACCATTACAGGCAGGAATGAGCACAACTTGGTACAAATAAATCCAGCATGATACTGATGAAAAATATTTTGATGAAATACAAGGAATATATACTCTAAATCAATTGATTAACATTGACAAAGAATTCAAACCAAATTATGAAGGGGAACTTTTTGTAAAAAGTGAATATACTAATGATTGTTCTAATAATGTAGAAGAAGGATGGGTACATAGTTTCTCAAAATCAAGAGTAAGGAAGTTACACTATGCAAGAATATTAACACCCCGTGTAATCACCTTAGATGATAACAACTCTGACTCCATGGATAATTCAGATGACATTTTTTGTCCCACACAAGACAAATAAGAAGAAGAAGATGGATATTATTCCACCACAAAAGAACAATATGATAAACCAATCAAAAGAGAGATTAATCCACAGAGCGTCCAACCATACCTTACCCAAATATTTAGGGTTTGGGGACTTAGAAGGTTATCTAACTCAAATGGTAAGGATATTTCCTTATGAAATAACATGTATGGAAGATTTAGATGAGTCCTTAACAATCAATGTTGTAATATGGTGGGAGAATCAAAAAACAACATATCTCATTGGAATTATCTAGCCACATTATTAAAGACAAGGTATTTAGAGAGTGAAGGCTATTACGTAGCTATACCCAAGTATACAAGAAAAGGAGATCCACAAAAACACATCTAGATATGTGAAAGACATTGGAAAATATGTGGTGAAAATTTCCCTCTTTTATGGGTTCAATTATTTGTGTCGATGTTAGGACCCATACCTAGGTCCTAGTATATGCACCAAGAAACAAGGAAGGAAACAAGAAATTGAGATCAAATTGTGAAATATTTTTTCCACACTTTTAACTTATGGGATGTAAATATCCATACACTTTTAGTATTACAAAATATAAGGATTTCTTATTCTTAACCCTAGAAAAGACCATAGATTGATGGTAAAAAAAAATTAAAACCACAAGAGAAATAAAAACAAAAGATATCAAGAAAAACTAAAGAGATGGCCTACTATTTTGGAGTGGAGAAACAAAAACAAGAAGAAAAAGCTAAACACAATTAAGTAGAAAATGGTAGAAGGAGAAAAAGATATATTAGAAACCAAAGTAGAAGAGGAGAAGTACTTATATCAACCTCAAAAATAGAGGAATGATAATGTTGGAATAAATGGAAAAGAAGAGCTGGGTAAGATTGGAGACTATTGGTTACAAGAAGAGGTGGAAAAATTTGTAAAGTTACTACAAGAATTTCAAGACATATTTCATAACTACTTCAAGAAATTATGCCATATAAAAGAGGAAGTTTGGTAAATGAAAATGAAGATAAAATATGGGGTCAAACCACTACAGAAAAGACCATATAGACTAAACCATAACTTAAAAGTTAAAGTAAAAACATAAATAGATAAAAATCTAAATGTGGGGATTATCAAATCCATGTTAATGATTCTTAATGGATAAGTCCTATGGTGGTCTAAAAAAAGAAGACATGAGAAATTAGAATATGTGTGGATTATAGAGAACTCAACAAAGCATGTGTACATGACTCATTTCCTACTCCATTCACAGAAGAGGTTTTAGAAATTGTAGCAAGAAGAGAGGTGTATTCCTTCACTAATGGGTTTTCTGGATACCATCAGGTCTGGATTTCCCTGGAAGATCAACCCAAAACCACATTTGCTACATAATGGGGCCTTCATGTACAAAGATGCCTGCTATATTAAAAAATACCTTCTATTTTCAGAAAAATAATGATTAATGCATTTAAAGAGTTTATCCATGATTTTATTTAGGTATATCTAGATGATTGTCTATGGACTATTAAATAATCATATACAAGTGTTAAGGCTCATGTTTCAAAGATGTAGAGCACTACAAATATCTTTGAACTTAAAGAAATGCATCTTTTTGACCCCATTTGGCACATTGTTGGGTCATATTATTTGAAAGGAGGGCTTATTGATAAATCTAGTAAAAAATTCAAAAATTGTAACATTACCACCTCCCAAAACTCAAAAATAGGTAAGGATAATCTTAGGGTATACAGGCTACCATAGGAAGTTTATAAGGAACTATGCAGAAATCAGTGCACCCTTAGAAGAACTCTTAAAGAAAAGGACAAACAAATAGATAGAGTGGACTAAACCATGTGCTGATGCTTTTGAGATCCTCAAAGATAAAATCTTACATGCACCAATTTTAATATTTCTAAATTGGAAAGTTCCCTTTCATGTGCATGTAGATGCATCAAGAATATTATTGGGGAAGTTTTAGCACAACCAAGAGAGAAGATGGATCACCCAATAGCTTTTCCAAGCCAAAAATTGGCCAAAGCTGATAAAAATTTATCTACTACAAAAAGAGAGGCATTAAGTATGGTATATTCTGTACATAAATTAATACATTATTTGTTAGCTACACCATTTTTCTTTTATACAGATAACGATCCATTGAAATACCAATTAAATATATTAGTACTACAAGGAAGAATATGTCGATGGCTGATGTTATTTAAACAATTTGATTTAACTATTGTTATGAAACTTGAGAAGCTAAATAATTAACTGGACTATTTATCAAGGATAAACACATGGGAGTATGTAGGAATTATTGATGATGACTTCCCTGGAGGACATGTATTAATGATTGAGGCCATCCCAAAAGAGTTTGATGAGATAACATAATTACTAACTACTCAAGAGTTTCCATCTGAATATATGACCATAATTGTTGATCTATTTTTTTGTTTCCTTTTAAAGTTAATGAATTGGTACTAAATAAAATAAAATAACTCTAAAATGCAATGGTGTAAAGTACCTCAAATGCGTGATGGATGAAAATGGACATGCACAAAGTAGATGATCTTTCTGCAAATCTAATGAACCTTTAAAAAAAGAAAGAATAGAAAGAAATTTGATTAGATGGTATATGTGGGTGCTACCTGATGAAGCCTATTCCGATCATTTTTACCTTCCTTTCATGAATGTCAACCCCCATTCGATAAAATAAAGTGAAATAAAAGATAGATAATCTAATAACATGCAGAAACTGATACAAAAAAAAATTTAAAAATTTATAGAAATAGATGAAAGGTACTAATCTAAACTAGAAAAAAATAGAGTTACCTGACTGGGTTGATGGCGACCCAAACTGCATAGGGACAAGTTGATGATAAACTAAGATTATGAAGGTGGAAAACAAGCTGAAAATGCATATCTGCAATAATTTGAGTGCAAAGGGTGATCACAAGAGCTTGAGAAGACTGGAAACAACATGTAGAGGAGATATGAGAAAAATAAATAAAATGGATGCAAGATAAAAATATTCTGATATATTAGAGTTAAAACAAAGTAGATTAAGAGAAGAAGGATGATAGATTTGGGGTTTGGAAGAAATAAAAGACAAGAAGTAGATAATGAGAGGAATATGAAATAAAAAGTATGGTGACAGAAGATTGGGTACATGGCAATCTGGGTGGGGAAATGATGACCTAGGAAGTGTAGAATAAATCTGAAGGTAGATGGTATGAATGATAAACTTACAAGAAAAATAGCTGGAAGATTAGGATGAGAGTGGAATTATGACAGTAGCTGGACCTGTTAGAAGTTAGATTCTACAAGATAATAATGAAAATAGCATGTGATAATATATATATAAGTAAAAAATAAAAGTAAACTTCCTGAATCTTCAAAAGTGATGAAAGGAAAGCTTCAATGGACTCCAATAGGATTGAAAAAGTTGTAAGGATGCTCAGATTTGAGGATAAGTTTGCAAGGTGCAATAAATTTCAAGTTGTGTTTCATTTTTGAAGGGGGTGAAATCAGTCTTATAGGTTTCATGGAGACTTGGATTGGTTTCCACCAACTATGGGAAAACATTTCCTAGATGGTAAAATCACTTATTTACTCAAGATATGGGGCTTTTAGATATTTGGGATAAGTGTTTTATAGAATTTTGATGAGTAAGGGTTTCTTAGGGAAGCGTCAAGAGTAGATAAGAGATAAAGATAAGTAGGATAAAAAATATAAAAAAGTCTATGGATGTGGATATAGGTGGTTAGGGAAAAAAGCATCCCGAAGAAAGACAATTAGAGGTAATTATTATATTAGGAGATATGAAAGCTAATTAGGGGTAATTAGCTAATTTAGTTTAATTAACAAGATTTAATTAAGAATTAAAGGTGATGGGATAATAGATGGTAATTTAAATAAATGAATCAAATAAAGGGGGTCTAGCTTAGGACCATGGTGAAAATTGTGCATGTGGGCAATCAAGGATTGCAGTACCAAATTTGTGTGTCTACATTTGCCCATTTTTGGAGTGGTTAATGCTAGTTATCCATGAGATAAAAATGATGAGAGATAAAGCATATGATGACTATTAATGAAAGATTGATGATGTTCTCCCCCTTAAACGAGGGATCAATAATGTAAAGTGAAATCAATGTCCAATTTTAATGAGGTAGATGTTGAAGGTTGGGAGGGAGAAGAAAGATGGGTAAAATGATAAAGTGAGGAAAGATGCCCTAAGAAAGAAGGATTTACAAAAGAATAGAACACATGGCTATGATTCTAATATCACGTCGGTATGGAATAAAGGATGGTCTTAATGGGGATGGGATAATGCTCTACGGACCAGTGAGTGGGTGAAAATCATTGTGAAATGGAGGGAATACAATGCGAAACCTCTCGAATGGATGTGATCCATAGGGACCAATGGGTCACAGGAAGACAACAAACCATGCACAATAAAATGTGAAAATAATTTGAAATCCTATATACATGAGGAATCGATTGAAAGGTATGCATCCACAAAGGATGATGATGGAAATAATGGTGCCCCAATAAAAGGCATGAAAATGGCCAAAATGGAAAAATATGAAAAAGTGCTGATATAAAATTCCCTAAGTGGGAGTAAGTATGGCCATACAGGTGGACTTTGGAAGAAAACTTGATGAGGCCTTAACAATGGACACAAAATATGAGGAGGAAAAGATAACATAATGGTTATCAAGGTGATTCGACAGCAACTATGGCCGATCAATAGTGACCTAAGGGGATCAATGAAAACTTGGTTTCATAAGATATATAAGCCCAAAATTAAACCAAACATCATCATTTTGATGACTACAAGTGATGATTGAGAGAAGAAAGCTTAAAAGGAAGATTGAGATATGGAGGTTGAAGGAGTACCCAAGAATTTGTAGATGGTGCAGAGGATGGGGAGTAAAAATACCCAAACTTGTTTTTTAATTTATTTTAAGTTTTATTTATTTTTATGTATTTTTTTGATTAAAAAGGATGAAACCAAAGGTGATTGGGGGTGACTCACATGGGTCACCATCAACCTACCCTAAGGCATGTTGATTGATCGGTTGATGATTAAATTGGTTTTTAGGTGAAGTTTAGTTGTTAAATAATCTAATGTTTGTCTATTTTATTGGTGATTACAAGCCGAGGAGAATTTATATTTGAGAGAGCAAGTGGCAACTCTATTAGAGGATATCAAAGGAGATGTGACTAATGTTGAGTAGGATCACTTAGCAACTGTGGGTTTTGGAGGATTTCATTATTATCAAAGGATCCCATGGGATGTGGGTTTGATGATTTCCTTGATTGAGAGATGGGATAGGTAGACCTACACTATTTGGTACAGGACGTGTGAGATGACTATCACCCTAGAGGATGTGTATCACATTCTTAGACAAATGATAGAAGATTTGCAGTATTGACACAACTATTTGTATCCGATGCAACCCATATTATATTCTCTTCAAGGGATTTTTCATTTGAGCTGAGGTACGTGTTATCACTGAATCACAACACCCTAAGGTTTGCAAAAGTGTGTTTGCTTGAGCTCACAGTGTTATTGGATAACAAGGGTACTATCTCCAATTTGCGGGACTTGATCCTTGAGATAGACCTCCAAATAAAGTTGGTTCTTGCTCCTAAACTACATGCCACAATCTACTCTAATGTAGGAAAAACTATCTATCCTAATCTAAATTTCCAAGGGACCTGAGAGAAAGAGTGCATGGAAAAAAAGCCTAAACTAAAGTAGTGATACACCAAAAAAGGAGGGAATGAGGATAGCTTTCCAATGTGTGAAAATGAGAGCAAATTACATACTAGAAGGGGTTATAATAGTTATCCACGGTCTATAAAATGCATTCACAAAAATATTCCATACATACACAATGATAATGAATCCCTGAAAGAGTATAAATAGACACAATATATTTTCAATGTGTTTTAAAGGGAAAGACAAATGAAAAAAAACACAGTAGGGGAAGATACATCCACAAACTTGCATCTATTGCTTCATAAGTATGCACAATGCAATCTATTACAAGATAAGGGCCTGGATCACCACGCAAGGAGTCCATTACAAGTAAATGTGTCACGTTGGCTTCATGAAATTTTTTTATAGAGTTTTTGTACTTAAAACTATCTCCCATTACAATGAGCCCAACACTCCAATTTATAGATTTCTAAGAGGAAAGAGAGAGGGAAAATGAAAATCCCAAAAATTGTCCTTCAAATACTTGTAAAAGGTATAAATGGATTGAAATTATGTTATTTTTATTGCAAAAGGTATCTCATATTGTACCATAGCTTGTAGTAGTGAGAAACGTCAGCCCATGCTTCACTAATGCATCTTAGCTACCAAATAAAACATTGTTCTGAAACTGGCCAAGTTTTCTAAAAAATATCAATTGATTATTCATAAAATTCTAGATTTATTGGTTTATGTGCTTTGGTATTGAAACCATGATTCCATAAATACAAATTTTGTGCATTTTCATTGACAAACGAAAAATTTATGGCTTTCTACGTGCGTGTACCTATTTCAGGTCTGCCAGTCATTTTTGCCATTTAACAGGACTGGGCATCTGATTGACTAGAGCTGAATATTTTTCATTTATTTTCATATATATTCCCTCATAAAATTAATAAATCAAATTAAGAGGGTTATAGGATGTCGTGCTCATTCTAGAAAGTCAAATTTCATGGAAAATTAGAGCTCGAGGTCAAAAGTTATGGCCATTTGAAGTCTGGGATCTTATTTGAACTGCTTTCCTTTGCATGCGGCTATTAAAGCTATTTTGGGTCTTGGTTTCCTAGATGTCCCTTGTGTGACCTGGGCTGAAAACATCCACATAACATTTGACCCATTTTCCAAATCAAGAAAGTCAAATTTTCAATTAACTCATGTCCCGTGTGTACCGATGTTGACCGGGCCGTGAGGGACATTGACTTAAGCTCCACCTGTATCCCTTTGTGATCGACTATTTTGGAATCTCAGTTAATGCATTTCCTAACATCCCATAGAATTCCTAGGCATAATTCATCCAAATATTCTGACTCTTCTACATGTGGAAATTTTTTTCCATGAAGGTCCCACGCATCCCAATGTCCCGAGTGTGGTCTAGGACATCTCGAACCTGACTTTACCCGTTACTTTCCAAATCAGCCATTTTAGGAAAATTGGGATTTTGTTTCCTGACTGTCCCAATGTCCCACAAACCACATAGGACAAAAATATCTGATTTTTCCAATTTTAACTACTTGTGGCCATTTCAGTTTTTCAGGTCCCAGATGTCCCTTGTGAACTTGTGTTGTCTGGGACACAAATCTCTGATCCCCCCACAATACACTCTCTGAAGGAATTTTTTTGAATTTTCTCAAATTTTTCTAACTTCTCATATTTTTTCCTTAGACAGGGAAGTTAGAGGAAAGCAAGGGGGGACCCCACAAAACTGAATTTTTTTCCTTTCACAACTTATGTTCCTCTAACCCTATAGAAATCATGCAAGTTATCAAATTTACCTTGAATAGTTAATTTTGGATAAAAAATTTGGTGACTTAGTGGGGTTATATGCCTGCTAGATGAATTACATCCAGCTACCTATAGCCATCCATTGGGCATGGAGTCTCCTTGATAGTCTAAAATCTGATTTGGAACTTGAAAATATGCATCCTTAAGTCATTCAAACACTTCTTCCGAACTTGAGACTACCCTCCTCTACTTTTACTCTCATCTTTTGACAAAGAATATTTAAAATAAGGTTCATGAGAGTAGAAAATTACTTGAAAACAAGATCTCACCCCTTCCTTTAGCTATGATATATGGGGCTAAATGATGAGTATCTATTAATGATGTCTCAACATTTGTTTTTAGTTGCTCTGCATTTGTTGGAATATAAACTTTACAACTATTGCAAGCAACCATGAGCTTTCTACTATAGCAGTTCTTTCGTATACTGGAAGCTTGATGAACTATAAACAAGGCAGGGTACTAGAAGCAATAGAGTATGTACATCAGCACTTAGGGAAATGAAACCTATTATAACAAAAAAAATGTCATCAAGCACTTGGAGGAATTGGAAATCCTAGATTTATATGTACAAGGGTGAGAAATTATCCTTTTAGTAACAATGTTTGAGATAGATTCCATTAATTGGAATAGGTAATTCCTCACCATCCAACTTAATCAGCCAGAAAGCATTGTTACGTTTGCATTCAATGATCATGTATTGGCCACTCTATGTGGCATTAAACTTGCAATGATAAGCTGGCTTTGCACGATCAACAACCCACTTTAGCACCAAGTCTCCAACTTGGAATGTCATGGCTCTAGATTTCTTGTCAAATCTCTTCTTGATGAATCCTTGTTCCTTCTCCATGGTGTTCACTGTATGTTCTCTTATTTCTTGTATTTTCATCAGCTCTACATATCTGATCTCCATAGGCTCAAATTCAGCTAGTTCTAACTATTTCATGAGTTTGAATGCTGGAAACTCAAGTGATATAGGTAGAACTGCTTCTTTTCCATATACAATATTGAATGGAGAGGTGCATGTAGACCTCTTTGGTGTGATCCTATCAGCCCACATAGCTAATTTGAGTTTCATGTGCCACGTTTTCTGATTCTCATCAAGAATCCTTCTGATGATTCTTAATAGGCTTTTTTGGCTCTTCTTGGCCATTACCATGGGGGTAATAGTTTGAAGATGTGATGAGGTATATACCATTCTTGACATCCCATTTAGTGATCTTTGTGCCAAGAAATTCAAATGCATTATCTGATATGATAGTAGCAGTGACACCAAACCTTGTGACTATCCCTTAATAGAAGTCCAAGATGCTGGATTCATTTGCCTCCTTACATTCTAATGCTTCAGTGCACTTGGTGAAATATTTTGTTTCCGTAAGTATCCACTTGTGGCCTTGACTTGAATTTGGGTTGATCACTCCAATGGATTCCAATCCCCATTACATCAACGGCTGGTCTACTAAAATTGGATGAAGGGGCAGGGCTGCTAATCTTTCTTTCCCTGTGAAGAATGCACACTTCTTGCATTTCTTGATCCAAGAGTAGCAATCATTAGACAACATATGCCAATAGTAACCAACTTCCATAATCTTAAGAGCTATTACTCGTGGAGAAAATTGACCTCTTGCTTCTCTTTCATGGAACTCATGTAATATCTTCTCAACTTGGACATGTTCCAATGCATCTTAGCAAAAAACCATTTATTTCTTTCTTGAACAAAACACCATTCAATAAGAACATATGGAATGGACTTGTAATATAAAGTACCTTCTCTTTGCCTTTGCTCATTTCTAGAGGGCACAAACCTATTTGGAGATAATGCACCAAGTCTTGAGTCTCAACATGTAATGGGAGTGCTTCATCAGCTTGCATGTTCTTGTTCATTTTGCAGTAGTAGGATAGCCTCTTCTTCATTAGTTGACTCAGCTTGTTGTCTTGAAGAGAGTTTCTCACATAAACCTTTGCCACGAACTGGCTTGGTCACCTTAATTTCAATATCATACTCCATGGCACAGGTGATCCAACCTTATCTCTTCTCGTCATTCAAATCCTCATTTAGGATAGAAAGTACTTGACACTAACATGAGACACTAGTAGTTGAATCTTTTTGTTCAGATACCAAGTGTTTGAACTTCTTCAAACTCCTAATGATGGACCAAGGACATTCTTCTTCAATGAAATAATAATTCACTTCGTAATATTCTAAGGATTTGACTGAAGAATGTTATGAGCTGTTTTAAACCTTCTCTATTCAAGCTACACCAAGATTTTTGAGATTATGTCTAATCCTCCAAAAGCATACAAAATGAAGTCCTTTGATAAATATCTAGGTTCATAAGAGTTGGGGCTTGTGATATTACATGCTTGATAGCCTAAAAACTCTCTTTTTCTTTTTCTTTCCATTTAAATGCAAAACTCTTCTTCAACATCATTGTTAAGGGATCTCACGAGAGTGGTGAAATTCAGGCACAAACCTGTAGACGAAATTTTTTTATCCTTTCCAAGAAGATTTGGAGATATTTCTTGTGATGTTTTGAAATGGAATGTTTTTAGACGGCCTCAACTCTTTCCGGATCAATTGTTAACCCTTCTATTAAGACAATATTGCCATAACAATTTTCCCTCATGTGTTACAAAAATACACACTTCTTTCAGATTGAATGAAACTCTAAACCTTCTACACCTTTGAAATACTTTCCTGAGGTGAAAGTGATGGTATTGCTGCATTCTTTGACAAGAAATTGATATCATCTAGATATACCGATCACTATCTTATTGATTAATCCTTTTGAATTCCATATCCATAGCTCACTGAAATGTTACTTCGGCATGTTTGAAAATCCAAATGGCATCTTCTTGTAGAGCATATGTGTCCCATTTCATGTAGTGAATTTTGTCTTGAATTGATCTTCTTATTTCACCATTATCTAATTATATCCCGAGTAGCCATATAGCAATGAAAACCTTTCAAAACTAGCTACAACGTGCAGGATTTTTTCCATCGATGGGAGTGGGTAATGATCCTTGAGTGATGGTCTATTTACGATCACATGGAAATCTACGCACAGTCTGATTTATCCATTTCTCTTCCCTCACCGGCACTAATTTTGCAACCCAACTTGAATCTTTGATAGGGAAGATGATGCTAGCTTCAGTCATCTTGTTCAACTCTTTCCTTGTGAGAGGTCTAATATGGGGATTCACTAGCCTTTTCTTCTGTCTAATGGGCTTGGATTCTGGATCTAGCTCAATAGTATGTTGTGCTAACTTTGTGATTGAAACATCTTAAATACATATAAGTATAATCAAAGACATTTGGGAATTCTTGACAAAGTTGAAACAAATTCATGATTTCTCCTGCTGGGGTAGTTACTTTCGCCAATTTGCAATGTCTTGCGTTCATCTACCATGAAATGGGCTCTGCATCTTCACCCTTCACCTGAATGTTTTCTTTCTCTTCCCGGAAATGATCATTTGGGTTGAAGATTGACTACAAATTTTGAATTCCTTTTGGTAATTTGTTAGTTCTTAGCTGTACACCACTTGGTCACCATACTATTGTTCCAACTTGTCTTTGTTTTTGGTAGAGAATTCAGCATCTTCTTGTACAAAATTGATAATTTTTATTATCATTCTCAAAGACTTGCCAACTTGTATTGTTCTATGGAATATCTAGTCTTACTAACAACTTTGATATGGGACTGATGATTTCTCACTTTTGATACTTTCTCCATGATATTAAATGTCTGCCCTAATTGTTTCCAATATGTCTGCTACTTTATTATTATTTCTTGGGATGGAATTGATGCCAAAAGATTTGATATATTCAATGAGATCCCATACCTCGATTTTTGTAGTTATTCAACATGCATCATTCTTGGTAGCATTATTGTCCTCTGAATTGGTTCATGATCAACTCGACTATCATGAAATCCTTGCTAATTTTTTATACCTCTCTCTCTTTCCCAATGCAATCTGTGAATTAAGGCTTCATACTCAGCTATGTGTTATTTGAGAAAGCAAACTGGAAATAGAAAAGATGAGTAATAATTTTATAGCTTGAGGTGAAACAAGCATAGCTCCACCTCATGCACCCTATTCTACTTCTTGAGCCATCAAAGAGTAACTTTCATACCTCATTATCATCCTTGTTGTTTAGCTTGGTGATTCTAGGGAGAGGATTATTCTCTTCATGAAAACAATAAACTCCTAGCTCAGACTTCCTCCATTTCCTTCTATAAGGGTCAAAAGGGTGCCTCTTATTTCACCCATTCATCAAGAGTCAATTTATGGAATGCATCCAACCTTGGTGTCCACTTCATGAATGCTTGGGTAATCCTCTTGATCAAAAGCTAGACAATTTGAATTGATTGGATTTGGTGTATGAAGATCTATGATGAAAGTTTTCAATGGGCTCAGATATGATTGTTAGCCTTAGATCCATACCTTGTTCTAAATAAAATATGTGACCAATCAGCAGAACAAATATCCTCCAATCTAAAAATTGAAGTCTCTTGACAAACATAATGCAAAGAGTGGTTGAAAATCTATGACTAACACAACTTGCAAGATGGTCACATTGGGACATGCATGTAATGTGAGGCTCAAATATTTTATTACTCCAACCATTGATACTGCTATCCCATCCAATTGTACTACAACTTTGGATATGAATTCATATTGAAGACCCAGCTGATTAGCTATTTGTTTCGGCATGATTGAGCTAATTGCTCTTGAATCAATCCTACACTTATGCACTAAATTATCTCCAATGATCAATGAGATATAGAATGGAGGGGGCTTCAAAATTTTACCTTGATGGATTCCTTGATTTTCTCCTTGCTGAGATGAATTGGTAAGAACCTTTTCCTGTTGATTGGGTGGCTGATTTGACACTGATCAATTAGCCATAGCAGCTTACAATAGGTCTCTCTGTCTTGGGATAGCTAATGACTCCCACATTGAGATGTTTACATTCCTTTTCTTCATTTTATCAATGATGTTTAATGGAGATGAGATATCCCTCTATTATTCCTTTCCTTATATATTCTTCTCTTCCACATGGATTCTTACAACCGGCACTTGAGCTTATTTACAAGGTGGCTTGGGTTTCCCCTGCACATTAGGAGATGCACATTGATTTCCCATACCTTGTGGAGCTGTAAAGGGTTTTGGATCACTTGAATTTGATTATTTTCATTCTCCAATATTCCTTTTCTTGGTCGTTTATTGGCTACTACACTTTGAGAAGGGGTTTGATTTATGCCATAGAAATCTTCAGCTTGCCAATTGATAAGTGCGGTCTCATTTGAATGTGCCTCTTGTTGCATTGCTTCCTGTTACTGATTTCCTTCTTAGCTTGTCTCTTGCTCCACACCCACTATTGTAACCATAAGATCTTGATTCAAAGTGTCAGTAAAACACATTGATTGGTTATGAGGTTGATTACATGGAAAGTACCAGTCATACTCTTGAGCCATGTTATATTTCACTGGTACTAAGGCCCTAGATGTGGATGCAACATTAGTATTGTAAGGTTTAAATGGCCTGTTAGTAGAAGGATTTACTTGGTTCTGATTTGTAGTTTGAATGAGTGGCCTACTGGGGTGATATGGAGGCCTATTGGGTTGAGTTTGAGGCTGATATGATCTGAAATTTTGGGCTTGTTTCCTCTTAAGTGTCACCTAATCATTACCCAATTTTTTCTATTGCTTCATGACTTCTTGGAGCTCATTTGAGGTACTAGAAGATGAGATAGAAGCTTAATTTTAATTCTGATTTCTTGGAGTAGGAATAGGAGCTAATGTGGGTGTTTGCCTAGTGCTTGGAACTCCTAGTTCTGGATATAGAGGCGTAGGTGGCCGAGGTGCAAGTTTACCAGATTGAATTAAGCAATTTTCAGCTCTAATAGCAATGGAATAGGCTACATGTAAAGTTATACCTCCCATAGACTATATCATCATGGAAATATTAGAATTTAAAGCTTCAAGAAAGTATAGGAAAACACCTATAGCTATTGGTCTCATGGGTAATGGAATCCTATCCCATGTCCTCTGAAATCTGAAGTTGAAATCTGTTAGCTGTTCATTAAGAGCCCTCTTGATAGTTTCCTATTGTTCCAATAAAGATAATTTATCTCCCTTTTTGCCGAATTGATTGTGAAGAGTTGTGCACGACTGGTCCCAATTCTGGATAGACCTACTATTAGGCTTATGAACAATTGAAATGCTTTACCCTTAAAGGAAGATGCCAACAACTTGACAACATTGTCCATTTCAGAAATTTCATGAATTTCACAAACATTTGCAATGTCCTGGATGTGGTCGATTAGAGTTGTTTGGTTTTCTCCAGTGAAATATGGAATGTTCTTTAATGCTGCAACTAAAACTTGATTTTGTGCATTGAGGGCAAGGGGCTGCTTCTAATGAATTTAACATAGGGGTTGGGTTGTGCCATTCTAATTGGTCTTAGAAATCTATTTGATTAAATAAAAGGCCTTCCAAGAGGAGGTTTTTGTAAGGTCCTATTCGGTGGAGATGGAGACCTTTGGGATCTTCTTCCTCTCCTTGCTCTATCTGGGGACAAGTGTAGATAGATATATAGTGATTCTTCTCCAGTTCTTGACCTTGTTTAGATTCTTCTCATGAATCTTCCAATCTTAGACTACTAAAACCAGTGGATTCTTCCTCTTAGGAGTTGCCAGATTTGCAATTTCAGAGCTTCTTACAAGCTCAAAAAATACAACTACACATCAATCTTGCTACAATTATAATGAAGACTTGTTGGTCCCACCAGGCATACGAGAACTATTATCACTAAATCACAACACCTTATGGTTTGCACAAGTGTGTCTTCTTGAGCTGACAGTGTGATTGGATAACATGGGTACTATCTCCAAGTTGTGGGACTTTCTCCTTGAGATAGACCTTTAGAGAAAGCTAGTTCTTACTCCTTAACTACCTATCACAATCTACACTAATGCAAGAAAAAATGATCGAATCCTAATCTAACTTTTCCAAGGGACCTAGGGAGAGAGAGTGCATGAAAAAAAAGCCTATACTAAAGCGGTGATACACTAGAAAAGGAGGGAGTGTGAGATTAGTCTTCCAATGTGTGGAAAGTACGAAATTAAAGTGCATACTAGCAGGGGTGATAACAGTTCTCCACAGTCTAGCAAATGCATTCACAATCAATATTCCATACATGCATAATGATAATGAATCCTTACAAGAGCATAAGAATAGACACAATATATATGCAATGAGATTGAAAGGAGAAAGAGGAATGGAAAACAAACACAAGTAAGGGAAGATACATCCACAAACTTCCATAGAGTATTGCATTCATAAGTACGCACATTTCAATATATTTACAAGAATATGGGCTTGGATCACTATGCAAGGAGTCCACTATAAGGGCCTATAGCACATTAGTTTCACAATACAAATTTTGATAGAGATTTTGCTAATCAAAACTATCTCCTCTTCACAATGAGCCCAAAAATCTAATTTATAGAATTTATGAGAAGAGAGGGAGAGAGGGAAAATGAGAATCCCAAAAATTTTCATTCAACCACTTGTAAGATGTATTAAATGAAATGAAATGATATTATATTACTTGCAAAAGGATCCCCATATTGTCTCATGACTTGCAGTAGTGAGAAATGTTAGCCCATGCTCCATTGAATGTATCACAACTACTAAATAAAATCATTGTCCTAATTTAGCCACGTTTTCTGTAGAAATCATACATCATCTTTCTTATTAAATTCATGAATTTGTTGATTTCTTTTACATCTGGATTGGAAACATGATTCCAACGGTACCAATTTTGTGCATGTTTTCATTGAGAAATGCAAATTTTTATAGCCTTCTGAGTGCAGGAAGCTATTTTGGGTCTATCAGGACATTTCTGTCATTTAACGGGAATGAACATCTAATTAACTAGAGCTAAAGATGTTTCCTTTATTTTCAAAAATCTACCCTCATGTAAAAATAGAGAAATGTTGTGCTCATTCCAGAAAGTCACATTTTTGTGAAAATCAGAACTCAGAGGTCAAAAGTTATGGTGGTTTGAAGTTTGGGAGGGTCTAGTCATAGACTGTTTTCCTTGGATGCAAACACTGTCAGTTATTTTGGGTCTCTTGTATCCTAGATGTCAATTGTGTGACTTGGGAATGAAAACATTCTGACTTCACCCACATCAGCACTCCTGATGCACTTGGACAAGATCAGGGTAGTCAGCTTTTCGGAGAACTCATGTCCCGCGTGTACATGTTGTTGACCGAGTCACTGTCAGGGGCATTGACTCCCGATCTCACCTGCATCTCCTTTGTAACTCATCGAATTTCATCTATGGGTTCCCAACTGTCCCACACGTACCTGTGCTTCCTGAGACATTTTTTTCCTAAATTTTCTTGATTTGGTCTTCACAACTGTGACCATTTCAGGTTTTCAGGTTCCAATTGTCCTGTGCATCCCAATGTGCGGCCTGGGCACCAAAAAACTAATTTTGCTGATTTTTTTTACATTTTTGACCATTTCAGGCTCTATCGAAGAACTCGTGTGTCCCGACGGTCCCTACTGAACCTGTGTGGCCTAGGCCAAATATACCTAAATTTTCTGATTTTAACTACCTGCAGTGATTTTTCTAGGTTTTTGGGTCCCAAATGTCCCACGCGTACTTGTAACGTCTTGGACCAAAAATATCCAATTTTTCTGATTCCATTGTAAATTAGAGTCCCGCAACTTGGAATACAATGAACCTTGGTATGATCCACATCTCTCAGACCATCTGTACGTATGCAACCTATAGAAATAGGACTGTCGCTTCATTTTTTAAGATTTACTCACATTTTTTCTAACTTCTTGGATTTTCCTATAAGACAAGGGGTTTACCATGAAAAGTAGGTTGATTTGTCTGAACCTTAAAACCTGGTAGTATCATTTCTCCCTCAACAATTTCTAGCCTACTTGAGCCTGAAGTCAAGTTTGCATAAGATCTAGCTAGAATTGTACCTTGAGGGTGAATGTTGAGCATTAGACATAAGGATTCAAAAAAGATTGGCACTCTTTTTCAAATAGTTTAAAAACTTTAAGCCTAATCAGCATAGCTATCATAGATGTGTGGGATTGTTAGATCAGGGTTGAAGACAATTTAGGCCTAATATTGCATACACTGAATTGGGAAATGTATGTGTAATATAGAAGTTATCTCACTACCAATGTTACCATGGGTCACAAGTGACCATATAATGCTAACAGTGGGGTTTTTGAGATGGAGAGAAGATCGGGATCATGGGGATAAAGGAGATAGGGATTTGGATTGGTATGTGGATAGGTTTGTAGATATAGATGTCTATTGTATCAGATCATATGGCAGCCATATAGAGACTTCCCCTACATGGCCAGGGGTGGATGTAAAGTTAGTGGGTATAAGGAGGACAAGAGAGGTACAAGGTAGATGAACAGAGATGATAGAGGCCATATATTTTTATAGAGTGTGGTGATATTTTGGATTCATACAAATAGTGCCTATGGATCATATATCATATAGGATAGAGGATATTGATAGGGAGCTTCTATTTCCTAACATGGCAGATCCGTTGGAGGAGGCACCAATGTCATGGGATGATGATGATGATGATCATGTAAGAGTTGGAGTGGGATTTTCTGATTGGATGACCACAACTTGGGCATCTTAGGTTGCTAGAGAGATAGGAGATGAGGAGGAGGAGATGGAGGTTGAGGTAGGGGTAGCTCCAGGAGGTGTCGAAGATGGAGATAGAGAAGAGTCCGCGGAGATGATTAAGTACATAGAATTGATCAAATGTCGGTTGAGAGGGAAAATGTGATCTAGTAGAGGGACACAGTTACATAGGAGAGAGACTGAATCACCTTGGACAAGGAATGGTACCAGAGACAAAGGGAGGCCTATAGGGTCCATTTTGGATGTCTTGTGATGATCCTAGCTGCCAAGGTTGCAAGTGGTGCACTGACAGCATCACACAAAGGAGGAGAGATGGTACCTCTTGGCATGATTTCAATAGATAAATATAGAGCTTTATCTGTAGAGACTAAGTATTATGAGGGGATTGTGATCCACAAGTTACCAAAGACACTTCGATATTAGGAGCATCTATAGAGGAGAGTGTAGTTGGAGCTAGGCCATCTGGGAGCACAATGAGTGTGGCTCACTACATCGAGGAGAGGGATCAGGGTGGAGGTGATGAGGCCAATAGAAAGATAAAGAGACTTTCCTCACATGGGGTAAGAGTTTAGGATCTCTGATGTAAAGTTTATTGGTTTTACAAATATTTATACTTTGAGAGAGGACCCTTAGAGGTCAATGATGTACTAATACACTTGATTTTTGTCAATATATATATATATATATATATATATATATATGATACATGAATTTTTCATGGTTTAGCATGTGTATATTGTGTGATGTTGATTATTTGATTTATGATGACATGATGTGGATATGTGATGATGATGAGGATTGATTTCATGTTTACTTATATTTAGTGATGATGGTAAAAATATAGGATGATATGTTTTATTTGATGATGATGTTTTATAATGATTATGATATAACATGTTTTATATTGATGATGACAATTAAATGTTTACTTTGGATTTGTTTCTAATGATGAATGCATATGCATGGATAATATGTGATGTTGATAAAAATAAATTTGAAAATAGAAATGATGAATGATAGGAAAAGGTAAGGGTAGGAAAGTTGATGTGGATATCATAGATGGGTAGCATAAATGGGATTTACATAAAGAAATATGTGTTTGTAATAAAACAAAGGAGAGATAAAAGATAGATGTGGAAAGGTTTAGAATAAAACACAACTTAATGATGGTGGCCCATAGGTACAAAAATGCTACATCATATCAAGGAACACGCGAGGAAAAGATTCCTCTAATCGCATTGAAGGTAAATAAGAGGGGGATCTAGGTAACGTAAGGCACATGCGACCAAAACATGATGCTAACATATAACCAACAATAGTTAGTTATATCAAAGATCATGAAAGAAACATGGATGGAATACAATCATAAACCTAATGTCAACACGAAAAAGGGATTTGTGATATAACTTCTACGTGGGAAGATGGTTCTCCATAAGTGGTGTTCCCTAAATCTATGCCCTAGCTCTGGGAAGGGGAAAAGAACAAACTGATCAATGTGGGAAGCTTCCTTAGGATGCTAATAAAATGAAAGGATGATTAGTGTAGGAAGAATTCAATGCCATATTAAAAAAAGAGTATCCATCCTTCGAGGGTATGTTCTAATTTATAGATATATTATTTCAATGGAAAGATACATGATAGCCATCCTTCAAGGGATAAATCTATTTACTTGATTTGATTTGATGAATTTTTTTTTTAATATGAACAACTTTCCTTCGAGGGAGTAATCTTTTTTTGATAACTTTTATTTTTTATAGAAGCATCCATGAATTTTTATTTTAACATGGGGAAGAGCTAGGAATATCTAGGTAGACCACTTAGGAGGTGATAATGAATGTACAAGAGACACCCATTCCCCCTTTGCATCTTTCCAAGAGGTAAACAAGAGGGTGATGACTGTAATGATCACGGAGTCATAACCAAAAAGGGAGAACCTATCCATAAGGAAAAATGATATGGACATATCTGTGGTGCCCATATTTAAGGTCATGCCGAGGAAAGTAATGGTAGAGGAAATAGTTCCAAATAATTGCAATGAATAGATGAAAGGGGTTATGATGGAGGCATGATCTAAGGATATGACTAAGTTCTCATTGGTAGACATGCCAACACTAGAATGGTTGCAAGTACAATGAATTAAGTGATTCCACTTACAACTTTCCATCAATGGAGGAAAAATGATAGGATCTCAACACATACTTATGTGTAATAATATATGGTCCAATCTAGTTAGGGGAAAAATTTCCATGTTGGCTCCTTTTTAGAGTAGTAATGTTATGATTTTCTTTGAGGAGGTGGCTGAAATTGAAGTCACACTCTTTGAGGTTCTTGTTGTAACCATGCTTGATGTATTCTTGATAAGCATGATGGTGTTCAAGAGTGAGGAGGTGACATTCATCTAGAAATTTGAGTTGTTTTAGTTGCGCCTGGCGATAATACTCATTATAGATGAAGTCGCAAAGTGATACTCACAAGGATGGAATTTGAAGTTCAAGGGGGAGAAAAAAATAAGAACCATACACAAGAGAAAAGGGTGTAGCTCCCATGGAAGTGCAGATGATATTATGATAAGCCCAAAGAAAAAAATGGAGATTAAGGTGTTAGCTACGACCTGATTGATCAATATATTTTCCAAGAATGTTATAAAGAGTGTTATTAGTGGGTTTGTATTAGACATTAGCTTGAGGATAATACAGAGAAGAGAAACTAAGTGGGATATTGAATGAGTCAAAAAGTTTCTTGATATCTTTATTTTTAAAGGACTTTTGTTTTCCAAGATAAGTTTTTAAGGAATGCCAAAATGAAAAATGATATAATGGTAGATAAATTTAATAATTAGACCATACTTTGTGGAGGTGAGGGGAATTGATTCCACCCACTTGGTGAATTATTCAGTTTTAATGATGATGGAATGATGTTACTATGAAGATTGAGGATTGATAAGACTAATGAGATCAAGACCCCATTGTGAGAAGGGCCAAAGGTCCTAAGCCACCTACAAAGCTTGACTAGGTATGTGGATAAGATTGGAATGCTGCTGACATTTAATGCATTTCTTAACATATTCATAGTAGTCATGATTGAGAGAAGGCCAATAATATCTAGGACTAAGAACACACTTACCAATGGATAAACCACTAAAATGTCTGTCAAAAATACTGTAATGGACCTCTTGGATAGCATGATATGATTCATGCGATTTAAGGCATTAAAGGAGAATACTATCAAATCCACTCTTATAAAGGATGCCACCAAGTATCACATAGCAGTTGGCATGCTGAAGGAAATACCTCCTAGTGTTTTTGGATAGATCAGAAGGAATGATGGATTTGGATAGATAATAAAAAAATTGGAATACCAAAGATCCAAACTAAATTCAATACGAGGGATTAACATGAGGTAGGTCATGGAATGGTCAATCACTACGATGAATGATAAAAAAAAGTTTGGATTCATCTGTTGTCAATGGGATGAGATCTATGAGGGATGTCATCTTATCGGTGAAATGATTAGATGATCAAGGAATGACTTGGATAGTGTAAAATCCAAAGGCCTCAAGAAGGAGAAGGATGATATCTTTTTATTTTTGAAGATTATTTGTTTTATATTGATACTCACTCATTACTTGTTTGATGATAAGCTCTAAATCTCTGTAGATGTCAAGAATTTTAACACAAAGAAAGGTAGTAGTTTCAAGACCTAAGATAAGGGCTTTATACTCTTGGCCATTTTGTTCGTGCACTCAAAATTGAATTTATTTGTGAGAGGAATAGGATAATCCCTAGAAGGGAAGAAAATTACTCTGAAGCCTCCACCTTACTGGAACTTAGAACCATCAAATAAGAAGGTCTCCTTAAGGGTATCCTACTCATGGTGAAAGTGATTCATGGATTCATATTGTAATTTTTGTGAGGAATATGAATACTAGGAAGAGGGGCTTTAACTAACCGGTCTCTAATAGCTTGGCCATTAATATATTTTTAAGAAATGAACTCGAGGTCAAACTAAGTCATGAGATACATCCATTGAGTGATACAATCATTGTGATATGGTTTAAAATGCATCATCTTAAGAAGATGAAATTTTTTTATGACACAAGTATTTTGATTGAGAAGATAATGTTGAAGCTTAGAGGTGGAAAATAAGAGAGTGCAACACAACTTTTCAGCTTTAGTGTAATGAGTATGGCAGTCATGAAGGGTGTGACTGATATAATAAACGTCTTTCTCATGACCTTGTTCATCATGATGTGCTAACGTATCCCCTAGAGAATGATCAGTAGTGGAGATATATAGATAAAAGGGCTCCCAATTGTGTGGAGGTATTAGTAGTGGTGGAGAAAAAAGATATCGTTTAGTATCATCAACAGACTTTTGACAGTTATGATCCCAATTGAATTTTATGTCTTTATGAAGGGGGTGATGAAAGGGTTGGAAATAGTTTGAAAGTTGGGAGATGAAGTGACAGACTAATTGAAGTCATCCTTTAAAACTAAGAATTTACTTAAGATTATAAGGAGAAGGAATTTTGATGATCACCTTGATTTTTTTGGGGAAAAATTCAATTCCCCTAATAGACATGATAAACCCAAGGAGTTTACTAGTTAACACCGTAAATGCACACTTTACTAGATCGAGCCGAAGATAAAAATGAATGAGGTGCTTGAAAAGGAATTTGAGAATGGAAATATGGTCATGGAAATGTTTATATTTACCTAAAAGATCATCGACATAATCTTCTATTGTTTTGTGGATGAGATCATGAAAGATGTAAGTCGTGGTCTACTGATAGGTAGCTCTAGAATTTTTCCTAGCAAAGGGCATGACGCGATAGCAAAAGGCACACCAAAGGGTGATGAAGGAGGTATTATTTTGGTCTTTTGGCATGATGATAATTTGATTATAAATAGAAAAACCATCCATAAGAGAAATCATCTCATGACTTTCGGTAAGATCCACAAGTTGATCGATGTTAGGAAGAGAGAAGTCATCTTTACGGAAAGTGAGATTAATAAAATAGAAGTGGGTACAAATACAAAGCTTTCCAATCACTTCAGCGAGAGGTAAAATGTTGGAAACCCATTGGGGATAGACAATGGGGATGATGAAATTGGTAGAAATAAGATGTTGTAACTCCTCTTTGACAAGGAGGGTAACTTGAGGATGCATGCGGCAAAGCTTATGCTTTACCAGTTTTTATTTGGGAAAGGTAATAATATTTTGGAAAATGATAAAAGGGTCAAAACCTAACATATTTGAATATGACCATGTAAATGTCTAGCTATGATGAGATAGGAATGTGATGAAAGACTCAAGCTCATGTGGATCAAGAGATTGACCCATTTTGAGAATGTGAGGCTCTTGGGGAGTCCCAATATTGATGTCGATGGTGGATTTTTTGAGAAGAGTGGATGTATCAGATGCTAAGGTCTTAGTAAGATAAATATCCTACACCCCTATGTGGGAAATAATGAAATCATCATTGGCGCATTGAATAATTTTGATGGTAGAAAAGTCTTATGCTATCATCTCTTGATGACAGACCTAAAGGGACCTAGTCTTATTTTCATACTTATAAGTGACTGATCCCAAGTTAATAGTGGAGACTAAAAAAATATAGAGGAAATAGAATTGGTGTCATTCATATCCATGGACTCATGGGATGGAGAATATGGGGAAGGAATGCCCATGCATATCTCAGATGGTGAAGTGGGGTCAGAGGATTACTCTAGATAACCTAACCTAAACTTTTTGTGAGGCTTGAAACACTAATCAATAATAAGGCCATTTGGTCCATGCTAATAACATCCAATGCCAAATACCTTCCATGAAACAATGGTGGAGATATGTGTGGGTGAAGGATCATTTGTTGAGGAAGCCAAAACCACTGGTATAAGGTTTGGCATGTGGATAATCAACGATGTGAGAAGAAGGGGTATCGAAACCACCATAGATGAGGTTAGTACGAAGATGTGGTGGGCCGAAAGGAACAATATCCCTGACATTGGGTTGATACATTGGAGCTTGGTTGGGTTTACCAAGATGGTGAGGAGTGGGCAATGTGTTGAGTGTAAGAAGATGATACTCCCCCAGCGTGATTTTTTCCATTACTTTATCTAGGGAGTCATCATTAGGAAGTTTGGATGAAGGGATATATGAGTTGGTGGATGGTGCAAATGGATCATTCTTTTGAATGAGGAAATAATTGGTTCAATAGGTAATGTTGCACATTTGGAAGGGAGGAGCATCCATGGGAAGCATCAAGATCTTCACCCCATGTTCATATTTAAGACATAGATGAAGTGTAGAGGGGACATAATGCATCAAATGGATCCAAGGTCATCTAAGGAAAACATTGTACTGAAATTATCCTTCTATGATGTAAAATACCTCATGGAGGAGCTTCTCACCAATGTAGATAAGAAGGATAACCATTCCCAAGGTGGGATTGAATGCATTTTTGAAGGATTGAAGGACCGGAGGTGTTTTGGTGATAGTGGATTTCAAGATCTTGAGCTGATCAAAGGTATTTTATGGGATGATGTTAATTCTTGCCCCATTATCAATCATGTATAGTAAAATACACGTATCATTGATCCTAACCATTATAAGAAGGGGAAGGTCATGTTATTTTGGTGTGATGTTCAGAATCTCAGCATGATTGAATGAGATAGTAGACGAAGTTGTGAGCGATCCTACAAGAGATGCAAAGCGCTAAGCCTCGTTACTTGATGTAGGAACATGCTTCAAGGCTTTAATGAGGGATTATGTATGGTCTGGTGAGCTTTGGACGAGATAATAAATTGACATATTAATTGGGGCCTGATGAATTTGTTTGAAAATACTTTTTTCAATAGTCCGAGGTGAACATAAGATAGAAACCTTAGGTTTTGATGATGATGTGAGCTCCTTAGAAGGAGGAATGGTGAAAAGGCCTTATATTTTGGTTAGGATGTTGATTTGGGATCGTGCGGGCCGAATCTAGTGGATATCTGAACAAAATTGATGAATAATTGGGGACCATACTCAAAATAATTTTCATTTGGAGGTGGGATGGATGTAAAATTCCGTGAGGAATGAAGGGATGTTTACATTTGGATGGAAGAGGTAGAAGGTGTAGATGTTTAAATGGATGTGGAAGGAGGAGATTGGTTTTACCTCAAGAAGAAGGTCATCTTCCTCAATGATGTTGTGGAAAATGGTTTGGAGTGCTTTGCAATGTTCAGTGTCATGTTCAGAGGTATGATGGTAGGCAAATGAGGTTAGAATCGAACCATGATGGCTTATTCCTATTTGGGGAAAATGCCTTAATAGGTGGAAGCGTGATGATAGAAATTTGAAGTAAATGTTAGAGTACCTTCACATATGATTCAACCAATGTATTAGGATGTTTTTTGTCTTTATGAGATGTCTTGGTTTTGGAAGAATAAGTGGATGCTTGAGATGATTTGGATGTCAAGTGTCGATTTGGAGTATTTTAGGTTTTTTATGTCTTGGTTTTAGTCTCGATGATGATTGGTGTTCTAGAAGAATAAGCCTTGGATGATTTTGGCTTTGGTTTATAGGTTGGTTGAAATGTTTTGATGAAGGGGATGGTACTATAAGAGATGGATGTGGTCCTAAGATAGATGATGTGGCATTGAATTTTTGATCTTAGGATGGGGGGATGTCAATTTTCTTGTGAGGACATGAAAGGGAACATTGAGGAAGTGTGCCAAGGGTTTTAGATTTGATTTGTGAGTAACCACCCTTGGGAGGGATGACCACAATCTCAACTAGAGGGTTTAAGTATAGCATTGGTTTAAGTGGAGGGAGTAGTTTTTGGATGATGAGGTCAAAACAAGGCAAAAATTGGTTTGATGTGGAAGTGTTTGATTTTTACATGAGATGGGTGGGTCATTTGAAGTGGCTGGAACTTAAAATGCTTTAAAAAATTATTCAAATGATGAAAGTGATTTGGAATATGATGTATATGTGGTCATAATAGTTGATGTGGTGGAGGGTAGGGTGCAGAAAGAGGAACTAGGATTGATTCTAAGGATGGTATAATGGGTAAAGGTGGAATAGATGTACATAAGGTAGTCAAATCCAATGAAGTGGATGTGATAAGTGATGAAATAAATGTAGGTGATGAATTAGATAAGGGTATTGGTTCAATGGTGGGTATATAATTGGATGGTTGTTTCATAAATGTTTCAAGGGACATCACTAAAATGCTTATGAATGGGGGAGATGCAACATGTGTGGATGTGGAAATAGATGTTGAGATAGGTGTAGGTATGATTTAAGTATTTATGGGGATAAGTGTTAATGGGGTTGTAGATGTAGTATTAATGTTTGAAGAGGTGGATATGATAGTTGATGAAGAAAGTGAGGTTGTTGATGGGGCATAATCTTGATCAATTGTATGAGGAGTGTTTATGGTATGTGCATTGGGTGCTTGGAGATGTAGAAAAAGTGGTGGTTTGATTTGTTGGTGCATGGTTGGGAAATGGTTGTTTAAATATCTCAAGTGATTGGTTAGGTGATGCATTAGGATTGTGCACTTCAATATATCCTTGATCAATGAGTCTCTAGACTAGATCATTAAACATTTGAAACCTCACTATATCATTTCCTCATACTTGTAGGTATTTATAGTAATGATCCCCATGATACCACGCGTTTTATTGGTCTAGACTCATCAAATGGTTGGATATGAGGAAGTGTGATAATATTAACCACCATTAACTTTTAAAATATTGAACTATTGGATTTTTTAAGGGGAGTATAGTTGGGTGTTGGTCTAGGGGCTCGTTGTTGTGGCCATGTGCTAGATGTAGGTGTAGAAGAAGACTTGATGACCATGACATTATACACACTTTTGGATTTTTTGTTATGTGCAGATGGTTTGGTAAACTCAGTTTTGGGTTTGTTCGATTTAAGTTATAGTTGGCCTTCTTCAAGGGAACATGTTTTGAGTTTACGAGCCATGGTGAAGGCTTCTTCGAATGTTTGGAATGATTGGATTTTTAATGTAGAAGAAATATGCTTCACACAAGAACGTGAGAAGAGTTCGATGAGTTCATTTTGCGGAAGAGAAAATAATAGTTGGTTTATAATGCCAAACCATCAAGTGAAAAAATCTGTAATAGACTCATCATCAAATTGTCTAATGGCATACAAGTCAGTGATGGTGATTTTACATGCAATATTAATCAAATTTTTTTCTAGGAACAATTGCACGAGCTTGGTAAAGGAGAATAAGTAATGTTGTGGAATCCTGTTGTACCAATCCAGTGCTAGGCCAACTAAGGACATAGGGAAGGTGTGAAGCATAAGATCCTTGATCATGTGAAATAATGTAACATGCATGCCTAAATCCACATCTATGTTGTTGGGGGTGTTCATTAGTGTTAAACTTGGTAAACTTGGGAATATCCCAATGAGGGGGTAAGGTTTTATTGGAACCGATGGATGAATAGGTTCATTAAAAATTTGTTCATAAGATAATTTAACCTTGGGTCCCAAGGTAGTGGCCTCTAGACTATCCAACCTATTCATTAGGGCATGCATGGGATCATTTGATGTGATGATTGGTTGGGATGTGATTGTGTGGCATGGAAAATAGTTTTGTAAGGTGGTTGATAATTTTTGGATGTGTGGGTATTTGACGAATCATTTTCTAAGGCTGTATGTAAGTCATGGCTTGAGATTTATGAGGTGGTTGCAATGATTTATGTTGCGATATAGGGATGTGATATTATTGTTGAGATTGTATTAGATGTTGTGGTAAATGATGAATGAGAATGTAGGTATGAATAGGTTGAAATTGTTGATGAGGTGGATTTGACACCGTATAATGCAAAGAACTCATAAGAGGAGGTTCAGGAAGAAATGAAATGTATGTGTGATGTGAGAGGAAAATAAGGTTATGTTGTTCAGATATGGGATGTGATATTTGGTAGATTGGGTAGGGACACTAGTGATAATAGTGGCTGAAGAGGTAATAGGAATGGATGTGGTGATAGTTGTGTTGATTGGAGAGAGGTTGGGAGGAATGGGTGTGATTAAATGAGTGGTTTGATGAGGTGGGGGATTGGTAGAGGATGAAGCAAGATCATGTTGGACTGTAGCAAGTTGTGATGAGGGAAGTTGGGTGGTTTTAGGATTTGACTTATAAGAATAAATTTATTGAAGTGGTGGACCATCAATAGGAAGCTTAGTTAACTTCCTAAAAATGTAGTCTTGAAGAGATATTGGATTGGCATCAAGAAGTTATTAGAATTCAAAATTACCATGAGGAATAATAGGAGGTCCAAAAGGTTTAGATGTAGGAGATGGAGGGGTGGTTGGTCGAGATGGGACAAGATGATGATATAAGAAAGAATTGGTTTCACCTATAGTAGTAGTTCGAAAACAAGATCCCTAATAGGAAACATTGATGAGAGGTTGGGTGCCCATGGAGGAAGTAACCAAGTGCACGGATGAGACATTAGTCATGGTGGATCTTTTTTGAGATGAGATAATAGAAAAATTTGAGGAAAAGTTTTTTTCCATTTTATTTTCTACCGAACAAGTAACTATGGGCAGGAAATAAGAAAACAAGTTTATACTAACTAAATCAAATAATTCAAGCACACAATTTTTTTTTGATTTATTAAAAATGTGTGACGAATAAAAAAGGGCAATGGACAACAAATGTATCTAGGAAATAACAATCTAGAGTTGGTTTTAGATAGTTATTTGTAGGAAGTCCTCGATATACCCAAAGGTACGTGAGGCCGAGTCTGTGTAGGATTTATAACGTGGTCAAAAACACACGGTGGATGGCTTCCTGTTTGGGTGATGAAATCCTCAATCAGTCCACCTGGTAGGAAGATGTCTAGATGTGTAGATTGATGGGTGAATTTGGTTGTGTGTGATAGAATGTGAGATGTAAGCAATTAAACCTTACTTAAACTATGTTTTCAAGCAAGGATGTAAAGGGTTATTTTTAAACCAAATCCAAATGTGAAAGTTTGATGAAGACAAACACAAAAGAAATGGAAAATGCAATGTGAAAGAATAAAATAATGAAAAATGAATAATACCTGGAGAATGCTTTTCCTTTTTATTTAAAATTTACGAAGAAACAAGTGAAGAAAAATCCAAGAAACAAAACACAACATGAATAAGAGAAAATAAAATCCTTTACCTATAGTGTTAGTAGAAGACATAAGAAACAAAAAAAGTAGAACAAGAAATGCAAGGAATTACCTAAAAGGGTGGTCCCACCAGGTGTGCCTAAATGTTGATCTAATTTTTTGTTTCCTTTTCAAGTTAGTGAATTAATATTATAGAAAATAAAATAACTCAAAAATGTGAGGGTTTAAGGTACCTCAAATGCGTGATGGATGAAAATAGATGGGTACAAAGTAGATGGCCTTACTGCCAATCTAATGAACCTAGAAAACAAGAAATACTAGAAGAGAAATTGATTAGATGGTATATGTCAGAGCTTCCTGAAAAATCCAGTTCCAATAAGTGTTACCTTCCTTTCATGAATGTCAACCCCCATTAGATAAAAGAAAGTGAAATAAAAGATAGATGATCTTATATCATGTAAAAACTGATACAAAACAACATTTGAAAATCACAGAAATAGATGAAACGTTTTGATCTGATATAAAATAGATTTTTTTTTTACTTGATTGGGTCGATAGTGACCCAGACTACACAAGGACAATTCGATGGTGACCTGAGTTGATGAAGGTGGACAACAAGATGGAAATGTAGATATGCAAGAATCTAAGTGTAAATGGTGATCACAAGATCTTGAGAAGACTGGTAACAACCTACAGAGGATATATGGGAAAAAAAAAAGATAGGATTAAAAGAGAAGAATGGATTTAAAAAACAAAGATTTCGGTTGGATGGAAGGGTCTAAAAAATACAAGAGAAGAAGTAGACACTAAGAGGAATATGAAATAGAAATAATGGTGACATGGGACTAGGTTGAAGATGACTTGGGTGGGGCAACGGTGACCTGAGAAGTGCTGAAAAAATATGAAGGTAGATGGGATGAACAAGAAACCTACAAGAAAAAATACTTGAAGAACAGGTTGAGAGTGGAATTTTGACAGTAGTTGGACCTGCAAGAAGTTATATTCTACAAGATAATAATGAAAATAACATGTGATATTATAGATAAGCAAAAAATCAAAATAAACCTCCCAAATATCCACAAGTGATGAAAGGAAAGCCTCAATGGACTCTAAGAGGGTTGACATAGCTACAAGGATGCTCATATTCGAAGATAGGTTTGTAGAGTGCAAAAAATATCAAGTTGTATGTCGTTTTGAAAGGGGGTGAATTCAGTCTTATAGGGACGACGCCGACCTAGCTGGGTTGCCAGAAAATGCACAAACCATTCCTTAGATGGTAAAATCACTGATTTACTTGTTGATATGACAATTTCAGAGATTTGGGATAATTTATTTAAAGCATGTTAGAGTGTAAGGGTTTCCTAGGAAAGTTTCATGAGTAGATACGAGATAAAGATGGGTAGGATACAAGCTATAAAAAGCATAGGGATGTGGAATTAGGTGGTTAGGGATAAAAGCATTCTGAAGAAATCCAATTAGAGGTAATTATCTAATTAGGAAATATGAAAGAAAATTATAGGTAATTAGCTAATTTAGGTTAATTAACAAGAATTAAAGGTTATGGGATAATAAATGGTCATTTAAAGAAATGAATAAAATTAAGGGGGTCTAGCTTAGGACTATGGTGAAAAATATGCATGTGGGAAATCAAGGCGATACCAAATTTTGATGTCTACATTTATAGGTCTTGTGGCATTTGTTAGGTGGTAGGAAAAGAAAATGTAAGTGATGAAATTCCTCTAAGCCCAGTTCTAACATTAGCCCCATTTTAGAAATGCGCCATATATTTTATTGGACCTATCAAACCAGCAACAAGACATTCCTAGCATAGGTTTATAGTAATAGGAAAAATTACCTGACAAGCTAGGAAAAATCGTTCCCAACAAAAGACTACACTAAGAAAAAAACAGAAAAATTCATTTATGAGAATATTATCACTAGATTTGGATTTCCACTAAGCATTACAAGTGATTAGGTATAACATTTTTGAATGCTACTATTAAGGAACTACTAGATCATTTCCTAATAAATAATAACTGAAGTACACCATACCATCTACAATATAATGGAACAATAAAATCATTTAATAAGATATTAAATAGGTACTTATAAAGATATATTCACTAGAAATAGGGTCAAAGCACAATGTTGTGTCCCACTTCGTGTCCCAAAAAAGTGAGTAAGAGGTTGGATGGGATAAAAAATCAAGGGTATTCACGTGAACACCCTTTTCGCGTGAACCCCCTTCGCCTAAACTTCCACGCAGGCCAAATAAAGTGGTTCACGTGAAAACCCCTTCATGTGAACCCCTTTTGGTTGAAACAATTTTGGCGGCATAGAGTTATATATAGATATTTATATAGTTTTGGGTGGTAGATTTAGGGTTTAGCGGGGTTCAGGTGAAGGGGGGTTCATGTGAACCCCCTTCGCGTGAACCCCCCTATGTGGCACATTTTGGCACCAAATCCATTTGGAGGAAAATTTTATTCCAAAATGTGCCACTTAGGTGTCATGTAATTAGGGTTGAAAAATGAATAAAATTACTAAAATTTAACACAAAATACATAATTTTATTAGCTTTCTAAAAATGTAATTTTCATTTTTAAAAAATACGTTTTACTATTTACTTTTTATATTTTGCTAAAATATGGTATATTAGGACAATCAATCATACACATTCAACCCAATTTGAACAATAGAAAAATATATCCAAAAAATTGAAAAAATAAACTTACTATTTTTTGGAGTCTTCTTCTTACATGTGAAAAAAAAAATCAATTTTGATATAAATCTTAAAAGTTATTGGCATACACATTTGTACGCCATTTGTTTGAAAATATTTTTAATAAATAATTAATTACAAGAAATATAAGTCAAAAAACTATGAAAATTTGACAACACCTCAAAATTAAAATCTTGAACATATATCTAAAATTTCATGGTGAAAAAATAAAATTTCATTTAAAAAAACCACCCAGTGATAGTCATTTCTCTTTTATAACATAATAAACAACGTATGAATAAAATTAAGAAAAAGACCATATTTTTTTATTAAAAAATTACGTTTATTCTACACTATAAACACAACATTTCATTAGTTTGTGGAATTTCATGAATGTGTATAGTTTTGTGGATATTACCTTTAGAAAATCAATGAAACTGAAAATTCATGTTTATAAAGGTAAAAAACATACCAAAAAGTGGGACATTTTGTTGTGCGTTTACCTAAAATAATATTGGGATGTGAACATACTAATAAAATTATGGTCGTGTCGCACTACATATAAAAGGATGACCAAATATTCCTCATTTTCATTAGTATATGGGATTGAATCTGGGGTACACATAGAGTTTATCCTTCTAAGTTTAAGGTTGGAAGTAACATTTAAGCTAAATGAGGACCCTTCAGTGCATGAAAGACTCATTCAATTTGAAAAAATGGATGAAAAAGATTCATAAAAACTTACAATCAAACTCAAGAGAAAAGAAGGTAGAAGCCATGATATGATCACCATATGAAAAATAGAGGAGTTTGACATAGGGGATCAAGTACTGCTATATGATAGTAAATGGAAGAATCCTGGAAAGGTAAAATTCTACTAGTTAGAACCCTATATCATCAAGGACATATTATCCTCACGAGATTAAAAATTTTAGAATCTATAAAATAAAAAACTTTCGGGCTATTCCAATAGAGCGTGACTAAAGAAATATCACACCTTGAATTGAGGAAAATAATACATCCTATCTAAAAACTAAAAATTCAGTGGATAGGATGAGGAGGATGAGAACCCACAAGGGCATCCTTTCTATACCAAAAATAAGTAAGCAAGTAATATATACACAATCAAAGACAAGAAAGAGGAGAAATCAAATAAAGAGACAAATAAATAAATAAATAAAGGATACCTATAAGATAAAATCGCACAATAAAATAGAAATCCATAGAGGAAACGATACTTTCATGACAAAATAGGAAGCTGCAGAGGAAAGAATACTTACACAAAAAAATAACAAGCCGCAAAGGAAGGAAAAGCCACATAACACAAGATAAATTTGGAGAGGATAGAATATAAAAAAAGAAGTAGGCATACACCTATGGAACAACACGAGAATTCATCGAATAAATAACGAACGATATTAGAGACACAGGTAACACGGGAAAAATCTAGAATACATAAAAAGGATATCATTTAAGAAGGATATAAAACCATGGAATATGGGAACACAAATGGTACCCGTAAACAAAAATATAATTTCCCACCCATTAAATAATAAATACGGTATTTTAATAACACAAAAAAAATAAATCATAAAGTTAACAAAGGCATAATGTACAAAGGCAGAGATAAGAAGGGAAAAGAAGAAAAAAATAAATCCAGAATAGTAAGAGAACTAGGGCATGTAAAAAATAACCCTAGAAGATTTATACTACCATTTTGTCACATAAGAACATCTCCCACACCCCAAATTAAAGAAACAATCCATAAAATCCACTAAATATGATCTAATGGGAGAAGTTTTACATATTACATTCAAATTCACACATGCATGCAAACTTCAAAAGTATAGATGCTCCCATATTACATAATATGATCATGTGCAATTGGATGTTGATAGAAAATTTCTATGTCAAGAAAACCCAACTGCAGGAGAACTAGGGTATAAAGATAGCACAAAATTTATAGGCTAGCTAAAAATAGATTTATTGAACCAAATACACTATTTCACTAGCACCAATAATGTGATAAGTGTTATCCTTAGTAGTCTACATAAAAAAATGCTCTAAATCTAGATTAGCCATAGTAAATCTATGCAGAAGTATTCGAAAGGGTCATAAGATGATTGGAAAGAGGGCACATGACATTGGAAAAGAACAAGACACTAATGAAAACTATAACATGGTTGATGGATGTAACCATGACCAAAAGATGAGTAAGGCTTGGTGATATCAAAAATCATTCCCTCAGCTTCACCGTCAAGGCAATTTTTAAAACAAATTATCATACAAAAAGTTAAGATGGTGCCTATGGACTTAGTGAAAAAAATTCCCTAGATATGATGACCTCCCATTATGAATATAATCTATGTGAAGTATTAGCTACCGAATTCCATGAGAATGCTAGGAATATTAAGGAAGGTAAACATAGGTTTTGTTATGGGTCCATTTTGCCATGTTTGGCTATGTATTTCACCAATACCCTCCCATCCCAAATAGAACTAGTCCAGTGGAGGAAAGACAAACCAATTATAGAACATACAAGTAGAATAGATGGTGTATAGTAAATAACATATTTTATAGGTTGGTTAAACTATATCAAGAAAATAGTAGCAGATTGACCAAGGGTGTCAGAACAAGAAGTGTAAAGATATCAACATGAAGTAGTCTTCATTGCTGACATAAATTACACATACATAAGACCCTTTATTCCATGAACTTTAAAAATAGCTTCAATTCCTTACGAAGCATCAAATGAATTTGTTTCCACAACAATAGAAGTGATAATAAACCTTCCATTGGAGCCTAGAAACCCAATACCTCCCAATATTAATTAATTAATTGAAGAACAATGGGAGTAACTTTGGAATAAATATACAAAATAATATGGGAAATGGGAAACAAGTAGAGAACGGCCTAATACATACAAAACAAGACCAATAAAGGAAACATTTACCCACAACCATTCATAAAATGCCCAAATACAATGGCCACAACAAGAACGGTGAAAGAATTAGAGATCATTAAATAAAAAGAGGATTCAAAAGAAATAGTTTAGATATCTAACTCAGGAGAGGAAGAAACTCCTTGTCCTTCACTTTCACCTCTAGCCATATTACAATAAGAATGAGGGCCATAATTTATAGGAGAAGTTGAACCTTGAGAAAACTAACAATTATCCCAAATTTCCTATCGATACTATGAGACATGTTTAACTCTTAGCGACATTTCACAAGTGGCACAACATTATGAAGTAATCACACCTACAAAACAAGTAGCAATAGAAAAATCCATAATTCATTATATGAAGAGATTTTATTTAATATCAGGAGACTTATTCCATCTCCTCCCATATGTATTACTCAATGAAATTCAAAAACAAGTAGACATGGAGGAAGATAAAAGATTAAAATCTCTTGGGAAAGAACTGAGACAATTTAAAAAGAAAAATAAGACTATCAAAGATAAAATCTGCATGGAGGAGATATAATAATTTATGAGATTAATTTAAAAAACTAAGCCAGAAAAATAAGATGATGTAAGGAAATGTATAAAAATAAAAAATATAAGGAACAAATGAAGGATGATGAGAAACAACAAACAAAGCATGAAAACGGAAAGAGAGAGGAAGAGGAAGAAGTAAAGAAGAAACAAGAGGAGGATAATAGAAGTGTAGATGAAGAAAAATAGAGAGAAGAACAAAAGATAAAAATGGAGGAGGACGACATAATGTGGAAGGAAATAAAATATAGGGAGAGAAAAGAGGATGAATCTAAGAAATAAAAGCATCATGAAATGAATAAAAAATAACAAGAAGAAGATAAAAATATAAATCCAGAAGAAGATAAGAAAAAAAGAGAAAATAAAAAACAAGAAGAAGAAGGGAAGGAAAGAAAGAAGAGAGAAGAATAATAAAAGTAGAGAAATGAAGAAGAAAAGAATAGAAAAGAAGAAGAAGAGAAGAAGAGAAGAAGAGAAGAGAAGAAGAAGCAAGGTAGCAAGAGGAAGAAAATAGAAAGGAGGTGAAAGATAGTCAAATACAAGAAGGAGAAAAATAGAAAAGAAATAAGGTACAGATACAAGAAAAAACTAAAGTAAGTGAAACATCCCATGATATAGTACTAACTCATTCTCCAAGGAATTCATTGAAAAAATTAAGACTAGTCCTCTAAATGAGAATAAAAGAATAGTTTATCCAACTTCAAAAAAGGGATATAAAGCAAACACAAGAAGGTTACACGATGCATTTACATAAGCTATCACCACTCCAAAAATGCACATGCAGCCAATTATTAAACCAAATTTGAAAAAAAGACTAGATGCATAGATGTTTAGACATGGAAGAATCTATGAATAAAATATTGGTCCATCCATTAAGACAACTAAACCACACATGAAACTGGATTCTAGTCTACTAGTATAAACAACAACGAAATACGAAGTAAAATAAGTTCTAGCAGAGAATACTACATGGAAGGAAAATGAGAAAAAAAATATCAAAGAAGAAGCAATAAAATATTAAAAGGAGCATATCACACAACCAATTTTTTTGCAAAATTAGAATCGAAGGAAGGATATGAAAGCATATGTAACCAAAATAGATATAGAAGTTAACAATGCTACAACATACTATGCCTATTCCATGTTTTTGTGACGTGTGACTTTAGAAGATAAGGCTGAAATAGAAAACCTTGAAAAAAAACATGAATAAAAAATCTATAGAGTATGAAATAAATAAAGATATCGATGGGGATCAATGTAAAATTGTTACAAAAATTACATAACAATACCAAAATAAGAAACAACAACGAGATGATAATATTATAGATATGCAACAATGTAATACTATAATGGAAAGGGAACTTACAAGGATGCAACATGAACTGGGAAATGAGAAACCAAGATTCATCTAGATTCAATCAAATTCTCCTCCTTCATACATTCTCATTTTGTTTCAAGAAAATACACAAATTCATGTATGGATGCAGCAGATCAAAGAACATTTAGACTTGTGGAACCAGTTTGAAAAGAACATCACTACTAAGGTCAAGAAATACATTCCTCAAAATTCCCCTTGAAAATATCAAGGAGGAACAAAATTTTGCTGGGAAATCATGGTGTCTCGTAAATCCATTTGGGTGAGTCGAGTGAGGGAACACTTCATTACACCAAACGTCTAAGTTTCTGGGGGGTGATACCTGAGATTTCAAAAGTTCAGGTATAAAGAAAGAAGATAATATATACTCCATTTTTTTTAAAACAAACGGTTCTTCATATTTCAGTTGTATCGAGTATGAGAAATTTTTTGAAGTTCAGGGATGATGTTAACAGTGTTCATCATCAATTTTTGGAGCAATTTGTAAAGTCAAGGCAAACCCACGAGAATAAGGACGAAGCCTTGGAAAAAGGAGGAAAGTTACAACATAATGAAGATACCCATGGTACATAGAATAAGCCTCCAAACATAGGAGAAAGCCATGGAAGCCTCCCTAGATCCAAGAATAAAATAAGGGAAGGAACAAAGTAAAACATAAGCCATCAAATTCATGACAAAAATAAGTGTCTCTTGGTATTTTTTTAAAGAAATATATTTATTGTACTTAATAAAATGAATATAGTGTACCACATGAGATGAGATATGTGTGTCATAGATAATAAATGTAGGAGATATATAGAATAGAGAGAAATCATATGTATGTGATACTAATGTAATCTATTTTGATATATAAATAAGTACTGTTGGTTGAGGAAAAGCTTAATCTATGATTTTACATTTTTTTTGTTCGTCATTTTAATCTAGTTTACTTTTCCCTTGTAGATCCTTAGCAAAAGGGTGAACTTCTTAACCCTCATACTATTGTTGAGGTTTAAGGTCAATAGGACCGATAAAGATGATTAGGTCGTTTCCAAATAGGAGAGCTAAGAGCATGATTTTTCTTAGTTTTGAGAGGTCTAGGGGACCTAGATTCTCTAGTTAGTGCAATGACAACCTCAAGAGGAGGTTGATTCCATGGTGTGCATGCTGAGACACCATTGATAATAATAAATTTAATATTGTGAATGAACTTAACACACAAGTGACTCCTAGAGACAACAACTTGAACTATGCGGAGCCAAGGAAGGCCTAAGAGCATGTCACAACCTTTGATGCTAGGGCCACAAGGAATGACAAAAGCATGGTGAGAGGACAAAATGTGACTAGAAGCTTTACATAGTGATAATATTTAGGAACTAGATATGTAATATGAGAGAGTTGGTAGTTGATAGAAACAAGGAATGCAAGAGAGAACATACCAATCGAATCTTATGAATCGATCATGGTGTTTTTGACGACATAAGATCCAAAATAAGAAGTGATGTGTAGTGTATTAAAAGAAAATGTAGAATGATAATCATGATCAAAGAATGTAATGAATTGTTGAGATGCATCTGCATTAGCAACTAGAAAATTGAGATGCCCCGATGATGGAGGAGGCACTGCATTATATGTATGATTGGCCAAATGTTAATCTTCCTTGTCATGCTTACGTTGAGGATTGTTAAAGATTTTGAGTTTTTATTTTCATTGAGTGGCATAGATGCTGAAGTATCCGGGAGCTCGATTGAATTATTGTTAATTATATCTTAAATAAGATACCTTAAGTTGAAACATCTATTAGTATAATGTTCATTTCATTGATGATAATCACATCCAATATTTTTATTTTAATTGTGACCTTTATGAAAATATGAATCAAGATTGAGTGGAGGAAGCGTAATAAGAGTTCTCTTGATAAGTTATGGAAATAGAATGTGTGGATCACAAGAAAATTTAGTAAATTTATGCTTTAAAGGCTTCCAATGAATCTTTTTAGGAGCAAAGAAAACATTGATAGTAGATTTTGCTTCATTGGGCTAAGTAGATGGCTTGAAAGTTATTTTTCTTTGAAAACAAGTAGAATATGATGAAGCCTGATCCTGATACTTGATTTTTCCAATAGATAATAGATTTATTTCATGTAACTTGAAAGATTGGTAAATTTGATCAAATGAAGGATATTTCTAAAAGAAACCACTCATTTGCAATGGAGATAATAGAATTTGCACAAAAAGATCTTATGATTCTGAATCACCACGTACATTGGTCATCTTAGATAAGTTATTATTATATCGTAAAACATAGTCAACTACATGCTCATTGGATCCTTGTTTGATTTATGGTAGTTGATCATAGGATATTTTTGAACTGATATTGATTTAAAAATGAGTGAGAAAAGCATTAGATAAATGTGCTAATGATGTTATAAAATTAATAGGTAGATCATAAAACAAACACATGACATAGTCTTCAAGAATTCTAAGAAAGATATTTTCTAGTAGAGTATGATCATTTACATAATCTAGACATACCACATGGAAATATCAAAGATTTTCTTGAGGGTCATGATGGCTATTGAATGTGGGGAGATTAGGGGTGACAATATTTGGAGGAAGTGGGTAGGCGTAAATGGTGGGCGCAAAACGAGTGTGAAGGAGTAAAGTGGAGTTAATAGATGTAGATACACGAGAAGTAGCTATTTGAATTTGCTGAATTTTACTTTGTAGATTCTAGTATAAAGATGTTAAATTAGTGGTGTTGGAAGAAGATTCCCATTGTGCAGTAGAAGAATTAGGTTGAATGATTGGAGTGGTGGTAGTGGGAATGGAAGTAATAACATGAAGGGGTTGAGTGGAAGTTATGGTACTCGAGGAAGAACCCAAAATAGGTACAAAAGAAAATGTCCAAATTTTTTAGCAGCCATATAATCATTGAGAATATGCAGAGGATGAGTAGGATTGTCACGTAAATCTTGATGAAAATCAGTAATCTTTTCTAATTGATCTTGATCAATGTTAGTGTCCTCATCATCAGATTTCTCACTATCAAATGTTTCAATGTTTTCAAGAAGAGAATTTTGAGAGTTGGAAAAGGGGTGATTAGATTAATCCATTGGTTTAGAACCCCTATGGGTAGATGCAGAGAGCTCTATATGTTCAAAAGTCTCAAAAGAAGCACTACAGGTGATGGTCATAAAAACCCTAGAAACAAGGTTGTATTCAAGCGACTGGTTCACCAAATGATTTACAAAATATGGAAATTGTAAAATTCTATATATCACAAAGTCATGTATGATAAATAAATACTAAATTACAAATTTGACACAAACAATAAGAAGGAAATGTAAACTACTAAGTGGAAGAGAGGGAATAGAGGACTTGGATTATGTGATTAACTATAATATGAAGTATTCTAGTGTAATCTAATACTATAGGAGTAGTATAATAACTGAATAAATGAAGTAATAAAATACTAAAATAATACCCGAGAAATCTAAGCAATGAAATATATAAACCATAATGTATAAAAAGGGTTAGAAGAGCCCTAACTGGTTCACAGATTTCTAAAAGTTTAAAGAGATAGAAATATGGTAAGATGGAAGTATATAATATCATAACTGTGCTCAGAAAATTGTGTGATCATTGGATAATCCTAGAATAGGGTGCCTAGGAGGAATGAAGCACCTACCACTATTTTCTTATTCGGGAAATAGTGTCCTAGAAAACCTCCTGAGGTGTCTGAATTGTTTGACGGTCATTCACCTTATCGTACATATATTTTTTTGATCGAGTGTATGTCACTGTAAATCTACAATGAATCAATCACCTATAAAACCCCAAGAAAAACATCAAAATCCTAAAAAATAAATATTCATATGAAGGGGTCAGATTTTCCTCAACTTCCAAATGGATGGACTTATCACTGAGCGATATACCACATCTTAGGCCCAGTGTATTTCTTTTTGTATGTGCGTGCGGAATTGTGCCATAATTTTCTCTTGTGTGTTTCGCACTAGGATAGCAAGCAAGTATCTAGATGTATAATGTAGTAGATGTGTGCATCAAATAAAATGAACTTCCCTCCTATGAAGTGTGATGTAGAAAACTAACCCTTATGTCCCTTTTGATTGAACTATATGGATGCAATGAAGCTCTTAGATGCCTTGATGGATGTAACCTTAGGTGATGATAACTAATGCTTAATGCTTGGTCCCTTAGTAGGGATCACATAACTTTATATTTATATGATTCCCTTTCTTGAATTTCATAATTAACCTCAAAAAGGCCGACTAAAAAAATATAAGATGCTCCAATTGCTATAAAGGACCCAAAAAGTATGAGTAGATTATAAAGAGGATAGGAGAGCCCAGAGGGGACAAGGGCACCTAGTGTTGGCATCCTGGCTGGGAGTTGGTGTCCAAGATGAAAAATGATGAAGAGTAAAAATGTAGACTGAGAAAGTAAGGGTGAAAGACTGAAAGTAAAAAATTAAAGCAAAGAAAGGTGGTTAAAGACCTCGGTTAATTATTAGTTTTATTAATAAGGAATCATATGAATAGTAGTATGTAATCAGGACCAGATAGGTATGAAAATTACTTGATTTTGTCTCTACATTATCCCACACTTTATGTTGGTGAGCCAAACACTCAGAAACATAAAGTATGTAGAGATGCATATCTGATAACCATGTAGATCGATGATGAAAGCATGTCGATAGACAAGAACAAGCATTGAGTGCTACAAAGACGTGAAGTATGGATGCTAAGGAGGAGAAAGAGCAAAAATTGATGAAAATAAACCTAGGGTGGAAACACATTTGTAGATGTTGCGATGTACCTATTTTCGATGTCAACTTCATTTTTGGTGTGTGTGTTGTTATCATTTTTTATGTTGACTACCACTTCCCATATATAAAGATGTGCAAAAGAGAAGCAGGACAAGAACTTAAATACACATGTATATTATAAAAATATGTAAAAAACGTGTATAAGGAAAGTATGTAAATATGCTGAAAGTGTGAAAAAGGAACACCTGCATCTGATCTGTGATGCAAAAAGGGTGTAGAAAATGAACTTGTAGACGATGTCGATGCATGATATTTTTGGGAGAACACATGCCAATGAAATAAAAGAAGTATAGGCATAATAGTCTAGTGTCATCCTCCAAGCTATAACTAATTCCCGCAATGTAGAACAACACTTTAGATGGTGTGAAAAAATGCATGTGCTAAGGACTGTATGCCTTGTAGAAGCCAATATGTATAGAGTTATTTATACTTTGTTGAGCTACCAATCACTGTGTAATTTACCCTTGGTTTTAAGCATCCAAGAGAGGTTGTTTTGCTAAGGACCCAATTCTAATTCTAAGCCCTATCAAAAACTAACAATTTTGTTGTACTGGTACCATTACGTGTTGTGTATAATGTTGTATGGGGTGACTAATTCACTGAAATGATTCCCCCACATTTGGGGTACATACGATGTCACTAAAGGAGTATGCGCTAAAGGAGTATGCAACTGAAAAGAGGACTGACCATTGTGCTGAATTTATACCATGAAGGGGGGAGGGAATGTTCTTGGTAGACACCAAGGCATACAAAAATAAGTGGCTATGATATACGAGTTAGTAAAAGAAAAGACAAACATACATGTATAAAATGAAATGTAAGCTACGCAGACAATGTATAAGACAAGACACATGTAATCATACAATAAGATAATATAGATTGTGAAAAGAGGGTTGAAAACATGGGACACCAATCATGACATTGTAAGACAATCATGGAAATAATGGCTACAAGTAATTAGAGAATAAGAAAGAGATAGGGAAAAATTAAAAAATAATAACAAGAAAAGGAAAACAAAGTATTAGAAAACCATGGAAGTATATCATCTTGCATAATAAAAGTTGCACATAAAGCACTCGTTAGCACATTAGAAAGATAAAAAGTATGTTAAAGCTTGTATAATATGAGAGAATAGTGTGCTGCAAAACAAAATGAAAAAATAACACCTGTAATGTATGAAAGTGGATACCCCTAGGAGCCGTTGTGGGACTTGTACTAGGTACTACACCAAGAATTGATGCTGCATGTAATGGAATTTTAAAATATGTGATCCCAACTGAAATAAAGTGAATGTGCATGTGTGTATGGAAAGATAATGAAATATAAGATATCTATCTAGCATGTGTAATAATATGAACATGTAAAATCATAAGTAAGAAAGAGTAAATGCAACCAAGATATGTAGTATGTTGTAGATGGTATGGAATGGAGTGTAGTGTAAATGGTAGGAGTAGTGTGACATCCAAGTGAATGTGTTTATATGCAATGAATTTAATTTTTGAATGCCCCCTTAACATTCAAGAATGAACCGTAAATGAGATTGAATCATCGGGAAATGGTTTGAATGATTTGACATATGTAGAAAGAGTTAGTGAATTAAACATGATGGTTTAATTCTAGAATGATGATTTATTGAGGATATTAAATGTGACATATGGATGAGTAATCGTGAAGTTGTAGAATGAGCTAACTATTTATCCTAATTGCGTATATCACGAGGTGTTTGAGTAGGATGTGAGAAATCGTGATGATGTAGCATAAAGCATATATCACAAGATCAATCGATAGGAAAGATAGAAATTTGTGATGATTTAGCATAAAGAGTATATCGTGAAATGTGTGAAGAATTCACTAGCTAAGAGTGTCACCTGGTAATAGGATTGAATGATCGAATGTGTGAGTCTAATGAGGTTTATTTTATATCTATACCCTCAACAATTGAGTATGGACCATGGGACTATACTACGTTGTTGAATAATGACCATTGTTTTAGGTGTCCTCAGGTTAACTAAAATGATTAATATAAAATGTAAATAAGATCCGAATCTGAATGTAATATTGTAGTAAATGAATAATAAATTAAGTATATGAATTTACCCAAGTAAAATAAGAAATAAAATGTATAAAGCTATGCGAAAAGGAAGGATAAAAATACTTTGTTGATTCATAGAGTACTGGAGAATGTAAAAAGTTGTAAAACTAGAAAAGAAGAAACACTAACTCTCACTCTGAAGCTCAGAAAATTAAATAACTAGAGGATAAAGATAGAATGGGGCACCTGTGGGTGCAATGGACCTATTTATGGGTGCCTGGGTCTGTGGAAATGATAAAAAAACTCCTTTAACGTGTCACAAGGTGTTCAACTTTAGTCACCTTTGATCACTTTAAGGTCACACTGAGATCACGAGGTCACTGGAAACCTACAATGAAACATGAGCCTACAAAACCCTTGAATAACATCAAATATTAAAAATGAAATAGGAAAAATGAGGGTTCAGACTGTTCTCATTTGTCACAATAGTGAACTTACGACTGAGCACTAAACTACATCTCCAACCCAATTTAGTTTTGTGTGTCTGTATAGAATTGTGCCCTAGGTTACTCTTGTGCATGTCACACTTGGCTAGTGAGCAAGTAGCTAGATGTAAAATGTAGTAAATGTGTGAATGGAATAAAATGAACTTCCCTCCTATGAAATGTGATGCAGAAAACCAGGCCTTGTGTCCCTTGTGATGGAGCTATATGGATGCAACAAAGCTGTTAGATGCCTTGATAGATGCAACCATAGGTGGTGATAGCTAATTATTAGTGCTTGGTCCCTTATTAAGATTACATTACTTTATATTTATATGATTCCCTTTCTTGAATTTCCTAATTATCCCCAAAAAGGCCAACTACCAAAAATTTAAGATGCTCGAATGGCTAGAAAGTACCTAAAACATGTGAGTAAAGTAAAAAGAGGACAAGAGTGACCAGAGGGGATGAGGTCACCTGACACCGACCCCTTGGGTAGGAGCTGGTGTCCAACATGAAAAATGATTAAGAGTAAAAATGCAATCTAAAAAAGTAAGGGTGTGAGATTGAGAGTAGCAATAGAAAGCAAAGAAAGATGGCAAAAGAAATGGGTTAGTTATTACTTTTCTTACTTAGGAATCATATGAATAGTAGTATGTAATCAGGAATAGATAGTTACCCAAAGTCCATGAATTTTTTTCTACAATATGCATGAGACCGATGAGTATATTGTGGACATATTTGTGAAACAAAATGTGGAGGTGATGTAGGCCTATGCAAAGAAGAACACAGAGGTGATGAACACCCATATGAAGACAATTGTGGAGGTTATGGACTCCTACATGTAGTAAAATGAGGTGGTGAAATATGCCTATAAATAGGATATTTTCTAATGATAGACCCAGAATGATGCACTCTACTAGCAGAGTTATGAGATCATGTGTGGCGTGTTCAAACAAGAGAAATGGAGTGGATTGTGCTTTAGGTTCAATAGTCCACATGGAAGTAGATATATTAGGTGATGTAATGCAAACCTCAAGAGGAGGTTGTGAGCATGGAATAGAGGGAGGAATATAATTGATAGAGGTGTCATGATTGTTGTGAATGAACTTCAGATGTAAGTGGTGCATGGAAATAATAGCTTGAGAATTGTGAATCTAGTTGAGGCCTAAGATCATGTCACACCCTTCGAATATTTTTGTTATAAGGGAATGATAATGGTAAGAGGACTAATAATAACATGAATCTGGACTACGATATATGAGTTACCCATTGGATATGAAATTTCTGAGAGTGGACAACTAATAGAAACAATAATTTAAAAAACATGCTTTGATATGCCATAAAGGATCAAATTAGGTGTTATTAATAGGTATGGATCTGATAGAGGTGCTAATGTGCAAGTGATCAGAAGATAATCACCAATCAAAAAATCAGACAAATAAATGATTGGTGGAGAAATGTCAGCATAAGTAACTAGGAATTCAAGATCCCATGATGGATGAGGCACTACACAATATGTATGATTAGTCGATGAATTAACTACTTTAATGTCATGTTTTGGAAGTGGATTATTAACTATTTTGAGCTTATGATTTTAATTCACTGGTGTAGATGTTTTTTTATTATTGGCAAATAGTTTTTTGAAAGGGACTATACCCTTGAGTACAACAGAGGGCCTAGGAGCCAGAATAGGAATGAAAATCAGAGAAAAAAGGATCAGAATCTAAGTATGACAATGAAGCCCAAAGTAGCCAAAAAATAGCTACCCAAACAAGACAAAACAACAAAAACTCTGCACAAAAGCAGTAAAGAAACCGCAAAAAAAAAACAAAAAAACAAACACGAGTAGCTAAAGCACCTACAACTACTTCTTGGCAGCTTTGTCAATGGTGGTTTTGATTTTCATTCACTGGTGTAGATGTTGTAGGCTCACGAAGTTCATGTTTTTATCATCGATAATATCCTGGATGATATTGAAAAGTTTGAAACAACTATTTGTAGAGTGTTTGAAACATTCATGATAGTCACATCAAAATTTCTCATTGTAATTTCAACCTTTAGGAAAAGATGGATCTAAATTGAGTAGAGGAGGAAGCGTAATAATATTTCTCTCAAGAAGTTGTTGTAATATAAGTTTTGGATTAATAGTAAACTTTGTATATGTATGCTTCAGTTTCTGCCATTGTAGTTATTTTGTGTTAGAGACAACATTGACAATAAACTTAGTTTTAGTAGGTTTTATGGTTGGTTTAAAAGTTGATTTACTTTTAAAGCATGTGGAGGATGAAGCTTTCTCCTGATATTCAAGCTTTCCTATGTATAAGAGATTAGTTTCACGTAACTTGAGAGTATGACACAAGTGATCAAAGGAGGGAGATGTCTCAAATAGAACGGTCTCGTGAAGAGGTAAAATAAACTCTGAATGAATAAATCCTAAAGTTCAAACTCCGTAAGCACATTAGACATTTTACCTAGGTTGTTCTTCTATCGTAACACATAATATTCTAGATTCTCATTAGATCCTTGCTTAAGTTGTGAAAATCAGGCGTATGATATCTTAGAGCCGATATTAATGGAAAAATGAGAAAGAAAAGCATTGAATAGATGTGTGAAATATGTTACTGAGAGGAAAGGTAGGTAATTTAATAAACACATCACATAGTTTTGGAGACTACGATAAAAAATCTTATGTAAAATAATGTGATAATCCACAAAATATAGACAAACAACATGAAATGCTTACAAATGTTCTTGTAGGTCACCATGCCCATTGAAAATGTGAAGCTTGGGGGTGATGAAATTAGGAGGAAGTGGGTAAGAGGAAATGTTGAGTAAAAAAATAGAATGAAGGAATAGTGTTGTGTCCCAATAAGGAGATTCACAAGAAGTGGCTATTGCAATTGATGAATTTGTGCTTGAAAGTATTGATAAAAAGAGGATAAATATTGAGTGTCGGTGGTATAAACTTTCTACATGTCAGACACGAGAGGTGGAGTGAAGAGGTTGGTAGGAGTAGGAACAAAGACAAGAACAATAAAGATAGGTGGAAGAGTGGAAGAAGGTGGTCGAGAAGCAATGGAGGTGGGAATAATGACTGAAGCATTAAACTCTACAAGGTTGGTGGCTTCGTCATGAGTAGAAAATAAAATAAAGTCTAAATCCTGTGGATGATCAACGATATGATCATTAAGGTCCTTAAGGTGGGCTTCAGTAAATTCTCTAGAAGAGTGAGCCACAATAATGAGAGGATAAAATCCCTTAGGAGAAGGTGGATTCGAGTGAGGTGTTCACCAAAATGATTAATATAAAATGTGAATTTATACCTAATTTGATGTTATTGTAGAAAATAAATAAATATGTAATTAAGTAAAAAAATTACACCCAAAGAACTAAGCAATTAATTATGAAACCCTTATTGTAAGCATGAGAAAATGGTACTTATTCGATTCAAAATAAAATATGGAGTGTACCAAAGTGTAGACCACGTAAATAGAGAAAAAATAGTGTCACACAAAGACCTAAAAAAAATTAGATCTAGAAAGATAGGATGTACTGGGGTTCTTGGAGAGGGACATGGGTGCCCATGGGTTCCCTAGGCATGTTTCTTGGCTCCCAGGACTAGGGAAAATCTCAATAAAAATCCTCTGAGTGGTCACATGTTGTTGGATTGTAGTCACCTTTGGTCACTCTAAGGTCACACCAATATCAACAAGGTCACTGGAAACCTGTAATGAAATAAGAACATGTAAAACCCTCAAATATACATAATTTTCCGAAAAAATAAAGATCTCTCAAGCTGTGGGACTTGCAAACTTGAGATGGCCCTCCAGAGAAAGTTGGTTCCTTCTCCTTAACTACCTGCCATAAGCTATTCTAATGCAGGAAAACTATCTAATCCTAATCTAACCTTCCAAGGGACAGGGAGAGAGAGTGCATGAAAACAAATCCTACACTAAGTGGTGATACACCAGAGAAGGAGGTTGCTGGTCACAATCTCAGCTACCTGAAGTGGAGAGAGGTGAGCAAAGGAGAGGGTGGACAGATGCATCACCGAAAAGATAAAGTTCACACAGAACACCACTTCAACCCATTAAACACAGCTCCCAAAACCTGCAATAGACATCAGAATATGCACAGTATACCCTGCAATGATGAGAGGTAAGAAGAGACAATAAAATAAGCAAAGGATGGACAAAATGCATCACAAAACAAATTTTATTGCTCCAAGAGTTCACACAGTACATCATCAGTGGGAAAGAGGCAAGAAAATTCCATTACAGAGCCAAGAGAGGAGGCTTAAGATCCACATTCTACCCTAAGGAAGAAAGAGAGAGGGGGCAGGAGAGAAAAGATGACCAACCTTTTGAAATATGCCCCTCCTTTACAATATATAGAAGAAAGAGAGAAGGAGAGAGGGAAGAATTTGAATCCTGCTTCAACCACCCCAAGATATGCATTGAATTCACCTACTCCAACCACCCCAGAAGCATTGAAATTCACCTACAAACAATGATGGGCTTTACTACAAGAACCATGCCTCCATGTGTTATTCCTTGCTGGGAAAGAAAGGAGGCCCATTCTTCATTATGGTGGTAGGTGAGAGACTTGACAGCCTCAAAAATGGCAGACCAAAACATTAATGGTGGAAAGTGAGTAGCAAACGCCGAGATCTTTCCAAAATGTCCCCTCTCACTCAAATCTGAGTTTCCAGTTGAAAGATATGGTCGTCTTAAGGTCACTTTGGGTTTAACGGGGTCTATCCCTGAATGAGATCTACATGGAGCCCCATGCATTATTAAAGATTCAGCCCCCTCCTTTCACTCTTATAGTTGCGCCAAACTGACATGTGGCATCGTCTGTGGGCCTACTCTATTTCCTTTGTAGTCTACCTGAGTCCCCTTTGTTGGTGGAGACACTGTGCCTGACCTGAGACACGTGGAGGCTTCGCACATTTGGGGACCTCCCTTGGATTCACCTCTTGAAAGAGGACCGAAGAGACACATGGCTCCTTCTGCTCACTCCTATGTTTCTTAGCCAATTTGACCTGACTTACCCCTTTTTGACTCATGAACCATGTGGTGAGCTAGCGCATGTTTGGGGACCGCCTCGGGATTTTAACCTTGAATAACCTTGAAAATGCACCGAGGTGACGTGTGGAGGATTCCTTCGTCCTATCTTGAGCTTGGAATTTTCAATGGCTGGTGTCCCCTTTTCGAACTTGGGACATGTGGAGGGCTGGTGCAAGTTTAGGATCTCTCTTTGGGTCTGCACCTTTGAAGTTGCACCGATGAGGCACATGGCACCTTCCACGGCTCTTCTTTAGCTTTTCAATGGTTTTGATCTAAGTCCATTTCTATTGAAAAAGGCTTTATGTCTGACCTAGACATGTGGAGGCTTTCCCTCATTTGGAGACCCTATTTAGACCTGACCTTCGAAGGTGCACCGATTGGACATGTGGAGGTTTCTGCTACCATGTTTGGGATTTTCAACTTGCTAGATTTTTCCTTTTTTAGACCGAGATGACGCATGGAGGGCTTCCCTTGGGTCAGCACTTGTTTAGTTGCTGATGAGGTGGATTCAATATCGACCCCTTTTTGGGGACTGAACTGACCACGATGAGCCACGCTTATTTGGAGATACTACCCCCTGGGTCCTACACTTGAAGTTTGTTTGGGCACATCCCTTTCTACGCTTTTGGGGCTTCGTCCCTTTTAACTTCTGAAGTTTGTTAGGATAGACACATGGAGGCTTGGCCCACTTGTTTGGAGACTGCCTTTATCCTTCCATGAAGCCCTTGTGCTGGATTTAGGAGTGACTTCATTGGAGGCCTTGGGAATCCTTACTCATTTGGGGGAACTGTAATACCCTCACCTCTAGACGCCAAGACACGTGGAGGGTCTGGTCTACTTCATACTTGGAGACTCAACTTTTGGCTTGACCTTTGAAGTTTCTGACCACGTGGAGGCATGTGGCACATTTGGGGACTTTTCTCTATTTTGATGCACCTTTTGCAATTGTGTTGGACTACACATCGTGGCACCTTGCGAGACCATTTCCCCTTTTTTCCTCTGAGTCGAATCTATGTGAAGTCTAAAAAATTTGAGCCCTTTCTCCAATTCTCTCTTGTTGAGCCTCTGGTTTCCTTTGATGTTGTTCGGCCTCCTCCATTGTCGACCCCCTGCCCCTTCATTGTTGGATTTGGAATGTGGACTCACATGACTGAACCAACCCTTCCAATTTTCTTCTGTGCAAGGTCATGTTTGATCAATTTTGCTAGGGGGAAAAATTGGGATAACAGTTTGGTGACTCATGGGGACATCTTCCTGCTAGATGAAGAGACCAGTAGCCTTGAAGTATCCATTGGGCATGGAGTCATGAATGATATCCTAATACTGATCTTGTCCCTGAAACCATGAGCCCGACTACTTGCACTTGGTGACCCTAAGCTTACCCCGATGTCTGCACTCTCAATTTTCATAAGAAAATCTTGAAAATGAGGTTTCTGAGAGTAGAAAATTGTATTGACCTGGGGCTTTCACCTGTCCCTGGAAATGGACTCCCTCAAAAACTAATTTTAGTTGCTCTGTATTTGGATTGATTTTGAAATTAGCAACTGTTATAGGCAACTATGGGTCTCCCTGCCATAAATACTAAAGGTCCTGGCACATTGTACCTCTGGAGCAATACAAACAAAACTTATATACAAATATTAAATCATACATGCCTCAAATAAGACATGCAGAGTGTGCAAAAGCACTTGTTCTACTGAAAGAAAATCTACTCCTACTCCTACACTAACCCTAACAAAGAAAATCTAAACAAATCCTACTACAAGCAGGGAGAAATAGCTTCCCTTTCTCAAAAAATGTGGCCATGTATATGATTTGGCACTAAACATGGCTCTTATTATGAGTGAGAAACTGACAAGAGGCCGATCTTCCACCCAAATCATCAAGGTATCAACATCAATCAAAAATACCTCCTCAAGTTGATTGGCATTGGACTTTGAGAGGTGTTGATGGTGACCCTCGGTGATTTAATAATCATCCTCATGCCTGAAGTGGGCATGACTTGGTTTTGGCTTCTCCCTTGGCTCCAATGAAGCCAAGTACCTGATTGGGCATGGTCTGATCCGATGGATGTGCCCATGGTTCTGAATTTCAACTCCAAGGATGGAGTCTTCTTATGGACCTTCTTGGATGGATGGTGTGGAAGAGATGGGATCCTCGTGCTCTTTTCCTTCCTCCTCCTGAGAAGAACATGGAAGATTATGATCCTCCAACCTTGGTTCTAGAGGGCCGTTGTGAGACACAAGTTGTTGTCCTTGAATGCTCTCCTCCATGGTAGCAGACTCATGTGCTTGGAAGGTGGATGATGGAGGAGAAAATGATGTGATCTCCTTGGGCTCCTCTCCATCAAAGAAATCCTCCAAGTCTGACAGATAATCTACCTCCTCATTGTCCTATTGCATGTGCTCGACCTCCTCCATGGTGTCCTTCAGATCTGCAATTTTCTCACCATGGTTCCCCTCATCTCAAACATGAAGTTTGAAAGCTCAAACTCTTCTTCAACATTAGATTTGAAGGGGATGAAGTGGGAGGAAGAACTGAAGGTTCTTCTGTGGCCTGCTCTTCACTTGAAGCCTCTGAAACTATATGGTTCTCCTCCACATGGATTCATTAAGAATGCACTCCTCTTCTTTTGGATTTGGAGTAGTCTCCTTCTTCCCTCACTTGTGTTATAATTGAACATTCTTCCACCACTATTTGGCTTGACCCCATCCTCCTCCACAGGCTTAACCAACAAGGGAATATTTTTACTTCCAAATCTAAGAGCCAAGCTTACTAAAATTTTGATCATTTCTTCTTTTCTTATCTCTTCTTCTTGCTGCTCTCCTTGATTGGTTTTTGAGTCTCTTCCTGACATGGACTTCAGGAAAGAGTAGGAGGAGTGGTGGATAGGGTCTCCACTAGTTGTTTGTTTCTTTGTGGTGGAGGGGAAGGCATTGCTTTTGGATCTTGTGGAGGGGACTTGGATTTGGAAGGGAAAAGGGAAGATGAATTGAGATGAGATGGAAGACTAGGGGATGGAGAAGGGAAATCAACACTTGGGGCAGCAGATGGGAAGCTTGGAAATTGAAGCCTGGTTTGAGATGGTGTTTCTTGGGAAATGAAGAGGAAATCACTAGATGATGGTGCAGGACTTACCCATTGACAAGGCTCCTTGACACCAAGTTCATATGCCTCTATCTCCTCGGTCCACTGTGCAAGCTGGGGCACCATCTCAACCATGAAGTCAAGCTTCTCTTGTGGGCTATAATGTCTTGGAAAAGGGCCGACCCATGGACAAGGTGCCCTGCAACCAATCCTGAATGCTTTCATTTGTGTTGTAGCCCTTGACTGCACCATGCTAGCCTCCATTCTTTGGATCTTCTCTAACAGATCAACATTCTCCACATAATTGTCACCATCATATGCGTACCCTCTCTTGATAAGCTCCATAGCCAAAATGGTTTTGACACTACTCATATGGGTAAGCATAATGGTTCTGGATATTTGATCATAATGCTGATCTGGAGGAGTTGAGAAATACATTGGAGGTGGACTGCACTGTTGTAGCTGTAAGTGTGAATTCCAAGATGGGAATGAAGTCATGATTATACAACTTCATGGGATGGAAGAAGATGAAAGAGAAGGAAGAAAAATGGATTAAAATGGATGGGATAAGGTCTACCACTTAAGAGATGGGTTGTTGACCAGATGGAGTCACCAGATGTGCTTGAAAGTACCAAGAGCACATCAAACCTGATGAAGTGAAGTGGTAAGGTTCTTCATACCTGTCCCCACTGGATGTGGTGCCAAAACTGTTGAGATGAAAAATCACAACCTCAGTGTCCCCCCTCGAATGGCCTCAGATCTGAGTGGGGCATCCGGTGTGATCTGCATAACATTGGGACCATCTCTCAAGCTGTGGGACTTGTGGAACTTGAGATGGCCCTCCAGAGAAGGCTGGTTCTTCTCCTAAACTACCTGCCACAAGCTACTCTATGTAGGAAAACTATCTAATCCTAATCTAACCTTCCAAGGAGACCAGGGAGAGAGAAATGCATAAAACAAAGCCTACACTAAAATGGTGATACACCAGAAAAGGAGGTTGCTGGTCACAATCTCAGCTATCCTGAAGTGGAGAGAGGTGAGAAATGGAGAGGATGGACAAGATGCATCCAAGACCAAAGATAGAAGTTCACATAGAACACCACTTCAACCCATTAAACACAAGCTCCCAAAACCTATAATAGACATCAGAGAGATATGCACAGTATACCCTGCAATGATGAGAGGAAAGAAGAGACAATAAAATAAGCAAGGATGGACAAAATGCATCACAAAACATATTTTATTGCTCCATGAGTTCACACAGTACATCATCAGTGGGAAAGAGGAAAGAAAATGCCATTACAGAGCCAAGAGAGGAGGCTTAGACTCCACATTCTACCCTAAGGAAGAAAGAGAGAGGGGGGCAGGAGAGAAAAGATGACCAACCTTTTGAAATATGCCCCTCCTTTACAATATATAGAAGAAAGAGAGAAGGAGAGAGGGAAAAATTTGAATCCTGCTTCAACCACCCCAAGATATGCATTGAATTCACCTACTCCAACCACCCCAGAAGCATTGAAAATTCTTGCAACAATGATGGGCTTCCCTGCAAGACCCATGCCTTCATGTGTTGTTCCTTGCTGGAAAGAAAGGAGTCCATATCCTTCATTATGGTGGTAGGTGAGAGACTTGATAGCCTCGAAAATGGTGTAGCCTGAAACATGATGGTGGTGGGTGAGAAGATGGCGCGAAGAGCTTTCCAAAAATTTCTTTTCTCACCCAAATCTGAGCTTCTAGTCGAAAGATATGGTTGTCTGAAGGCACTTCAGGTTTGGGGTCTATCCCTGCAAGATCTACATGGAGCCCCACGCATTCTTAAGATTTTTTTGCTTCCTTTCACTCTTGAAGTGTGCTGCCAAAGAGACATGTGGCATCTTCTGTGGGCATTCTCTATTTCCTTTGTATTCTACCTGAGTCCCCTCTTGTTGGCGGAGACACTATGCCTGACCTGAGACATGTGGAGGCTTCACACTCATTTGGAAACTTGCCCCCAAGATTTTACCTTTGAAGTTGCGCAGACGAGCCTCATGTGGAGGCTTTCAATGCTGACTCCTTTGTACTTAGACGATTCAAAGTTTGGGGGCCTACTACGCCTTTGAATTAGTGTCGATGAGGTCCTTGACTACGTGGTGAGCTGGTGCATGTTTACCCGAGACATGTGGACCACCTCCAGATCTTAGACCTAACTTTGAAGATGCATGTGAGATAGCACGTGGAGGCTTCCTTCAGCCAGTTGTCTTGATGCTTAGGAATTTTCAACTGTTCAGCTCTGTCCCATTTTTCAAACCTAGGACATGTGGAGGGTTGGCACAAGTTCGGGGTCTCTCTTTGGGCTGCACCTTTTAAATTTGTGCTGATGACACATGGCACCTTTCGTGGGCATGTTCTATATTTTTTGTTTTGACTAACTCCCTCTGTTTGGCGAAGGCTTTATGTCTGACCCAAGACACGTGGAGGCTTCCCCCTCATTTGGAGACTCTGTTTTGGACCTGACCTTTGAAGGTGTACCAATTAGACATGTGGAGAGCTGGCACACATTTGGAGCTCTTCCTCCAAATTTTTCCTTTGAAGATGCACCAAGATGACACATGGAGGCTTCCATCGGCCCTTCTTTACTTAGCTGATTCCAACGGCTCAATTTTTCCCCCCCTTTTTGACTCTAACCATGTGGTGAGCCTGCACATTGTTTGGGGACTACCCCTTGGGTTCTGCCCTTGGAATTATATCGATGAGGCACATGGCACCTTCTGCAGGGTTTGTTGTTCAACTTCTGAGTCGAGACTCTTTCTAGATGTGGACAAGTGGAGGGATGGCACACATTTCGAGATTTCCCTTTTTGGACCTCCTGTGAGCCTCTACGTCTTTTGAGGCATTGTTCAAGGCTTTTGGGGGACCCTGCTGACCTCTATTGCCAGATTTGGGTACAGATGACTGTTGGATTTGAAGATGTGCTGATTAGACACATGGAGGACCCTTCAACACACATCGCTTGGAGTCCTTCGGTTTTTGATTTCAGCAATTTGGAAGTATGCGCCAAGATGACACATGGGATGCCTACTGCAAGTCTGATGTTTCTTAGTCGACTTAGTATTGATAAAAACACATAGCACAACACTACCTTTCCCGCATTTTCTCCTATGCATGCCTGGGTTCTCCTTTGATGTTGTTCATTGGCTTTTCCAGACCTTACTCCTCCATTGTTGACTCCTTCCTACAACCTTATATTGTTGGATTTGAAATGTGGGCTCAGAATGTACTGCAGCTGACCATTCCAATTGAAAATTCTTCTATGTGCAAGGGTTGTATTTGATCAATTTTTCCAGGGGCCAAAATTGGGATAACAGTGGCTCTTGTGCATGTCACACTTGATAGCGATTTAACTTAATCATAAAGTAATAAAATCAATGTAATTATACCTTTGTTTTATCTACAACTGATAATACGAACAAGTTATCACCCCTACAATTGAACCTTCCTTTCATATTTGAAGAACTGCAACATGAATGCATTTTGTCCCAATGATGTTCCTAGGTCTATGTATTCGATGCCCTTATCATGCTTGATGGATGCACGACCCTACAGCATTCTGAAAAGACTGATGCATGAGTGTTTCGTCAAAGGTGTAAAATGGATTACAGGCATCTATATGTGAGGATATAATTCAGCTTGGATCTTGACATTCATAGTTGTTACCGTTTCTTGTGTCAACTAAACGCATATAATATGCTTAACTGGCTAGAAAGCAACCTAAAAGTTATCATATGGCCCCTAAAGGGGATGAGGGCACCAAAAATGGTCAACACTGGTATCACTAGCTACGCGTTGATATTTAGTGTGTGCATTTCAATTTTTGCTAGCTCGATAACAAGGATTTCTGAGAGAGCTCTGTTTTGTGACAACTATTTGACTCAATCATTCAAGCCCAGGAAATGTGGTTTAATTTGATGGCTTAGTTAGTCCTTCTTCATCACAACTAGGAACCACTTTGAAATGAGCTCGTATGCTTACTTGGTGTCATGGATCATTATTCTACCTATCAACCTACGGATCACTTTTGCCTTTTGTTTTTGATTAACTCTTTGGCTCAGGATTCATCATCGTCTAGAGGACTGGCTGCTTATAAGTTCAGCATGTTGCTTACATGGTAATTCCATTCTTGAATCTCTTAAAATTATAATTTCTTTATTTGAACAACCCAAGCATATTTTTTTACTTGATATTTGATGAAATCTTGAGTAGATTTGTACCTCAAATATAGTGGTTTCTTTCTTCAACAATGTAGTTGATTTAGTATTATTTTTTAACCCATGCAAATTTGATTTAGAGGGGTTGATCTCCAATTTAGACAAATATATTTGCCTCAACATAGTAAATAACTTGGCATGTTTTGGATGTGAAATCAAACCCATTCTATTGAAAAAATGATAATGAGGTTTTTTCTATACAATTTTCTTGAATACTGTAAACATTCCATTATGAATTTCTTCTACATTTGAACAACCCGATATTGTAAGAATCTATAAAAATCCCCAAATTACAACCATATTGTGAACAAGAATACAGTTCATTGTCTATTAAGGCTTGCATTTCCCATTTCCATAATAAAGAAAATTCCAACACCCTATCCAAAATAAGAAACTTATTGTTTTCAAAGTCAACGTGTTTGACTTGAACACACAGTGTCACCAAATCAATAACTACTGGGGATATAACCATATCCAATTGAATTCCTCTTGATTTTCATCTATAACAAAAAAATAACCACAGGTCGACATGGTATTTGTCAAGGGAATGGATTTCAAAAAACCATTCCTCGTCTCTTTTCTTCCAACACTCAGTTCCTTCAATGAATGGAATTATTGAGAATGGATTGTGAACAATGGAAAACATTTTACCTATAATTGGAGTATAATACATTAATAATTAGTTCATTTATGAAGTATATATATTTTTTCACATTGTCTAATAAGGAATATAAGTATTACCCTAGCAGTCACCATAAACCTCTAGAGTTCCTTACTTTGTATCATTGGAGAGTAATTAACTTAATTGTTAACAACTACTAGGCTTTGACTAGACATGTTATCTAATATTCTACTGGTTAGAGTAATTCATATTTTTTTGATCAAATCAATAATAACATAAATTATCAAAAAGGGTTCTAGGAAATTATCCCGCATTGAAAGAATTAAAATTCATTCTCACCTTTTGAAAGGATTATCCTTGAGTATGAATTCAACCTATAAAATTTCATAGAGCCAATTATCATGCATGAAATGAATTCATTAGAAAATATATATATTAACCTATAGCAGATATGACATACTAGATCGACATATAAATGGAAACATATTAAAACATTCATTGTTGTTCATTTACACCTATTGAATGGAATAGCATAGAGGGCACTAAGATCTAATGTTTCATATTTTGAAGAGAGGGTTTTAGAAAAAAACACAATAAAAGAATTCATGGTCACTAAGCATTATATGTTATACAAGACGATGTGAAATATGTGTATATCAGACATATTGTAGTCTAGAGAGGATTATATGTCTTTAATAAAGTCTAAGTAAGATATTTAAACCTTAGTGGTTGCTAGGAAATTCCTCAACAATCTATCAAATACAAATAAGAAGGATTACACATTTCTTAAATATAAGTATGGGCCCTTGCCACCCTATCTGTTTTCATGGAAAAAGTGTAGTCTAGAAGGTCATGAAAGGTTCTTACTATTTGGGAAAATATTTGATGATTAACAATTATTATTGAGTGTCTTCTACACCAAAGGTCTATTGTCACTTACTATGATTATAAGTTAGATTTACAATACTAGTTACATAAATTTATTCCAAATTGTTCAAACTTATGTTAACATATTTAGAGGATTAGTCTTCTTAGGCTGTAAACCTTTACTGTCTGTTATAGTTGTATCAAAGAGGGTAAAATAACACTAAGCGTAGTGGACACTTGGCTTCGATTACAGTTTCTTAAAATGATATCAAATAGTAAGTCTCTCAAGCCCTAATATTATTTTTTGAAATGGTTATAATTCTACATTGTGTGTTGGTGATTATTAATTATGAATAAAATGTAGTTTCATGACCACAATTCTCTCAATTTTCTCACATTGATTATTTGGTAAGATTAAAAATTAATACTATTGGAATATATATCAATGTTTTCGTAATCAAATAATAACACATTGAGATCAGGATTCATTCATTTGCACATAAGTGAAAGAATTATAATTGAGATCCTACAACCTGTAATTGTCCTAACATTTTAAGAAAGGAATCCAAGAAAATATAGAGGGTAGCGGCCACTTAGATTAGTTCGTTGAAAAATAAATGTTTTTCATAAAACACGTGTAATTGTATCATTAACACATTCCAAGCCAAGCTTAGTGTCCTCTAATACCTAAGGATTCTTATTTAAAATAAGATTCGTTGGAATATATTGTTCATAACACGTAATTCACATCAAGTTTGTATAAAATAAAATGCTTAACCAAACTGCTAGAGCTCCATTACTTATTAAAAGGAATGGCTTTGCTAGGCTCAACAATATTTTTGATTTTGAAAATAGTGATTACAATAAAAAATCATGGTCTAGCTTAGAGACCTACTAGGCTCCTCTAATTAGTTCTAGTCATTGTAAAAATTTTGTAGCAACTTTGGATCTCTAGTTATTTTTCATTGATTATAATTATATCATATTGGCTGGACTATCCCTGGTAGAGCCAAAGTTACACTACATACCCTCAAGAGGGATCAAGCCTTGTGTAGTTCTCATAAGATATATTGTGCATAACACATAATTCACATCAATTTGTATCAAATAAAATGTTTAGTGACTGCTAAGCTCCATTAATTTTTGAAAGGAATGACATTGTGGTAGCTATGCTCAACAATTTTTTATTTCAAAAATAATGATATAATAACAAATCATGTTCTAGCTTAACATCCTGCTAGGATCCTACCATTAACTCTTGTCACTATAAAAACTATATGTACAAATTTGGATAGTTAGTGTTTTTATTTGATTATAATTGTATCATATTGTCTAGACTATCCCTGATAGAGCCAAGTGTTGTACTACATACCCTCGAGAGGGATCAAGCCTTATGTATTTCTCATCAGATATATTGTTTTGTAACACATAATTCACATCGGTTTGCATCAAAGAAAATTCTTAAGTGATTGCTAAGACTCCATACTACTTATTGAAAGGATTAGAATAAAAAATCATGGCATAATATGCCACTAGGCTATCTATCTCAAGGGGAGGGTTTCTTATTTTGAAAATAGAACTGATAAAATAAAAAATCAAAATGGTCTACTCTTAGTGACAAAATGACTAGGATCCTACCATTACCTCTTGTCATTGTAAACTTACTATAAACACTATTGTATAACTTTGGATCACTAGTGTTTTTCATTGATTATAATTGTATCATATTGGTTGGAATATCCTTGGTGGAGACAAGTTCTACACTACATACCCTTGAGAGTGATCAAACCTTATGTAGTTCTCATAATATATTTAATTTTTTGTAACACATAATTCATATCATTTCATATCAAAGAAAATTCATAGTGACCGCTAAGATCCATTACTTATTGAAAGGAATGGTATATCGGCTGCTAGGCTCAATAGTTTTTATTTTGAAAATAGTTATAAAATACAAAATCATGGTCTAGCATAGTGGACACTAGGCTGCTACCATTAGATCTTGTCATTATAAACACTATCTATAAATTTGGATCACTAGTGTTTTTCATTGATTATAATTGTATTATATTGGTTGGACTATCCCTGCAGAGCCAAGTTTGCACTACATACCCTGAGAGGGATCAATCCTTATCATATTTCTCATAAGATTTATTATTTGTAACACATAATTCATATAGGGTTTGTATCCTTAAAATACTTAGGGACCAATATCTCCCATTACTTATTAAAGGAATGACATAGTGACTGCTAGGCTCAACAATTTCTTATATTTGAAAATACCCATATAAATAATATAAATCAAGGTCTATTTCACTAACACCACTAGGAATCCTATATTACCTCTTATTCATTGTAAACACTATAATATATAATATTTGGATCGCTATTATTTTACATAGATTAGTATATTTTAACATTATATTGGTTGGACTATCCTAGTGGACTAGAAAAGTGATGCATTGCATTCCTTTAAGAGGGATAAATCCTTATGTAGTTCTCATAATATATATTTTTTGTAACACATAATTCACATTAGTTTGTATGAGAGAAAATTCTTAGCAACTGCTAAGCTTCATTTATTATTGAAAGGAATGGAATAGCGGCAAATAGGCTCAATAGTTTCTTATTTTGAAAATATTGATCGAATAAGAAACAAACTTATATATCTTAGCTGCCACTAGACTTTTCCTTAACTCTCCAGTTATTATGATTAATTCATGACTACCTATAATATTTAATACATTGTTGGAAAAGAATCCTATAAAATATATAGGCTAATCAACCACTAAGCTTCTCCTTGACAAATAAATGGACAACATAAAACATACATAGTTTATCATTAACAACTAATTGAAAGGAATAACTTAGCAGTCTAAGGCCTAATGATTTACTATTTTAAATCTGTTATGGAATAAAAAATAATAGCGATGCAGTTTAGTTTTCACTAATTTTTTCTATATAAAAGTTGATGTGAAATATTTGTTAAACATAAAGTTATGTTTTAGGGTTACTAATGTAAAATGTAAATAACACCAAAATATTGACAAACAAAAGAGATATTAGAAATTTCATGCCACATGTCATCATTTTAGTGGGTACTATTTACATAATAATATTATGGATTTATTCCGATCTAAAATATTTTATAGGCATTTCTTTAAATATAAATTTCATAATATATGTGTCAATTATATTGTTTCCTAACTATCTAGTTCAAACATGCCATGTGGCACATTTTAATTGGAGAATTATATTACATTAGCGTGCACTATATCTAACAATGTCGATATCGATTTTGATAAAAATTAAAAATAAATGTGCATATATTATTCTATTAAACTTTAAAACTAGATGTTTAGAATTTATTACTTTTGTTTTCTTATAATATGTTGTTTATTATGCTTATATCAATATATTTTATAGACAATAACAAGCTACGTTGTTTTGAAATTACGTTATTTTTTGATGTCTCACACCTTTCCTAATGTAGGGTAAATTCAAATTTCCCTTTATCCTACACATTTTCTTAATAAGGGAAAGAGTCAATTTTCAAATATGAATTTTTTCGCATAGGTAAAAGTTAGGGTTGAAATTTCCCTATCCCACACATTAATGAGGGGAAATCGTTTAATTACATATTGGCCAAAGTTTTTATCTTCAAAGGCCATTTTCATGATCCATAATATGACCAAAAATGCATTTAAAAAATAGAATAAGATAGCCATTTTATATAATATACATTATATAGCAGTCCCAAGGGAAATACTAACAGCAAAAATTTAACCAGCATCAGTTTCTAAACCAAAACATAGAATTCTCTTTAACCAGCTTGTCCATTGTCTCCATGCTTCCATTCCATTCTTTGACCAGGGTTGTGATGAAGTCTCCTTCCAGTATTTGTAGTTGGCACAAAATTTTATCACCACCTTCAACAGTGCCATCTAACATTTCTTTTTCTTTAGCCTTGTTCCATTGACTGACTCATCTCTGCCAACAATTTGAGATTTCCTAGATTGTACTCTTAACATTAAGAACATTGCATCTCTGATTTTGAGATATCCCACACTTTTTCTTAATTAAGGGGGAAAAGTCAAATTTTAAAATTTTCATATCCTGTATTTTTGCAAATCTATTTTCAAAATTTTATCGTGGAATGTTCCAAGAAATTATTAAATACTCTTAAGAAAATTTATTGGGGTATATTGTTTTTGGCCTCGCAGAAATACGAATCTTGAGGAACCCCTAAATATAGACACAATTCGTAGATTACAGTAGTGACAGTGCATAAATCCTACATTTTTTACAAGGGAATCTCCTTCATAAAAGGCTGTGATTACAATCTATTTGTAGGGGGCAGGCACACCAAAGGAGTCATTCTAGAAAATAAGAAGATATAATCAATACAGATGGAAATTTCAACAGAGGAAGTAGATAAGGATGTTTCGTAGGGATCAAGAAATAATCTCATAGATTTTAAATGAAAGAATTACCTTTATGCAAAAGAATCTATTCAAGATAGATAAATCAAGTAAGGGTTTTTTAATTTGGGAGTACTTTCAGCCACTTGGAAGATCATCAAATTCAGGTTAGTTCCCATGTTTTGTACAGAATTCTAGAACCCTCATTTTGAAAACTGAATCATGTTTTGCACCCACCCTATTTTTCCCTACCAAATCACACTCCGTAGTCTAGGCCTACTTTCCAGAATTCCTTTTGATCACCTTAGTCAAACTGCCTTATTCCTTCATAAATTAATCACAATTTTTGTTGAATGCCCAACGAAAGAAAATGTAATCCATTTTCACCTCTAGTATTTCTCTATGTTGAACAAAACACCCATTTCTTCCCTTCATATGTAATCTAGATATTTTTTTGATTTATATCATGAGGTCCTTCCATTTTTGTGTTCATCTGCATAATATTTGAATTCACTAGATGACATTTTTTTTCTAAATTTCAGTTTTACAAGACCTCACAATTTTTGTTTAATTTTTCAAGAATATCATTAATAAGAATGGAGTTACAATCAACCCTTACAATTTAATTTCAAATTCAAATTACTTGCATAGACTATTTTAATTTGTCCATCCCTTAATGTGTGCACCATTTTTCATATAGGTAATAAAATTAAGATGGAGCAAGAGAAAGCAACACCAAGACACCCCTTTTAATGGGAAATCCTAAAGGAGGATGAAAATATTTTGAACATTTTTTTTGCGGGAATATTCAATATTCCTTGAATCAGACTCAAGTGCCATATCCTCACACATCCTCAAGATATTTCATTGGTGGAAGGATAATCAACACCACAAGGTGAGAGAACCCCTATTTTTGAGGGGTTAATCTCACATGTTACTAGAATGACCATGCAGGGTGCGAAGCTCTAAAAAAAATAGATTAATAGGGTTGAGAAAGAGCAAAAAGTGACTTGCATTTATGGATTTATTACACAAGGATAGATCATTGATGATATTACAACAACTTAGATTAGTGAGGCATCCTTCAAACCCTTCTTTCCAAACCCATAGGATCTTCAAAATTTCATCAATCTTACCTTTATTCTCTTCTCAAACACCATATTGCAATTTGATTTTATTTTTTCTGATCACTTCCTTAAAAATCACAAACCTGAGTCTTCCTTTCATATATCATACATCTCTTGAAAAATCAGTCACAGGATGTCACACTTTATGTACAAGGACCATACCAACTAGCTCACATCAAGCACCCATCCTATGCTTATATAGCTCTTTCTTATTTCAAATTTATAAATCCTCAAAGCAGTTTCTGATACCCAGATTTTCATGACCAAGCACCCGTCATAAGGAAACAAAAGATATAATTCATTAGGGGACTAGGTATAAGCATGAAACCATGGAAGGAGAGGTAGCAAAAACTCCCTAATGAATCTAGGAAAGACACTGAAAAAAGGAAAATTTGGACTGGATGCTTCTAGTTTGGAATATCAAGAGAAATTAAATTATTAATGTTGAAAAATTAATCATCAGTAATTTTTAAAATCTAATAAAACATCATATTTGTAAAAATTTACATAACCAATTATGGAATTTTAATTAATGACTCAAATTACTAAAGTTGAATACAAATTCAAACCTAATTCTTACAATTTGGCCTCAATAATCTCTCAAAAAATTCAATTATGTGGATGTTAAAAATTTATTGAACATGGAAAAAGGAAAGGAATAGAGAGGAACAAGGAGCTAGAGGAATGATACAAGCAAGTTATAAGTCTCATGAAAAAAACACTGGTTCAATCTACATCTTGACTTTTTCCTGGAATCACCAAACTTTTTTTGCCCAAAAGCTTTTGGTTGTTTCCAAAAAACAATTAATTAACACCCTTCTTTTAAAACTTTTGTTATGTTTTTGTATACATACAAAGGTTGGTATATCCCAAATTAGTTTTTGTTATTAAAGTTGTGTTTTAAAGAAGACACTGGTTGTTTTTGTTTCATAAATGTTTGTTACTTATAAAATCATAAAAATAGTTATTTTGATATCTAGATACATCATGCTCTTCTAATAGGGAAACCCCTTAAAAAATACTTTGTCCACAAATTGACCTAAAACCATCTATTATAATATATGTGTACCTTTTTTAATTGAACTCTTTCAGTCGCTCTGTCTTTGACTAGTTCTTGTGTTTTACGACGGAAACTTCAATCCCTCCTTTCCACTACTGTAATCATGTTACTCCCTTTACTAGTTACTTTTTATCACCTTGTCAAACCACCCTTGTGACCAATGAAAACATAATTTTTGAAGCACCTTACCATGAAAGAAAATGTAATCCCTTTTCAGCTATTGTATTAAATCAATGTTAAACTCTTTCCCATTTCTACCCTTTCAATTCTCTCTTTGCAATTTTTTTTGGATTTTTAATTCTTGTTCCTAAAAAATTTTTTCCTAAAATAATGATGGTATGTCTCCACTAATCACAAAACCTGTCACATAGTCACCTTTCTATAAATATTAATGGTTTCTGAGACCCAAAGTATTGTTTAGATATTCCTTTTGAATACCTTTAATTTTTTATTAAGATGATACAAATAAATGAGAATAATTATTTCAATTTTACATGCTTTTATATGGTTACCGCATTGAATTTAGAAAAGATTTTTGAGGTTAACAAATTTACTTTAAAACATGTTAATTATTCAATTGATGATAAATATTTTCAATTATTTGTGAAAAATTATATAATCAATGTAGAAACATCCCTAAAATAAAAATGTCCCATGCAAATCACACAATTCATGGTGAGCATCATAAGTTCCAATTCGAGCTGGAAATTCACTTGTTCTTGACCCCGTTTCACCAAAAACCTCATATCTTACAAAATTCAAATCTTAGAAACCTAAATTTTTTTGAGCCCACTAACATATGCTAAAATATCATAACATATGTAATGTAGTAATGCCACATTATTACATTCTTATATTTCGATCGCCAATTATGAAGCACTGTTAACCCTTAGGTTTTACACTGTAGAAACAAGTGTCAGGGAAAATTTTAAGGGTCCCACTAAAAAAATAATCTTAGAAAGCATTTGGCAAATAGTGGTAAAACCAATTTCGCATATCTGATGAACCATGATAGGACCGACCTAGTTTCATGCATAGCTCATGATAGCTTTATACATCATTGTGGGAATCTTTGCATCCTTATCCGAATGAGTCCTAAATGATGGTCACAAACCTATATATGACATCAGATGGGAGTACATGTAAAGCTTCCCAAGAAATGATCAAAACATGGTCTATCCTATAATTCGGTAAAATTTTATCCATGTTATCAAGAATCGGTCCATTTATCCATGAAACTATCAATTAGCTAGCTAGTTCACCTGAATAGGCTTGGACAACATAGCCATTTACAATGAATCTAAAATTGTGCAACCAAGAACATCATGAAATATCTATAGTCATCATCACTTTGAGAATAATGCTGCCATACGGTATCATCCTTCATGTTATCATTAATGACATTTTTCATTAATGAACCAATATCCTACCTGAAGCGATTGTACAAAATAGAATTCCTTTTGAATACCTTTAATGTTGTTTATTAGGATGATATCAAATAACCTCAGGATGACCATTTCATTGTAAATTTCGAAAGGTAAATACCTTTGACATTATTGGAATATATTTAATGTTAATCGCAAATTTAAGGAATATAGGAACCATATTTTGTATTCATTTAGTACTGATAAATAATCAATTATAAATACGTTTTTCCAATAGAAATAGTCAAATGTGAATGGCATTTAGCAAGTTAATTTTTGATATGAAAGGTAAACATGATTTATATATGCATAACATATTAGTTTTAAGTATAAAACTCCTTGGAAACCGACCCCTATATATTTAAATATTTATTTCAAAAATATTGGTGACCCAGTCCCTATTCATATGCCAAAAAATTTGCACAATTTCTTTGTGGCTGACACGACCACAATTTTGTGATTTACCATGAATATTCACCATTAATTTTTTCGATGAATGTGAAACAAGAGATAATAGATTTCATTATAAAACATAATTATTAATATTCTATGTATTATTGTTGAGATATATAGCCTTGTTATATATATTCATACATGATTCTACACATATATGTATGTATCTATATGTAAACTCAAGATTTATGCATTATCATTTACATATTTTAAATTTAATTTCTTCTATCATAATACACTACAATATGAACAAAAAGTGTTCTATCCTAGTGTCCACTGGGCTATAATTATTCTTTGGAGAAAACATATTTTAGCTTAGCGGTCGTGTAGCTTAATTATTTTTTTTATATAGGAAACATAATGTTATTTAGGCCTAGCAATCACTAGTTTATTTTATTCTTGATTTATACGAAAAGATAAAAAAATTAGATTTATAACACCACTTTATTCTAAACATGATATAATTACCTTTAATAATAGCTTAAATATGCCACTAAGATACAACAAGTAGATCATGTCGTATCTAAAAATTGTTGTGTAGCTTCTCTGGCCGCTAGTCCAAGTTTCTTAAATTGTCATAAAAGTAAAAAAAGTATTTGTCTAAATCTCATCACAATTGTAAATAACTTAAAATAATTGTTAAGCCTTATGTAGTTCTCATTAGATATATATATATATATGTGTGTGTGTGTGTATGTGTGTATGTATGTGTGTGTGTGTGTGTGTGTGTGTAATTTTCTAACACATAAAAGGTTTATGTTTAGAGCTTAGCGGTTGCTAGGTAAAGTCTTGAGTAAATATGAAAACAAATCTTATTTTATGAAAAAACAATTGTATACATTAGTTGAATTTATTGTTTGGATTTAAGAATTTAAGTAAGATATTTTGAGCTTAGCGACCACTAGGTTATGCCACCACATAATATTTGGAGCCTAGAGGTTGTTAGGATTTAAAAAATTAAATTAAGATATTATGAGCATAATGTCCACTAGGTTATGCCACAACATATTATTTGGAGATTTGAAGTCACTAGGATTTAACAATTTAAATTAAGATAGTATGAGTTTAGGGGCCATAGGTACTTCCACAACATACTATTTTGAGCTTAGGGGTCACTAACATTTAACAAATTAAATAATGATATTTTGAGCTTTAGTGTCACTAGATTATGTCGCAACTATGTTATTTGGAGCTTTATCAGTTGCTAATAATTAACAAATTAATTTAACATATTATGAACTTAGTGGTTGCTAGGTTACTGCCATAACATAATATTTGGAGCTTAGGGGTCACTAGTAATTTAATAAATTAAATTAATTTTGAGCTTTGTAACCTCTAAGGCACTACCACAACATAATATTTAGATATTAGTGGTCATTAAGATTTACAAAAATAAAGTAAGATATTGTGAGCTTAGCGTTTGCTAGGTTATGTTGCAACATATTATTTGGAGCTTAGTGGTCGCTAGGATTTAACAAATTAAATTAAGATAGTATGAATTTAGTGCCTGTTATGTAATGCCACAACATAATATTTCAAGAAAACGTTTTGACATGCTTTAAAAAATTAAAGGAATATATTTTTATCTTAGTAGCTAGGTTATGCCATGAAATAATATTTTAATCTTAGCAGTCATTAGGATTTAACAAATTAAAGTAAGATGTTTTGAGACTAGCGGCCGCTAGGTTATGCCATGACATAATATTTGGAGCATAGCGGTCGTCAGGATTTAAAAAATTAAATTAAGATAGTATGAGCTTAGTGTCCGCTAGGTACTACCACGACATAATATTTGGAGCTTAGGGGTCATTCACATTTAACAAATTAAAAAATGACAGTTTGAGCTTAGTGTCCTCCTAGGTTAACAGAACATATTAGGATCTTATTACCACAACTAAGTAAATAATATATTGTGAGCGTAGAGTCCATTAGGTTATGGAACAACAAATTATTTGGAGCTTTAACTAAGAGTTAACAAATTAAATTAATATATTATGAACTTAACACTGGTACATACTCCCACAACATAATATTTTGAGCAAATGTGTCAACATGATTTAACAAATTAAATGAATATATTTTGAGCTTAGCGGCCTCTAGGTTATACCACAACATAATATTTTAAGCTTAGTTGTTGTTAGGATTTAAAACATTAAATTAAGATTTTTTGAGCTCAGCGGTTGCCTGTTTATGCCACAACATAATATTTGGAGCTTAGCGGTCGCTAGGATTTAACAAATTAAATTAAGATATTATGAGCTTAACGGATGCTAGGTTATGCCACAACATAATATTTAGAGCTTATGGGTTGGTAGGATTTAACAAATTAAATTAACATATTTTGAGCTTAGCCGCCACTAGGTACTTCCACAATATAATATTTTGAGCTTAGGGGTCATTAAAATTTAAAAAAATAAATAATGATATTTTGAGATTAGTGTCTACTAGGTTATGCGTCAACATAATATTTGGATCTTATCTATCGCTAGAATTTAACAAAATAAATCAAGATATTGTGAGCTTAGTATCTATTAGGTTATATCATAACAACATATTTGGAGCTCAACGATTGCTAGGCAGTTTCAGATCTACAACTACTATGTGCATTTTTATATAGGTATAACATTTGGAATATATACACAAACACTCAATCAATTATATAATATTAATATATTTATATATATATATACATACACACACACACACACTTTACACACACTACACACACAAATACACACACACATGATATACATATTTCATTTTTTTCCGCTATGCTCAAATATTGACCACTCATGATTCATTGCAGTTCTTGCTTAATTATAGGCTGGTTGATCTGGGTGCGTATGTAAAGTTTATTTCCTAAGTTTTTTGCTCTTGTATGGGGCATGTTGTATCATGTTTAATTTTGTGCCAGTAAGAATGACATATTTACAAATATTGTAATATCTATCTATCTTTCCTATGTCCACAATAGGATTTCTAAAGAGCACACTAGCCTTGTCAAGAAAAACCTGCTGAGTAACATTAATTTTCCCTCTGATTTCCTTTAGAGTCTCTATCTTTTAGATTTTTTTCCTGGTTTAGGAGACAATCTCAATGATTTGCAAAGTTTCTCCTTCATTTTCCTCTATTATTCCCATTTTAAAATTAACCAAGAATTCCTTAAGCAATATAAAAAACTCTTCACTAGAAACTGATTCATGGTTTTCCTTAAATACTTCCATAACTGAGGCTTCTACAAAAATATGATTTCCTCTTGAAACTATGTCATCAAACAATGGAGAGATATTTTTCTTACCTGATCATTCCATTCCCTTAGTATTTCCTTGGATATAATTAGCATATGTATGGCATATACCAATATCATCCATGGTTATAATTGAAGGGTCTTTACAAATTCCTTCCTCAATAACCTACCCCATATATATTAACATTTTCTGCATACAATCCCATTATTTTAATATATATTTATGGTCTTCTTTAGGTAAAATTTTCCGTATTCCTTCATATTTTCCTCAAGATTTTTTCCTTCTTCTTTTCCTTGGTGCATTCCTTTATAACATTGTACAGGCCATGCAATGCCTCTTCTACATCAGAAACTGTACCTACAGGAACTATGACCTTTAATTGAGTTTCAAGCTCTTTATTTCTAACATGTATGCCTCTCACTACTTCTATGGCTACTTCAGTTGTATCCCTTATCAAGGAATCTGGATCTTCCTCATATTACACCACTTGGGAGCCTTTGGATTTCTGTTTCTTTATAAGAGAGAAGAGGTCTTCTAAAGTTTCATGCAAATAATGGCTTTTTGTGTTGAAATATTATTTTTGGTTATCCTTTTCAAGGTTTCCATCCTTGGATTGAATTCAATGTTTAATAAGGGATCTTCTTGTGCCTCCCAATTTGGTTGCTTTGTCATAAATTACAGATTTCTCAACCTAATATTGTCTTGCTTCATGGGGAGTGGAGGGATAATATTGAGATGGTTACATTATGGGGCTACCCTGCCTGAGATTTTCAATTTGCATTGCCTCTTCTTCTTCATCTGAAGAAGTTAAGGCATATGCCACCAAAGTTGTAGTTTCAGTTTTGTGTGGGCCTGACTTCTTGAACCTCAGATAGATTTTTAATTGATGTAAAAAACCCTAGAGGACCCAGAGAATGGGGAGCAGGGAATTTTCTGAAGGATCCAAAAATAAATTTGCCTTTCTCTTTGTAGCCTCCTTTTTAATAGTTCCTCTTGGAGGGGGAAGTACCCCTATCATCTTCATATTCTTCTTAACAAGGCTATCATCTATTTGGGTAATCCATACCCAGTCATTGACATCATCCTTGTGTGCATAGGATATATTTAGTTGTCCTCTAAGTGACTAAAGGTTTTTGGAAACCCTTTTCATGTGGTCATATTTCCTTAGAGGGTGTTGGGGGAGATGGAATGAATTTCTATGGGCTGATGCAACTTTCAAATTAGGCCACCTATTAAATTTCCTACATCCCATAGTGACTGAGAGGGGGGATGTGTTTTAAGCTTATTCTCTTTGTACTTTCCAGCAATACCATTGTAAATATGATATGCCACCTCTTGTTCTACAAATTTTTAGGAATAAAAGTATGGAAACTGAAAATAAGGTGTAAGGAGTCCCTCAATCATGATAATATATATTCTGGATAGAATAATACAACTCCCATTTTCCTTATGGAAGTGAGGATGCCAACATATATTCTAGGTGTCACTATTTCATGTATTTTTTGGTAGAGATAAGGATACAAATAAGTACATATATATTGAATATGAGATCTGAACCAATGAGCATACAATTATTAATATAGTTCATTTAGTTGTAAAGGGTATGCAAGAATCCAATTTTGATAAAGTTTTGAACAGTTGAGAATACCACAGACTTCATCTAAAAGAAAGGAAACAATGTAAAATTATTTCCCATTGTCCATGAAATTTTTTCTTTTTCTCACCAAATTGAAACTGAGAACTTTACCTAATGAAGGAATGTTTCCTTCATCGATAATTATATAAAGTAAAGGGATCTAGGACACATCGACACTAGACATAAAAGGTTTTCCATATAGCATGTTCATGAGGCCCGTGCCAATATGGAATTCTTATCTAAACCTTTTAATAAGGATATTACTCAGATCATAATCTTTCATATAATCTATTGGGTCCATGTGAAAAATCTATGCAAGAACACTTATTTCCCTTGCACCCATCGTGGACTCAAATGTATTTGTATTGTACAAGGTGTCTAGTTGTAGTAGTTTGTAATAACCTTTGTAACATGAAAACTAATTCTATTTTTGGGATTTAGAAAATAAGGTCCAATCCTTGGACTTAGAAACAATTATATAGGGAGTGATCAATTATATAAATGGAAACACCTCTGGTTTAGTGGAAATTAAATAAAGACGAACTCTTTTTATTTCCCTTATGTATTGGGACCTTTGGGCTTTATCTTCCATGATACCCTTTTCATCTACAACACAAACATTAAGCCTTTCATTTTAGACTTTAGAAAAAATAGCTGAGTAATGTTAAAATTCATGATTTAAGGCAATTCAATCAAACACCTTATCTCTCATTACTCCAGTGTCCACATAGGAATATAAATAAGCATTTATGTTAAACAATGTTGGTTCTCCCACCATGTTGAAGGATTACAGGTCCACAAACACTACATATATCATTAAAAAAACTAATCCTACACCAAAGAACGAACTTGGGTTCACATCAACACTCTTATGGCTCCTAATAAGAAATATTTGGTTAGACTAAAAACTCAATTGACAAATCAATGTAATAAGCTTTGATCTATGCGGCTGTTAAGGTCAGTAACAAAGAAATATTTAGATGTTAACAATCACTAGGAATCATTCACAAGACAACTATTAATGCAATTAACAAGGTACAAAAATATATGCAATCTTGAAGGTTCAAGACATACGTAGTTATAATCCTAGTGGTTGCTAGGAATAGTTTGCCAGAAAACTATTAATGTTAAGAGAAAAGTGTGGCAATACATGCAATATTGAGCATTCAAGACATACATTGTTCTCATCCTAATGGTTGCTAAGGTTAAGCACAATGAAATATTTATAGCTTAGTAGTTGCAAGGAATCATTCACAAGAAATATATTAATGCAATGAGAAAATTTTAGCAATACATGCACACTTAAGGGGTCAAGACATACATAGTTATGATTGTAGTGGTCAATAAGGTCAGCGACAACAAAATATTTAGAGCTTAGTGGTCACCAAGAATATTTCACAAGAAAACTATTAATGTAATGAGAAAATTTTGGCAATCCATGCACTGTTGAGGGATAAAAACATATAAAATTATTATTCTAGCATTCGTTAAGCTTGTCCACAACAAAATATTAAGATCTTAGTGGTCACAAGACATCATTCACATGATAACTATTATTGCACTCAGAAAAGTGTAGGAATACATGCACTCTTGAGGGGTCAAGACAGACATAATTTTGATACTATCAGTCATTAAGATCAGCCAAAAAAATATTTAGATCTTAGCAGTCGCTATGCATCATTTTTAGGACATATATTATTATACTGAGAAAATTACAGTAATAGATGCGTTGTTGAGGGGTCAATTCATACGTAATTGTGATCCTAGTAGTCTCTTAGCTTAGTCACACTAAAATATTTAAAGTCTAGTGGTCACTAAGAACAACCTCTAAAAAATATTTAGAGGTTACTGTTCGTTAGGCATAATTCACTAGAAACCTATTTTTGAACCAAGAAAAGTGTTGAAATACAAGTTATCTTAAAAGGAAAGCCTTGCATAGCTCTGATTAGTCTATTGCAGGGATGTCTATACCTATTTTGAATTATTTAGAATTATATCATATTGGATGGAATATCGCTGACCATTCAAGTGTTGCACTACATACGCTTGAGAGGGATCAATCCTTATGTAGTTCTCATAATATATATTATTAGTTATTGAAATGAATATCTTCGTGGTTGCTAGGATTCATTGCTATGATATGGTAGTCAACCTTTGTATTCAAAATAAGAAACATTGTAATCTATGTGTGTAGTAGAATGTTTTTAGTCCCCGTGATTATATGGCTTAGATTTATTATATCGAAATAACATAATTAACTAATTTAGAGTTTATTTTCATTTAGGGTTCTCCAAAAAATTTAAATGGGAAACATAAAACTTTGAGTAAGGAATGACTTAGTGTTTGTTAGGTAATTTGAATATAGAGATCAAATTATGAATCATAGTAGAGGATATTAGTGGTTTCTCGACATTTTCTTATATAAAACCTAATGTAAAATATGTGTGTTGAGGATAATTCACATTTTACATGATTATATGTCCTTTACAAATAAAAGTAATATATTTAAAGATTAGTTATTACTAGGAAATGCTTGGAAAATATATAAATTACTCATTTTAAGGATTATACTTTCTATAATAATATGTTAATCGTGCGGCCCCATATTTGTATCTATGGATAAATGAAGTCTCAAAGGCCATAAATATATCTTCTTAGTTGGTAAAAATGTTAAATATTGCAAAATATCCTAGGGTACTCTTACAACATTTATCATGATCAATTCATGTTGTGTATGAGTACCTAGGTAACTTTGTCAATCATAACATTCTTTGTATGTCTACGTAGAGTTCTTCATGGCTTATTGTGAAGGAATTTATTTTATATACACATTTCTCTTTCTTTAAAGTGTAGGTGATCTTGAATTGTAAGTCCTATTTGACCATTAAAATTTTACAACTAGAGAAATTATCAAGAAGATAAAACCTCTTTGATCTTATTACTCTTTACATAAATTTATCCATTAAAGTATGTTACACTGATTTTAAATATAATGACCACACTCTTTGTATATTTAGTATGAACATACAAGAATTCTATGTATAATCTCCCTAGTCATTAAATTTGTATTCCAAAGATATCAAATCTCACACTTTTCTTACACTTTCACCTCCCACTAAAAACAAATAAAGAATAAATTCCATTATCTTAGTTACCTCAATCTTCATGAAAATTAATGGTATTTTCCTAGCTCTTATCAAGATCTTTAGTAACAAAAACTTTCATCACATTTATTAAAGTCGGATTAAGAAAAAAAACCTTTTCATCTTATGACTTTTAGTTTTTATATATCATTAGTTTATTTAACTAAAACACCAAGAACCTATAATTTTAGACTTTAAGTGTTGCATGTATCTTTGAAGAACTATCTAAACAGTGGTAAAATATTCAAAATCTTGTTTTAGTACAACTTCATTCTCAAATTATAGGTTTTATACTTTCACTAATTCACTATATTGCTAGGAGGAACCTATACAGACTTAACCCTTTGTATTTTCTCCTTGGCCATCGCATATATGATTTTATTAAATTGTACTTCCCATAATTTCCTTATGCAAGAAAACAATTATTGCTAAAAAAACATTACTAATTATTTTCCTTTATTAGGCTCTTAATATTAAATTTACTAAGGAAACTTTCCAGACTACTTCATTAAGAAAATGAAACATGTCATCCTATAAGCAAGTTACTATCACTATTTCATTACGTTTTTTTAAAACACCGAAAATGTGATTAATTAATTGAACAAAACCATTACATTCTTGATAGTAAAACATGTACTAATATTTCATTCATTCCCTCTTACATAATCATCAGAGTATGAGTTTCTATGATCCCTAGATCTACAGATTTTTTGAGCCATATGAAACCCATAACTTTCATATAATAAGTATCCCCTCAGTAATTTTCCCCTTTATTTTCCAATGAATTCATTCTTCATAAGATTAGGAAATGCACTATCATAAGACATGTAAAATATATAATTAATTCAGTATTCACTAAGGCATCAAAGTAACCCTTACCCCAATCTACTGACTGTGGGATAACAACCATCTTATATTTCATGAAATAATAAATTGAAATGTTAAGTCTATTATGAAATAATTTATTTGATAAAATACTACATTTTATATCACAATAACCCCTAAATTTTCACAATAACGAATCTGCACTCACAAAAGGTTCCCTAATAATGTATTTGTGATCTGAAAAAAAACTTGAATAAAAAACTTCAAAATTCAATACTAAATTAATAATCAATTTATAATGAAATGTCTAGAGAAACCTTATGATAGATGGTCTTAAAGTTTACTTTAGTTTAATTGTATACAAAATTCCTAAATAAATAAAATCCCTAACTGAACAAAATCTATTTTCCACATACATTTTCAACAACACCGATTTTTTCACTTCCAGACATCATGTAGTTTTCCATGTCAAGGTATTTTAGGAAATAATTTTCAGTCCTCTTGTGAAAAAATTCCCATAACTATGTTTTTGCATTTCTTGCAAGCACTGTATACACATATTTCATAAATCATTTAGGGAAGAATATTGAATGAAAAAATGATGCCAAATGATTTGAATAAAGAAATATTTCTTAAAATGTGTGAAATAATATGGTATCATGGATAGAAATTGACTATTGGAAGCGCACAAAATGGGTTTTGTAGAAAAGGCTATGGAAAATTCTACATTTACACATTTTCAAATTTTTGAAGGGATAATGGTGAGAATGCATACCAATTTTTGACACACAGGAAATAAAATAGTCTCCAAACCATGCTCATGATTTTAATAACTTTGATTTTCCAATGGATGAAAAAAGTGATGATGCTTACGCCAATGATGAAGAGAATAGAAAAAAAATTCAAAAAGCTTCAATGTCCAAAAAATATACTGAAAATGGAAATCTATAGTGTTATATACAACCAAAAACTTCCAACTGCCACTTTCTTTGGCACACAAATTACAAAAGCACATGTGTATGACATTACATTGCTTTATATTTAATTTCTAATTAATGGCTAAAAAAATTATAAAAAATAAATAAATCAAGTGGAAATTTTCAAATTTAATGGCAATTTATTGTAGGAAACAATAAAAATTGTTTTTACAAAAACGGTTTATTAAATACTGTAATTAATGTCAATGTAAGAACTGCAATATTTATGGTCCTTTTTAAATTTTACATACATAATTTTTTAATTAGTGATTGTACATTGAAACTACATATGGGTTGCTTCTATGCAATATTGTAGACAATTATTAATATTGAGTAAAAACATTAGATTGTTATAGGGCTATCTATGATATAAAAACTTAAGAAACAATTAATTGATCTCATAACACCTCCATTAATGAAATAAATACTAAACTTAAACTCTATACCATCAAATAACCATGCCTATTTAATTAGATAGTTAAATACATTAATGAATTACTTTAACACAATATTAATGACCCTAAATATATACTAAGCTTAAAATGGAGGACATTGAACTTTACCATTGAATTTTCCTTTGCACGAGTAATATTTTTATACACAAGATGCAACTACAATCAGATGGATTTCTTCTACTCAATATTATAGACAATTATTAATAATAAACTTATAAAAATACTATGTATGATATAAAAACCTAAGAATAAATTAACAATCATAATTGAATCAAAGTATATAACACCATTTTTAATCAAATAAATACTAAACTTGAACTCATATACCATCAAATAAACATACCTATATAATTAGAGAGTAAAATACATTAACAGAATTACTTTGACACAATATTAATGGCCCTAAATATATACTAACCTTAAATCGGAGAGGACTTTCCATTGAAATTTTCCTTAGTGTGAGTAATAATTTTATAAATAGTTTTCTTAATCCTCGCTCTTCTGTCATCACCTTTGAATTGAGATCACATTACAATTCTTGTGAGTGATTACACATTGAATGTGAGTAATCATCACTTAGAAGTTCGATATTCCTCGACTTGGACTATGATGTGTGATCACTCGCACATCGAAGTGTGAGATCATTAAAACTTGGAATTTTGATCAATCACACTTTGAAGTGTGATTACTAATGCATTTTGACTTTTTATTCTAGTCAATATTTGAATTATTGTGTGTATGAGAAAATTTTAAGTCCCAGCAGCCGCTAGGCTAGACATAATTTTGAAAGCCATACACTATGGGTTTTATGGATAAAAATATACACACAATAGTGGGATCTAAGAGTCCTAATAAATGTTTTATATGGTCAAATAGGAGGACACTAATTACCTACGCAATATATAATGTAGGAGGAAAATTTTATGATCCGAATACAATGATTTTTTTAGGAATCATTAGTAACATTATTTCATATGAAAATAGTCATTTAATATCATAAATCCTTATATAAAGACTAAGGTAATAGTTTCCAAGAGTTTTTGAGAATTTTATGTTCTTAAATATATGACATCGATCTTAGATTATAATTTGGATAGGATTTTCAATGTCAAAATTTATTGATTTGAATAAGGTAGGCATAAATAGTCATATATGTATGATGATAATAAAATTAATACATGGTATAAATGAAGACAAACACTTATGTAATAAATTGAATTCTAGCCAAATTTTCCCGATGTTCAAGCTTTAGATTGAACGAGGTTTTAAATATTTTAATATAAGATGTTTATTTTATCATTTTTTATCATTTGATTTCAAGGCATTTGTTTTAACCTTAAAATTTTTATTGATATTTTCATTTTCAATTCTCCATAGGTTCAATATTTAAGTGTCCACACTACTAATTTTCACTTTTTATTTGTGGATAGAGTTGAAAATGAACTCTGTTTTTAAATAATGAGAACATCTGGATTTACTCTCCGATGGTGTGAAAGTTACAAAGGGACTAGTTTATCCATCGAGAACTACACTCCATTGCACAGACATGGGTTATAGCTTATTCATTTTCACAATAAGTATTTTATTCAATGATAGAGTGAGATTACATACACAATTGATGATTGTGAAACCATTGGAAGAAATTGAAAACAAGGGATACTTTATCCCATGGGAAAGGAAGCAAATGATTAAGCATGTGATTTCAAAGTTTTGCATGTGGGGGTTGATGGAATAAAAACATCATGAGTATTGACTTGGAGGATACATTTGATGGATGACAAGGGTTATAATTGTAAAATGATAGCCATTTTTTCACAACTCTTGAAGACAGGGGATGAATTTGTTACAACCTATGTGTGCTAAAACATAATTGTTCTCTAAAATAAGGTGACATAGTTGAAGTTTTATATCCCTAGTATAAGAAGAACATGTGATTTCAGGAGCAGTGTTGGAACCAAACAATTTGGTGATTTTTTGGAGAATATTATAACTACATTTAATGATTGTTATCCAAGTCTACATAGCAACAACTAAAGTTTCTAGGCCAATCAAAAACCTAGTGTATCTAGAAACAACAACTGCTACTTCATGTTAATGGAAATTATGAACTTCAAGAAATAACTTACACATCAAACAATGAATTAATTTGAATTTCAAAGGTGTTTTTGTGAAGTTGATACATTTTTTTTCAAAGAACATGAATTTATTACAGAAGACAATTACAAATGTCTGTGAAGGAGACATTGTGCAGTTTAAAAAATTAGATGAAAATACATTTGGGGTGCATATTGATAAATATAATCATACATTTTTGCAAGTGTTTCTCCATATAAGAAGGATCTCTCATCCAATGGTGTAAAAACCAGTTGGCACATCTAGATAGTTCCATTAGGGAAATAAGGCTAAAAGAAAATCTTAGAAAAGTTATGGGTAAAAAATATGGAGCTGCATTTTGAAGAGCCATTCCTTAACTAGTATACCCAAATTCATTTGAATCTTGCAATTTTAGTAGTAATAAAGAATGATAAAAATAGCTTACAACTCCCACAAATTCCAAAAGGTAAATACTACTCAATGTAGTACACCAAAGGAAAGGAAAAATTGATCAACAAACTAGTAACAATTCAATTGTGGCATGTTGAAAAATGGAAAAATTATTGCAAGGAAGGATGTATTCTAATATATGGGATCACTTTCAATCACAGGCTGGAATATAAATAGGATGAATGAACTTCCATAAAAAAAATTGTACTTAATGCATTCAGCACAAATCTAGCATGTTTCCAAAATGATGTGGATCAAAATTTTGAGCAAGCTAACAGATAAAGTTAACCTATGTGGAAGGGATGTATGTCATAAGTTGTTTCGTGTACTGTATTATGTGTTTACAATATGTAGAAGATTTTATGTTTTGCGCAAAAATTTTATGGAATGGTTTGGAGGGATCATGGAATGTTTTTCATTTCATCAAATTTATCTTTAAAGGGCATTCCAACTTAATGTTGTGAGTGTTTACATACATCCACAAATGGAACTAAGTTGATTTTGATATATTTTCACACATGTTTATCAGTTGAGTGGATGCATTATAGGAAGCTTTGTCTATGAATTGGTTCATCAAATTATGTTTAGATGCTTCAATCCCATAAATAGTGTTAAGGCCTTCATATATTTACTTTAGGGATCACATCCAACATTTGGTAGAAATACGGAAGAGCATAACCCTTTATTTACAAAGGTTTCAATCATATGTACAAGTGGATTAAATGATGATGTGTGACATAAATATTAGTGAATTAGTGAAACCTATAAGGGATGATGCAAAATTGGAGAGTTCACAGGTGCATGATCACGTGGCTCAAATATGGCACAATGATTAGATTCTATAAAGTCAAGTAGAAAATAAACTAAGGATGGTTTTCAGGGTGTGAAAGAATGGATGGACATCATGCGGCACTCATTTGAAATCCCATGGTATGGGAAGTTACAATATAAAGAGGAAAAAGAGTATGAAATATGGATATATGGATGTGTTCCATGCAACATATAAACCAATAAGACCACATGATGAAAGGAAAAAAGGAATGAGATGAAGCTTGAGGGTTATCTAGTGATATTGAATGGTACCACATGTCCCAATATACTGAGCTTGATATGTGGATATGGAAGAGATGAGTAAGAAAATGAATTATATATTACCATGTGGTACTATGAAAACCAACTAGAGAGTGACAGACTCCATGGACCACAATGAGGTTAAATTTGATGTCATCATGCATGTCATCTATGTAAGACGACAAGGGTGGATTCAAATGGTAACATATTGTATGCAAGGCACTAAATTTTGCTAAATCAAGTTCATTGAGAACATCTCTTGGAACAATTTCAAACAGAATACATATTGAGCCCTAAGCTACCTTTTCCTATGAGAAATGAGTAACAAATATCCATAACCACCATTTTTCCATTGAATATAAAGGAAAAATTAGTGTAGAGTTTGATGGAGCTCATTTCTTGAACCCACACCTCATTAAAAAATGCAAAACTATTTCTAATAAAGGAACCACCCATTTGTAAATTTAAGGAGATATTTTCACTATTTGATGGAGATTTGGGTAGATAGACATCAATTTTGGTCATTACAAGTTTGTAGATCCATGGGTGCTAAGAATTTTTAATTAAGTCTCTCATCTCTCCTCTCCTCTTCTCTCTTATCCACTTATATAATTAGAAAGAACATTGTAATGTAAAGAGTTCCTCTCCCTTGATAATGTAATTTTCCCTTATCTTTTAAGTACTTGAGTTCCTTTGTGTCTTAGACCTCTGTATTGAACATATGTTATGTGTGCAATGTTTCTTTTTCATTTTTAACTCATTGTACACACTTAAACATAAACATAGAGTTGAATTTTTTTATAAATTCCCTTTAAAAGTGCATTCTTGGCCTCTTTCCTCATGTTATATATGGGATATATTGTATATGGGCTATAGTTGTAGGGTTTCAATGCACTGTGACTATACAAGATAAACAAGTATTTTTCCCCTTTCTATTTTGGTGCATCACCACCTTTTTTTTAGTTTTCTTCTTCTCCCTTTTCCCCTACAAATGTTATCCTTGGTTATATTAGTGATATCATTAGAATATTTAGGATTAGATCTAGTTATATCTAGAGGTATTTCTCAAGGATCCAAGGTCCCACACATTGGAGGAATTCTCATTTTTTTTATTGAGGCACCAACCTCCACTAGTGTTTTTTTATTATGTGTAATCACAACACCCTTGATTATTTGCAACTCAATAGATTGAAACTATCAGTTTAATTGCATAACATGAAGCTTTTCCTAAAGTGTGGGACTTCATGATTGGGAAAGCTCTCTGGATGAAGGTTGGTTCCTGTTCCTCTATTATGATACACACACTCAAATTGTAGCGGATTTATCTTAAAATCTACTCTAACTTTCCAAGGAGACAAGGTTAAAAGGATTTCAAGAAATTAAACCTAAGCTACATGAGGTGATTCACAAAAAGGAATGTTGAATAAATTTCCTTGCATGGAAATGAAAGTGAAACAAGATTGAAAAGGATTAACATCAACACAAATTGTTTTCTTACCAAAAAATTCATTCACCATTAAATACAAATATCAAAACATGTAACCACAAACCTAAATTACACAGTTAACCAAAGTTGTAATGAGAGATAAGAAAGATGCAATGAACATAAGAGAGGGTTGAAATTCATCCACAAACTTATATTATTGCTCCACATATTTGATACAATGCATTACAATGGACAAGAGGCAAAAATTCCATTTACAGTTTGAACTCCACAAATTCATTTATAGACAAGAGAATAAGGGAGGGTGCAAAGTAAGATTATCCAACCTTTAGAAAAATGCCCCTCCTTACAATATATAGGAAGAAAAAGAGAGAAGGAAGAGAGAATACTTTCAAAATCTTCCTTCAACCACCCAAAAATGCATTGAATTATCATACAATAATGATGGGTTCTATTGCAACACCCATGTCTCCATGTAATGTTCCTTGTTGAAAAATAAAGGAAACCCATACCTTCATTATTGGGGTAGGTGGGAAGCCTGACACCTTCTAAAATGGTGGGTTGGTTCACTTTGTCTTCATGAATTCTGAAATTTTTGTAACCTCCGAAATCCCAAAATTCAGACTTTCAGACTGTTTTTGTTTCGTAGATTGAAACATTGTTCACTACTCAAAATGACCTAAGAGTTCTGAAAGTCTGAAACCCAAAAACCCAAAAGTCTAGAAATTCAGACTTTTAGAGTTTGGATTTTCAGACATTATGTTGTGATTTTTTTGCATTTTTCTCATTAAAGACTCCGAAGTCTAAAATCCTAAACCTATGAAGTCTAAAACTGTTATCGCATTGACCCCCAAACCTATGTTGACCTCTGAAATTCAAACCCTTTCAGGATTTGGAATTTCAAGATTTCAAACATTTTTGGTTACTTTTCTGATTTTGCCATCGAATATTCTGAAACCCTGATTTCACACCTCTAAAACCTGAAAGTCTGGAAATTTGGACTTTTGATGTTTTAGATTTCAGGATTTTTACTCTCATAGAGATACTCGAAAAATCAAAACCCAAAAGTCTAAAATTTCATACTTTCATAGTTTCGAGTTTCATAAACTTTTATCCCTTTTTCCAACTTCATGCTCCGAGATCTCTGAAACCCCAAAACTTGAAAGTCCAAAAATTCAGACTTTCATGGTTTCACTGAGATCTCCAAAAATATCTACCTCTGAAGTCTAAAACCCAAATTTTTGACTTCTTTCTTTCCTAAAATCTTTGCAGCTTGGTTGGGCATGGTTTAACTTTATTCACCCAAATCAAAAATTCAAGCCTCCATGATTGAATGAACCCCTCCATTTTCTCTATGTACAAGGTCATATTTGTACAATTTGGTGAATCACGGGATCACCTGCCTGCTAGGTGAAAGATCAGTTTCTTGAATTATCCATTTGGCATGAAATCATGAATGATAGCTTGATATTGATATTATACTTGAAACATGAACCATACTTTGTGTACTCTCAGTTTTCAAAAGAAAATATTAAAGATGAGATTTGTGAAAGTAGATAATTGTCTTGACCTGGAGTTTTCACATGTTCCTAAAATGTAATGTTACAAGATTCACCTTTAGAGGCACACTGAACTACACAATGATACAACCTAGGAGAAACAAAACTTGTGCCAAAGGCACTTACGGAAATTGAAAACTAAGATACAAAAATAAAAATGTGTTTACGCACTTAGAGGAATTAAAATCCTAGGCTAATATTTACAAGGGTGAACCTTTTTCTTTAGTAGAAATGTTTAAGATCGATCTCATTAATCAGAATTGGAAGCTCCTCTCCATCCAATGTAGACAATTGGAAGGAAATGCTATTTTTACATCCTGTAACCATGTAGGGACCTCTCCAAATGGCAACAAACTTGGAATGCCTTCCTAGATTTTCCCGATCTATATCACACTTCAGAACTAGGTCCCCCTCCTAAAAGGTGCTTGCTCTTTCTTTCTTGTCAAACAATATTTTAATTAAGGCTTGATCCTTCTCCATTGTTTGAACCACATATTCTCTGATCTCTTCTAATTCCATCAGTTTTACATATCTAGCCTCAATTCATTCAAACTCAGATAACTCCAACTGCTTCATGAGCTCCAATCCAGGTAGTCCTAATGATATAGGTAACACTCCCTCTTTCTTGTAGACCACCTTGTAAGGGTAATTACCCATTGACCTCTTTGGTGTGATCTTGTTAGCCCATAATGCTGATTTCAAATTTGTATGCCATTTCCTTTTGTTTTCATTTAGAGTCCTTCTGATGATTCTTAGAAAATTCTTGTTTGTGGACTCTACCTGCCCATTACCATGTGGGTAATAATTTGAAGAGGTGATCAACTAGATACCATATTTAATAGGCCATTTCGTGATCTTGGAACTTAGGAACACTAATACATTATCTGATATGATAGTGGTTGGTACTCCGAACCTAGTCACTATCCCTTCATAAAAGTCTAGTCTGCTAGACTCGTTTTCTTCTTTGAGTGCTATCGCCCTGGTCCACTTGGTGAAATATTTTGTTGCTGTGAAAATCCACTTATGGCCTTGGATTGAATTTGGATTAATGACCCCAATGAAGTATAATCCTCATTGCACGAATGGTTGGGTAAATGAGATTGGATGCAATGGAAGTGGTACTAACCTATCCTTTCCTGTGAAGAATGCACATTTTTTACACCTTTTAATTTACGTATAGTAGTTGCTGAACACCATGGGCCAATAATAACCGAACTTCATTATTTTGAGAGCTATTAACAATGGGGAAAAATTACCTTCGGCTTCTCCATCATAAAAATCTTGTAACAATCTCTCAATTTGATCCGTTCCAATACATCTCAATAGCACACCATTTATGTCCTTTTTGAACAAAACACCATCAAGAAGCACATATGGAATGCATTGTAATTTGAAGTATCTCCTCTTTTCCTTTCTCATTTCTAGAGGTCCTTGGTCTATTTGTAGGAATTTTATCATATTTTTAGTCCAGTAAGGGATAGGCACATTATCATTTGCTTGTTCTTGACCATCTTGTAGTACTAAAACAACCCTATTTTCATTACTTGCATCAACCAGTTGACTCGAGGCTAGTTGTTCACATAGTCCATTTCCATGGACCAACTTAGTGACCTTAATTACAATGGCATGTTCAATGACACAAGTGATACATCCTACACATTTCTTGTTTAGATCTTTGTTCAAAAGGAATTCCTTGAATCCTGTATGAGAGACTAGCAATTGGATCTTGTTATTTGAAACTAGGTGTTTGAAATTCTTCAAACTCTTGATCACTGCAAGGAAATGAATTTTAATGAAGGATTAACTCACTTCATATTCCTCCAAAATTTGAATGAAGAAGGCAACCAGATGTTCAGATCCCTCTTTGTTCTGATGTACTAGGATTGGAGAAATCACGTCACCGCCACCAAAGGCATAGAGCATGAATTCCTTCAAGAATTCCAGATTGATGAGAGTTAGTGCTTGAGATATAGCTTATTTTACTGCTTTAAAACTATCTTTTCCTTCATTTTTCCACCTAATTTCCATACTCTTTTTCAACATCAATGTTATTTGTTTCACAAAAGAGGCAAAATTTAGTACAAATATGCAGAAAAAAAATTATTCTTCCTTGAAATCTCTGAAGAGCCTTCTTAGGACTTGGCAATGGTAATGCTCTAATTGCTTCAACTCTCATTCGGTCAGTAATCAATACCTCCTTTTACACAATATGTCCTAAGATCTTTCCTTCGTGAGCTAGGAATATGCATTTTTTGGGATTCAATGACAGCCCAAATCTTATACACCTTTGAAATACTTGTCTCAGATGAAAGAGGTGATCCGTTGCACTTTTGGAGAACATAATTATATTGTCAAGATATATCAGCACTATTTTATTGATCAACCCCTTGAATTCCATGTCCATTTCCCTTTGGAATGTGGCTCCAACATTAGACAATCCAAATGAAATTATTTGTAGGCATAGGTGCCCCACTTGGTAGTGAATGTTGTCTTGAACTGGTCATCTTCTTTCAACACTATCTGATTATACCCTGAGTAGCCATCTAGGAGAGAGAATATTTCTGATCTAGATAGTACCTATAAGATTTCTTCCATTAAAGGAAGTGGGTAATGGTCTTTGAGATATTCCCTATTCAAGTCTCAAAAGTTAACACAAAACCTAATTTCTCATTAATTTTTCTAAGCAGTACCAAGTTTGTAACCCATCTTGAATGCTTGCATGTATTAGCTTATTTATCTATTTCTTCATTAAAGGCTAAATCTGTGGGTTGACAGGTATTTTATTTTTCTTGATGGGATTAGCATCTGGATCCAGTTCAAATGTATGTTGTGGAAAATTTAGATTGAATCCAAAAATTCTCAAAAAAATTGTACAAATTCATATCTCTCTTGTTCAGTGGCCACCTTTCCTATTTGGAGTGTTTTTCCCTCTCCAACTGAGATTGGACCTGAATCTTCCCCCTTGACCTGTATGTTGGATTTATCTTTACGAAATTGGTCATTTGGGTTAGAGATGGACTCCAACATAACAAATCCTTTTGGAAGCTTGTTTGGCCATATCTGCATTACTTGATCCCCGTACTGCTACTCTAATTTTTCTTGATTCCTAGCTGAGAATTCAGCCTCTTTTTTCAAGAAATTAAGAATTTGTTGATCATTCTCAAACACCTCCCATCTTGTGTTATTTTCTAGAAATGTCAGCCTTAAAATCACATGGATATGTGGCTATGTTTTATCTCTTTTGATGCTATCCATCACATCAAAGGTTTCTCCAACTATTGTGGGCCTATTTGAAAGCAACAATAACCATATCGTACCAAGCCAAGGACATAGATTCTAATCAAACACCACGATCAATAAGATGAAATAAATTCACCAGAATAACTTTACATAAAACCTTTGAAAACAAATGAGAAACAATATCATATTTTATTATGGAACTCAATGCAATACATTGAGAACATGAAGTTAAAATTGGCCAGCTATTCATAAGGAGCCCTCCTGATTGTTGTCAATTGTTCCAATAAAAACAAATTATCTCTCTTTTCCCCAAATTGCTTATGGAGGGTTGTGCATAAATGATCCTAATTTTTGATAGACCCTGTTATTAGACTTCTGAACCATTGCAAATATTTGCCTTTAAAGGAAGATGCCAACAACTTAACAGTAATGTCCATTTCATTGATTTTGTGAATTGTATAGACATTTTCAATGTCTTGGATGTGGTTAATCAGAGTTTCACGGTTCTCTCCAGTGAAATATGCGATGTTATTTAATGCTGCAATTGGAGCTAGATTTTGAGCATTTAGGGAAAGTGGGATACTGCTCATGAAGTTGACATATGGATTGGGTTGCACCATCCTGATTGGTTAGAGAACTCTCGTTGATTGAAGAAAAAGTATACCAGGTGGAGGTGTAGACAAAGTCCTATTAGGTGGAAATGGTGACCTTTTTTGTCTTCTTCCTCTCCTTCCTCTACATGGTGATAATTGCAAGTAGATAAATAGTTCCTCTTCATGATTATTAGACCTAGTTCGAATACTTCTTATGTACTTAGCCAACCTATGCTATTATTATGTTGAATTCTATCCCTTCAAAGTCATCAGATGTGTTGGAAAAATGAGCCTTTGAAGGCTAGATTTTTCCAAGTTACACACCAAACTCAAAAAAATTAAAATTAAAACATTGAAGGACCTGTGTATTTGATATTCTAGAGGTTGAAAATTGTTTTGGAATGACAATCCTAAAAACCCAAAAATGTAAGAATTTCGAATGTCTGAAGCCTGAAACCCCAAAATTTTGAGAAGTCTGAAAATCCAAAATCCTAAAAACCAAAGTTTTGAAAATCCGAAACCCGAAATCCTGAAATCTTGAAACCCAAAATTAAAAAAAAAATATGAAAATTTGAAAATCAAAATTTCAAAAACCTAAAAATACCCTTTTGAATATGATCTCCCGATCTATCAACTAGTGAAAATTTGGATTTGTTTTGGGCAAGTTAAGCCCCTCAAAATTGATTTCAGAGTTCAGCCTAAGAGGTGAAAAGTCCAAAATTGGAGAACATGTGATTCCTAAGCCCAAATTCGATGAAAATTCATTAAAATCTTGTAGAGTGACCTCTTGATCCCACCAGATGTGCAAAAATTATTAATGTATAATCACATCACCCCTGAATGTCTATAAATCGATGGGTTAAAAATCACAGTGTGATTGCATAACATGGATATTTTCTCAAAGTGTGGAACTTTACAATCGAGAAATATCTCTAGATGAAGGTTGGTTCCTATTCCTATGTTATGATGCACACATATAAATTGTAGACAATATGCTATAAACTGACTCTAACTTGCTAAGGAGACAGGGTTGAGAATATCAAAGAAAATAAACCTAAAATAACAAAGGTGATGCACCAAAGTAATGTTGAACAATGACTTTACATTTAAACACAAACCATTAAAAATATAACACATCAACCATGCACATATAACCATGATTGTAATGAGAGATCAGATGAAGACAATGAACATAAGAGACGGTTGAGATCATCCTTAAACTTATTCCTATTGCTCCACAAATTTGATACAGTCCATTACATTGGCCAAGAAGCACAAACTTGCATTACAGTTTAGATGGGAGGTTTGAACTCATAAATTCAATTATAGACAAGAGAAGAAGGGAGGGTGCAAAGCCAAATTATCCAACCTTTAGAAAAATGCCCCTCCTTACAATATATAGGAAGAAAAAGAGAGAAAGAAGAGAGAATAATTTTGAAATCTTCTTTCAGCCACCAAAAAATGCATTGAATTATGATGCAATAATGATGGGTTCTACTGTAATACCCATGCCTCCATGTACAGTTCCTTGTTAAGCAATAAAGGAAGCTCATACCTTCATTATTGGGGTAGGTGTGAAGCCTAACACCTTCTAAAATGGTGGACTGGTTGGCTCTGTCTTCTTTAAGTTAGAAATGCATGCAACCTCCCAAATCCCAAAATTTAGACTTTTAGACATTTTTTGTTTTAGAGATTGAAACACTATTCATTGCTCAAAATAACCTCAAAGTTCTGAAAGACTTAAACCTGAAAACCTGAAATTCAAAAAATTCAGACTTTTAGAGTTCAAAATTTCAGACATTGTGTTGTGATTTTTTGAATTTTACTCGTTGAAGACTCTAAAGTCTGAAACCCTGAACCTTCAAAGTCCAAAACCCCGAACCTCCAAAGTCTAAAAAGACTGCCACATTGACATTAAATCCTGTGTTGACCTCTAAAATTTAAACCCTTTCGAGATTTTAGATATTTTCAGTCACTTTTCTGATTTTTCCGCCGAAGATTCTGAAACCCCAAATTCGCACCTCCGAAACTTCAATTCCTGAAAGTCTAAAAATTTAGAGTTTCAGATTTTGGGCTTTTTTCTCTCACCGAGATCCCTGAAACCCGAAATTCTAAAATTTTGGACTTTCAGAGTTTCGGGTTTCAGAAAACTTTATCCATTTTTTCAACTTCACGCTCTGAGATATCCAAAACCTTGAAACCTGAAAGTCCAAAAATTTGGAATTTCAGGGTTTCAGGTTTCAAAAAATTTGACTCCTCGAGATCTCTAAAAAGCTCCACCTCCGATGTCCAAAACTGGAATTTCAGATTTCTTTCTTTCCCAAAATCTTTACAACTTGCTTAGGCCTTCTTTAACTTTATTCACCCAAATCAAAAATGCAAGCCTCCATAAATGAATACACTCCTCCATTTTCTCTATGTGGAAGGTCGTGTTTGTCTAATTTTCCCTTAAGGGAAAAATTGGATAACAATAATTACACAAAGCTACATAATTATTTAGTAATTATGATTCACTATATCACTTTCATTATCCCCTTTTAATAACACTTATTCTATTCTATTGAATCATGTTAGCCCAGTGTACTTTTGAACATGTATGTCAATTAGGGTCTATCATACATATGTCTATAGATTCTTCTTATTATTTATCTCATTTTATTGTTATATTAATCCTCTTAAGTAAATTCTATAACAATCCACATACCCACCTTGGGTTGAATGCTCAAGATACATCCTGAACCTTTTTAATTGCAAGGTTGCTACTAACTAGGCAGATTTATTATTTTTATGGGATCTTCATACCACTTTCTTTAGCATCCATATATATATATATATATATATACCAATGTATCTCAGCTATAGGATCTTCATTTTTCATTGCATGACTTGACATAAGTCTATATCATCTATCTTACTTATGGTTATATAAAAGTCATTCTTTTGGAAGTTCAAATCCTAATCCTTCATAATGGATCTATTTCTTAAGTACTCAAGATGAGAAAAACTTGCATGTTATTAAAAAACAAGTTCATCATTTATGTTTAACATCATACTATGATTTCATTGTAGCTTAGTACACAGGGATTTAACCCCCCGTAAAAAACTTTTCCAACCACATCCCAGGTTATATGGGTCCTTTAGGTAATTAAGTTTAATTTCTAAAACTGATTAACCTTATTCCACCATGGTAGTTGATGTAAAAATTCATCATAATTGTTCATCATACCCCGTCTTTAAAGATGATAATATTAATAGAGCTTATACTTATTTTACCTTTTCTGTTAAGTTTGACAGTATGATTAGGTGTATAATAACATCCTTGTCCTATTTCTATTTACTCTCCCACCTATTAGTTTTATGTTGAGTCTTCAGTAATATTACAAGAATCAAATTTGATTATATCACAACTCAACTTAGTTATTTTTAAGCACTTTTTAATGTTTTGTTTCTGTCCCAAAAGGATAACATTAAAATTTCGAGGACTCATTCATTACATGTCAAAAATTATCTTACAACTAGAATTTGTATCTTCTTATTTTCCTTCTAGAATGATTACTTTACTGATAAATATAGCCCTAGGTATAGTTTTCTAAATTCATATTTCGAAGATAAGAATTTATCTATTAGGAATTGTACCCTTAAATTGAATTAAGATATTTTTCAAGCTATAGCTTCAAATGCTTTTATGTGTTGAAAAAAATATTCTCTTAGTATAATGCATAATCTCAACACTAGTTCATAATGAATCACTTTAACTTATTGATGATATTACTGAATCATAACAACCCTTTTTAATAAACTGGAAGCACTATATTCATTCTATATCATAAGGTTATAATAATACCCAATTGATGATGCTAGTACATAGTTTAGGTCTTACATAAATTCCGGTTAAATAATAAATAGTTTTTCGACAAGAAGCAAGTAATGATCTATTGATCAAAGTATCAATGTCATAACCATATTACAACATAATACATAATGGCTCAGTAGGATTCCTCAAATAATCACTTGCACATCAAATTCAATTGAATTCTAAATAACAATAAAGAATCTCATTTATCAACAAGTTGAATACATTCTTTAATTTCATAAACTAAGCATAGAAATTCAAACTAGATACACATTTTGTCTCTTTATTTTCTCCTTGTCAAGTTTTCTTACTTTCCTGCAATTATTAGATAATATTAGTTTGGCTAAACTGAGCAAGAAATTTACATTATCCCTGTAGACACCTATAATTTAGTCTAAACAACTTTATTAGTAAGATTGCACTAACTATCCCAATACCTACTATTTGGTTGCACTATTCTAATTAATTACCCTTTATAACCTCTTCTAAACCCCTAAATCATGCTAACACCCTTCTAAATGGCTTCTATAAGTCATTATCCTATTTGAGGATAATTACACCTTTTTTGACTTTCTAAAAGGGAAGACTTAGCTTTCTAAATGTCAATTTCACCTTTCTAATTTGAGTTTCACTTGAGTTTGAAATTTTTGGACTTTGGTCCCACATGATTCCAAAACATCCTTTTCCTCTTCCTAGGATTAGAAACCTATAAATACAAGCATACCCCTCCCCCTTTTTGCTAAGAACACCCCTCCATTTTAGACTAACTTATTGCCATCTTTAGATTTAGTAATTTTCATTGTCATTGGAGCTATCTTTACTTTAACCATTTGCATTTCAAAAAAATAAAGCTTGAGTAAATGGGATGAACCATTGGCTTTGAAGCCATTAATGGTGAGATCTCACTCTCAAACCCTTTATTGTGAAACAAGCATAACTAATTTCTAGGAGCTTTAATAGGCTTATCTTTAATAGATTTCATGGAGTAGAGAAATATCTAGATATGCTAGGGTTTGAATGTTTATATGCATGCAAAGAAATAGTTCTTGTTTAGCTCTAAACTGATGGTTCATTGTTGAAGTTTGGAAAGATTTGAAGCTTTCTTGAGTGTTCTAAGCTTCATTCCATAGCTACACCAACTTACACATGAATACATATGGCATGCCCGATGGGGTTAATCCCATAGTCCAGTGGAAGGTGTTTAAATGTTATCATTTACATGCTTTTTCTAACCATTTGTATCTTTTATGAGGGAAAATTAGTGTAATCCATGCATTTGGTAAACTTATATGTGTTTAAAATAGTTTTAGCATAGATATTTAATGGGTTTGTGTTAGAAATGTAGTTAAAGGACTAATTTAGGACCTGTTTACATTTTTAGTTGTTTCGTTTCCATTTTTTGGTCATTTTTTAGGGCCGTGCGTACACGTAAAAAAGGCCTTGTGCCTATTAAAAGGCTTGCGTACATGTTAACAAGGGAATGTACATGTAACTCATGTTCTTGACCGACAAAATAAACCAAAGACACACACCAAAGTACCTATGGTGCACACATCAAAATTCTCATGTAGGCATCATTTTGGACATGCAGGCATAAAACCACCCTCTATGTCATTTTCCCATTTTACCTAGGACATGTACACATCTTGTATGCGCGCACACATCAAAAGGATCATGTAAACATAATTATAGACATGTACATGCATAAATACCCTCATGTCATTTCCACAGACCTACATACACGTTAAAAGAGGTCGTACATACCTAAATCACATGCACATGCCAAAAAGGGCACACAAGCATTCCCTGATAGAATTTAATTTTTTCTATAAGTTGCATAATATGATATTTTGAGTTTCTTTGACATTCTTACAGGTTTTTGACAATAATTTGTAGATTCTTCTTGATTCTTTATTTTATACTAACTTGATTTAAGGTTTTCACATTTTCTTTTGATTTCCAAACACTTTAATTAAGTTTCTTAATGGGAAAGAACTTCAAAGTTGGATAAAAGGAACATTATTTCTTGTAATTTGATTAAGTATTTCCATTTTACATATTTAGTGAGGTTTTGTGTAGAATGCACTTTCCTTGCATCTTAGGATGATCTTGGAAATCAGAAACAATGTGTTATCTCCTTTATATGATGTTTTGAAAACTTGGAAAATTACTAATCATTATGTGTAGAACCAAATCTACTTGCGAAAGAATCAAGATCAAAAGAATACTAATGCATTTGATGTAGGTTCTAAATGGTGTGCGATGAAAACCACACTAAGCCTAAATATATAAAAAAACACACCACATTCAACATATTGTATATACAGGTTTAGAAAAGGGTACGTTTCTATCCACTCAACTAGAACATAACCCCTTTGGCATATTTCCTTAAGATATACCAATGGGGGTGGTTCTAAGAATCCTAAAGTATTCCACTCTTGAGTAACCTCGTGGATGAAATGGGAAGAGCCTCACTTTACCCACTTGAATAGTAAGAATTTTGTGAATTATAGCTAAAATATACAGTATATTGCAAACCCAGTGATGATAAAAAGGTACATGTTTATGCTCAGTGTATTTAAAGGGGGTAAAGTAAATAAAATATAATCCAAGAGTAAATCTTTGGAAAATCAAGATCGCATCGTGTTTTTGTATGACCTAGTTGAGAGATCTAATAGGAAATCCATTTCTTCAAGAGGCCAACTTATGCTAGTCCAAGTTATCGAGTCAAAGAGCCATCACGAAACACTAAATTCTTTGGATTCAAAACCTTGTATTACAAATAAGGCGAGAGTCCCTCAAAGTTAGGTTTAGTGATATTCATCACAAAGCTCGCAACATATCCCTTTTTCTTAGTTCTTCACTTTCCCTAAGGCAAGGTGAAACTCTACCAAAGTTATACTAGCTATTTTCACCACCGCTTGGTATATTCCTTTGCATTAATTTTTCCCATTTGGGGACAAAAGAAGACATGTTTTGCAAGTGTTATCAATAGATAGTGTTCACCACTATTTTTTCTATTTACACTCATCCATGTTGTTTGCAACTGAGTTGTTAAACACATAAAATGTGTGGGTATGTATTTCACATCTTGATAGCCACTAGGTATTAATTTCAATATCATCATCATAGTAAGGATCGGTTCATCATTTTATCTCCTTAGAACATGTTACACTTTTTGCATTGGCTCACCACAATTTAGATACCTAAGTCATGTTTCTCATAAACGTGATCTAAGTGTCGACATTGTGGTGATATGCTAACCACATATTGACACTTCCTTAGTAGAATTTGACTTAGTTTAACTTCAGACATTGTTCCAAATCTTGAAAGGTTTCTCTTACCATTTTTGTGTTGTTTCAATACCACTTTCGCACTAATTTCTCACTTCTCTGTGAAGCTTGATCCATGTGTTCGATTGGTGTAGCTACATGGCTTACATTTGTAATCCTCGCCCTTTAACATTTAGGGCTTGTTGGTGGATAAACTCATCGTGGTATCCTTTGATTGGGAATCACACTTACACTTTGTTAATACTTACCCTTGTTCATTTTTGAACTTGACCTAAGCATTGACATAGAGTTGGCTATCTAGCGTCAAACCTATCATTAGAAAGGTGAAAAAGGTATAAATAATTAGATCAGTGTATTGGGTACCTATACTTACATGGTTTATTCCTTGTATGATTGAGATTACATACAACTATAGCTAGGAAAGATCATTTTATCCTTGATTATTTTGACATATCATTGTTTAGAGGTAAAAGCTAAAGCACTTAGAGACATATAGGTGAGATAAATTCTGTTACACTTAGGTTGATTATAAATTTAGTCAAATCTAGATAAACCTCATGTAGCAAAAGTACCCATGCCACCTATCATAAGGATGGTGGCTAGAAGAATGGAACATGAAGTCGAGATGAACCCCTTTGGTGTTGACAACTCTCTATGGAATAATCCCCTTACTAGTACTAACTTAAACACTCATTTTCTAAAGTAACAGATACTACAGTGTGGGTTGATCTAAATGGAAATGACAATGATTCATTAAAAGGTGATAATAACCTTGATCTCACAATATTTGACAGTTTGTTATATCTAAATAAAGATGAAATACTTATATGCATCCTAGAATTAGGATCCATACTACCAAAAGACCATGTCATATCTTGTAAAATTATTAACATAAATGAGGAAGAGTTGAAAATACCTCCTCTTATAAACATGCATGGTGTGAGTCACACTAATCCCTTTTATATGGGATATTATTCCACTTCGATTCGTGAAAATGAAAACTTTAAGAATAAAACACCAAAACAAGATGATGGTACTCGAAGAGTACCATTTAGAGCCTCATGTAGGGTCAAAATTGAACACAAAGACAAGGAGGTGCCTCCTCAATATGACACAAAAGATGATCACCAAACTAAAGAAGAGGTCATTCAAAGAAAAATACTTAAAATTAGCCAAAGGTTAACAAGATTACATATTTCTAAGGATGCAAACAAAGTTTTAAGAAAGGGATAAACATAAACCTAAGTCTAGTGAACTACACACTAATCCTCCAAAGAATGAAGTGTTAAAAGATAGTCTTAATAGACCACCTTCTCCAAAAAATATTTTATCATAACACAAGATCTACAATCAATGAAAAGCATGCTCACAATGCTACAAGAAAGTAACATAGGCCACAACAAGAAATAACAATACAAGGAGCTATGTCCCTACCCTTTCGATAGAGACATGTTAAGAATTTCATTACCCAAAATTTTTGATATACCTAAGTTTGATAAATATAAAGGAAAAGGTGATCCTTGATATCATATAAAAGACTTCTGCATGGCTTGTTAGGAAGTTTCATATAGGGACAACTACCTTACTCATTTATTTCCTGGCAGTTTGGTGAAAGAAGCACTAGAGTGGTTCCTACACATACCCAAGGAAACGGTTGTTACATGGCCCACATTAGCTGAAAAAAAATTTGTGTGACAATTTTCCTTTAACATGGAGAGTGATATAACCATACTAGACTTATGTACTACAAAACATATACCTAATGAATCTTTCTCCAGTTTCCTCCAATGATGATGAGGTTTGGATAGCCGTTTTGCTTGCAATATCCTTGAAAAATAGATGGTTAACATATTTTTACCTAATCTAAACCCATACATAGCCTTTCATTTACAAATGCACAATGTCTCTAACTTTGAAGAAGTTATAGATAAGGGAAGTAACATTGAAAAGGATTTAATCATGAAAGGGACTATCAAACCCTTCTTTAAGGAAAATCATATTGAATCAAAACCTATAGAGAAGTAAAACTTTTGTAAAATAAACAAGAATGTCATAGGAGATGGCATCACTGATGCCAAAATAGTCTAGGCTATCTACAGTGGTCCTCTTCTGAAACTCACACAAGGACCTATCAAGACAAAGACAGGGCCCCAAAATAGACATTCACGCCTCTAACTGAACCATTTTCTACAATTCTAAAATAGTTAGATACCGTGAACATGGTCACCTATCCTCCAGCCAAAGTACCCTTCCCTGAAGATGCACCTAAACTAGGATGGTATAAAGAGCATGAGTACTGTGACTTTCATCATGTCAAAGGACACAAGACTGACCAATGTATGAGGTTACGACACTATATACATGACCTTATTGAAGAAGGAAAGATTGAGGTGGATTCACCTGAATTTGGGGAAGGTCCTAATGTAAAAATGGGGATATTTAAACAACCCCTCCCTAAACATAAGAAATAGTAGAACAAGAATCCAGATCAAGTAGAGTCATCTAATAATTATAGGGCTATAAATTATGTGTATACCTCTATAGATAATCCTTTTGATTCCCTTATAGGTTGTATCCATTCATATGATGAATAAGTGAACTCCATTAGAATTGTAGGTGACATAGGAAGTTGCACTTAGTGATCTCCAAACCTACTCATAGGAAACTCAGTATGACTTATGCAGTTAGAGAAACCACTGCTAAGATTTCAATCTTAGTAAAAATCTCAGTCATAAAACATATTGTATAAAAATATTCAATCTGGAATATCCAAGATGTAGATCCCAAATCTCTAAGAAATTTTTTCACAATGTAATGATTTCCTTTGACCAGAGAAACTCAATATGACTTGTTAGATAATTAGAGAAAACTTAGATTTCCTTCTGAGTCCTGTCTCTAACAATCATAAGACATATTTTATAGACTTAGAGTATCCCTAGATACCATCATATCCAAGAAATATCATAATGAGTGCCTTTGAGAATATAGAACCTATAATGATACCCATAGTAAAGTCAAAAGAGTGCTTGTAGATGGTGGATCCAGTTTGAATATCTACACTTTAAAGCTTGTCAGGAAACTTGGACCTTAGACTTGGATCCTAATACCATCACCATCACATCACAACATATTATAATGAGGAATGTGAGACAATTGGGACCATAATGATACCCATAGAGATAGGGCATGCTTATCATGATACAAAGTTTCAGGTTCTTGATTTGGACCTCCCATATAACATGCTCTTAGGACGCCCATGGATTCTTGCCATAAATATCATTCCTTGAATTATCATCAGTGTATCAAATTTCCTCATGAAGGAAAAATGATTTCCATTCTGGGTGACCCTAAACCATTTACACATTGTAGAGCGTTGTATAGTTTCTCATGAGCAACGTATGAGTGTCCTTCTATAGATATTGTGGTTCCATTACAAACAGAGGCTATGAAGGATTGTGTAGATCTAGATACGTTAACACCATGCAATCAAAATTTTCCTACATTGGTTAATCCATTTTCTACATGGGAATAAATGTTTGGGAAATATGACCGAGTAGATCAATTCAATATTGAACAAGCCTTATTGATATTTGATCTTTCTGTGTCTCCTAAGATACTTGGAAGACCATATTTCTAGTCCAAAAGAACTCGAGCTAGTTTCCCTGAGCCCCTTAAAAGGTTTACTCCTAGTGGTCTCTTGTCAGATGAGAAGATGCTAGATACACCTACCAGTTGGGTACCCAAAGGAACTATGGATTCATGTCACCAAGCTCCCCATTTTATCAAAGCACACCACATGATGCAAGTCATGGGATATCAGGGATCTGGATGCGACCTAGATGCACAAGGTAGATTGGAACCTATTCCACTTCCCCCATGGAAGTATAATAAGCATGGCCTTGGCATTCAGCCTCATAGAGCTCTTCTTGCAGAAATAAATGAAACTTCCTCTGAACATGAGGATGACTTATCTAATTTAGACAATGACACATTTCTAGTATAGCCTATATGAAGATCTTGCCTCTACTAACCTATTTCAGATTCTTCCATCCTTACTCTTTCTGAAACAAATCCCCAAGATAATTCCCAAGTTAACCTCGTATATCATGACCTAATTGATTGGGATAAACAAATTCACATGCCGATCGATTTATTCAAAAATGACTAGAAAATTGAAGAGTTCATGGGAATCAGGGATAACCTTCTAATAGGTGATCACAAAAAATGGCTTCCATTGATCTAGATGCATGTGCATATTTTGGGGAAGAGGTAGAAATTTTTGGTCAATTGAGTATCAACAAGCTTGAGGGAAAAAATAATACTAAGAAGCCTTAGCAAAATAAACAAACCAAGACACATAGTGAAAACCTCTTTGAGGAACTTGTGGAAAAATAGTTAGAAAAATTGATGGACAAGGTAGTTTACCCACTCAAAGATGATGATCTCTCTGAAACCACCTATGGAAGAAGGATTTAACTCTTCCTCTTGATCCTACATGGATGGAGGATGCATCAAAAATGTTGGTTGAAGAAACAATCAGTGTCAACATCGGGACAAAAGAAGAGCCTAAGATGATAAAGTTGGGAGCTTCACTCTCAATACAAGAACAAAAGACTCATCATAACACTATTACATTATTATGCAAATATATTTGCATGGTTGTATGCAGATATGCTGATTTTGGACCCAGTGTTGGTCCTACACAACCTTTTTGTACACCCAAATGCCAAACCTATCAAGTAGAAACTGAGAAAGATGCATCCACAAATTGCATTACTTGTCAAAGAGGAACTTGAAAGACTATTAGCAGCTAGGTTTTATCAAACCTATTGACTATTCAGACTAGATATCTAATGTAGTCCCAGTTCAAAAGAAACCAATTGGTATCATAATATGCACCAACTTTCGGGACATCAACAAAGCATGTCCTAAGGATGACTTCCCCTTTCCTAACATCGACATGATTGTCGATTCGAATGCTGGTTATGAGATGCTATCTTTAATGGATGGATTCTCAGGTTATAACCAAATCAAGATGCAGAGGAAGATCAACACAAGACTACTTTCATTACCCCTTGGGGGAAATTTTGTTATTAGGTCATGCCTTTTGGCCTCAAGAATTTTGGGAAACATATCAGTGAGCCATGACTGTTATTTTCCATGATATGATGAATGATATCATGGAAGATTACAGTGGATGATATATTAGAAAAATAAAAACTAGAGAAGAGCATCTTGAAGTACTGAGGCATGTATTTTTCAACGTCTCTATGAGATTATAAGGTTCGGTTGAATCCCAAGAAGCACATCTTTGGCGTACAATTAGGAAAATTATTGGGTTTCATTGTCTCACAAAGAGGAATAGAGGTAGATCTTGCTAAAGTGGAAGTTATAACAAAGATGCCTCCACCCACAAATCTTAAACAACTAAGGAGTATACAAGGGAAAATTCAGGAAATCCACCGATTCATATCACAGCTTGTGGATAAGTGCCATCCTTTTATGCATTTATTGAAGAAAGATGTTACCTTTACATACATAGAAGATTGTTATAAGGCCATTGCACTACTCAAGAAATACCAAGATATTCAATTTTTTCTAATGCTATATACCCTAGGAAAACCCTTACTGCTCTATATCTCAGCTACTCAATTAGCTATTGGGGCACTACTTGCCCAATTTGACCTAAGCCATAAAGAACGAGTGGTTTATTACTTAAGTCATACCCTCATTCCTATGAGTTAAATTACCCTCAGATTGAGAAATCTTGCCTAGTTGTGGTGTTCACCTTTCATAAATTGTGCCACTATCTCCTAAACAATAAAACCAAGCTAATATCCAAGGTTGACCCTTTAAAATACCTCTTATCTAAACCTTCCCTGACAGGATGGATGGCTAATTGGATCATCCTCCTTAGTGAGTTCGATATTGAGTTTGTAAATCAGAAATCCCTTAAAGGACAGGTGCTTGCAAATCAACTGGCTGAAGCTCCCTTACCAAGAATGGAACCATTGTGTCTGGATCTCCCATATGCGTCCATGGTGTACATATAATAATCTATTGTGTGGAAAGTCCACTTTGATGGATCATTCACCTATCATGGTTCAGGAGCAGAGTGATACTTATCACCCCTACTAGAGAGATAATCCCACAGGACTTCCATCTAGGATTCCCTTACATAGATAACATTACGGAATATGAGGTGCTCATCGTCTAGGTTGAAGTTGGCCATCTGATGGAATATCAGAAAGTTACTGGTCATTGGTGACTCATAATTGATTATCAAACAAGTCAATGAAAAATACAAGGTCAAAGATGAGAAGCTCATCCCCTATAAGAAGTTGGTTGAAACTCTGAACTTAGAGAATTTTGTCAAAATTAATTTTGAACAAAGACCAAGATCTCACAATAAATCAGAATATGTGATGGTCATGATTGGATCTCTAATGTGCATTCCACCATAGGAAAACAAGATTCCATTCTTTGTTGAACATCTGTAAATACTTGCTGTATGACATACTAGAATCATGCTTGGCATGTGAAGTTGTTGGTCCTTATCCCCCTGGTATGATCCCATTTATAACTATTTACAGGATGGATCCTTTCCCCCTGAAGTCAACCAAACTGAGAAAAATACCCTTATTCACCATATAGCCGATACACCCTCCTAGGAGGCACCCTATATAAACGTGGCTACGATGGGAATCTTCTTCATTTTCTGGATTTGACTGAGTCAATCCAAGTGCTTAAGGAAGTACACAGAGGCATGTGTCAGAGCACACACTAAGTGGAATGACCCTTGCAAAGAATCTATTGAGAGTGGGTTATTATTGGCCCACCATGGAAACAAACAGTTGCAAACATGTCAAGAAATGTGAACTCTACCAAAAGTATGACAACTTAATACATGCACCAACACAAGCTTTGTAGCCCATCACAACACCTTGGCCATTTTCCAAATGGGGACTTGATCTCATAGGGAAGCTCACTCTAACTTCCTCAGATGGCCACACCCACATCATTACCACCACTGAATACTTCACCAAATGGGTAGAGGTTGTCCCTCTAACCTATGTAACCAGTGCACAGATCTCAAAGTTTATCATGAATCATCTCATTTTCCATTACGACATCCCCTCCGCCATTGTCATAGATAATGGAAAGTCCTTCAAGAACAAGATGGTTAAAGTGTTATGCCAATGCTTCCAAATCTATCTCAAATGGTCTACTCCCTATTACCCTCAAGGTAATGGACAAGAAGAGGCCACAAATAAAACCCTTGTTCAAATCATCGAGAAAATGGTTAGCAAAATAGGTCGTAATTGGCACCTCAAGATTCATCCCACCCTCTGGGCCTATCGAACCTCCATTCACACCCCTACTGGTGCTACTCCATATTCACTAGTCTATGGTACTGAGGCCATTATACCCCTAGAAATTGAGCTTCCCTCCCTAAGAATATCTCTTCAGGATTATCTAGACAAGGATGAAGACTACAGAGTTGCTCGCTCGACAGAATTGGAACTATTGGATGAGAAAAGAATGACGTCCCTCAATCACTTAAAATTTTATCAGAACTGAGTTTCACGAGGGTACAAAAATGGATCATACCTCATCAATTTGAGGTGGGTGATCTCATTTTGAAAGAAAATCAGAAAAACATTGTTAAAGATAGAGAAAAGAAGGGAAAATTTGAGGCTAACTGGTTGGGACCTTATGTGGTCACTGAGAAATATGGATCAGGGGCTTATAAACTGGCTCACTCAGATGGTGAGGAATTAAAGGAACCAATGAATGCAATGCATCTCAAGCACTTCTATGCTTAAATAAGAGGTTCCTTAGAAAAGAAAGAAAAAACAAGCAAAAAAATCAAAAAAATCAAGAAAACACTAAAAAGAAAACAGGTCGTCCAAGTGTGAAAACCATGCAATTGTGGCACATTTGGGCAAGTCCTTGGGTGAAAACTAGTTTTCTGGTGCCTCGGGAGGGTTCATTGTTTACAAGCACTCTCATAACTGGATGTGTAATACTTGTTGTTCTTAGGGCTAGGTTGCTTAAGTCTAGGAATCCTCTCAAGCTCATCCATTATGGCCTTGATCTGGCTTGTTCTACTCCTATCTATCGCTGTGAAGATTTTCCTTTGTACATCCCATCTAACTGTTGGGGGAAATTCACATATTCTTTCCTAGACATAACGCGTGGCATTCTGCCTTTGTATATTCCCATCTCATGCTGGGGGCATCCACGCTTCTTTACCTCGCTTTGGAAAATTGCTTCGCAAAAACACAAAACATTCAAAAATGTTAGAAAAACCTAAACATCTGAAAAAACCTTTTAGGGATAAAATCACAAAAATAATGTGAACAATATCCTTGAAAATTGTCTTTAGAATGACACCAAAAACATTAGAAAACAAATCAAAACTGTCCCACAAAAACAAGGTAGTGGTTTGATTACTTTTAGTTGTCGGTTTGTAGAGTTTTGATTGCAGTATCTTTTCAGGTTGTATGATTTAAAATGGATTCATTTGCTTGACTTAGATTAAATATTATTTGATTTATTGTATGTTGCATTGAGTTCATTTTAAAACTTTCATACTTATAAATATTGGTGTGTTTTCATCATTGGTTATATGCATTTATTAGGATTCATTCACTTGCTTTGATTAAGTACCAATTTAATCTGTTGTTAAGCATGCTTGAGTTCATTCTTATTTGCATATAGTTGTGTTGTTTTGTATGTGTATATTTGTTTAGTTTTGTTAACTTATGCTTGTGTTTGTTTGTTCCATGCACATTCTTTGTTATCACCATCATAAACATCTATCATCTATCGTCACATCTAACAACATCATCTATACATCATATACATAAAAAAAATTGCTAAGTTTTACATCAAGCATGTATACTAGGCTAATCATCATATATTGCATCATCAATGGGGCAAGAGGGGTTGTGTGTGATCACAAATATATCCCCCCCCACACCAATATCCATAATAAAAACATGGTTTAAATCATATAAGTATCTCATCCAAAAAGAGTGCTATCATCTAGTACTAACTCATGCAAGATAGTATGATAACATAAAGTAGTAAAACATCCTATCAAAACATATGATGTGATACATCATCAAAATCCATCATGATACATACATAAGAAGTAAATCAAACAACATCATGATATAATCATCATCCATAGTCATAATCATCATCATAAGTCATATAAATACATTGAAAGTATAACATTGAATGTCCATCACATATATATAATGTTTGTCTCAAAAAAAGATATACATCATCGATACAAAATCTTCCATCAAGGGCATGAATCAAAATAAGCCTTCATCAGGAGGCATAATCCAAAAATGATACATCATACATCATCGATCAAAATTGAGCCTTCATAAGAGGCATACATCAGAAATACATACATATGTGTATAATAAAAAATGAGTCATGTCTGACTCGATCCCTCATGGGGACTTGGAGGCCTACGATCTAGTGGAGGGCACATTACCTGTGTACTCTAATATCCTACTTTCTACCATGTCTGGGGATCTCATGGCTGCTCCGTAGATCTCATCGATGCCTCTGGTCTCTATGATCTCTGTGACTTACCCATCGACTACTCACTAAAGTTGGGTACTCTCTGACCCTCTGGAACAAAATCATAATATAGGGACTTGTAGAAGGAGGCCCTAACATTGGCCATAACCAAGTCCATGTATATCCATGCAGTGTCCTGGTAGCTCCATCAATTTACAGAAATGAAGCCACATCTACCTGTAATCTCACTAGCTTGGCTTGACCTACTATCCTCTTGGCCACCAATCGGTCCCTCTCTACAGTAATGGTCTGAACCTGGGCCTGTGACTATTACCATAGGCTCGTAATCTATGCCATCTGGGTATCCATCTGTTGAATCTACCAAAACCAAGTGGCACCATCTCCGCCACCTCCCTGGCTAGCTTGTGCTTTAGCATGATCTTTCTAAGAGGTGACAACCTATAACTGTGCACTGTCCTAGTCTCTCTCAGCCGTCACTTGGAGCTGCATGGCCACAACCTGTTGTAACTGCTACTGTAATGCAGCTACCTTCCCTCATCTCCCCATCATCACCACCACCTCCATCTCCACCTCCTCCACCTCTCGGTGGACTATGTGGTGGGCTAGGAACTAGCCCCTGCTATAGTACTCCTCCTGAAGGAGGACCCTATGGTGTTTGCTCTTTGTGTTAACACATGTTGTAAAAGAACATGTACACCAACTGCTATGCCCACTCGGGGCATCTTTTTCTTGCAAAAAATAGGAACCTGCCTCTGTCTCTGGCCCTGTGCCTACCGTTGTAAAGGTGGAGGACCCTATCCACCACCACCATCATGGCCCTGTCCATCATCACCATCATCCTCATCATCATCATCGCCCTCATCATCACTATGTTCCTCTGGTGGTGTCCTAACTCTGACATCCCATAAGGCCTGTGGAATGGTAAGGCAGTGGTAAGACTATCAAATACCAGGGTCCATACTTCAACAGTAACCCCAGGGTCTCTGATCTATCTCAAAGGCACCCATACCTGTGGCACCATCCCATCAAAAATGGCTCGAGCCCTATCTGGCTGAATAGGTGGCCCCATGTCAAATCTCTCCGTAGCTCTATGTGCATACCACATATCAGGATGGGGTACATCTTGTACTATGCCAAACTATCTCTGACATCAGTCTACCTTGTAGAAATCTGTAATATAGCCCCGAATGCCAATCAAAAAATGCTCAACCATGGCTATGTTGAGCTCATCTCCATCCTTGGCCCACTGATAATGTTGGTAGGGCCTCCACACTATCATATGTTGCACAATGTCATCTAACTACCTGTGATAATGATAAGTATCACCCATATGCCCTCTGACATCATCTCCAATGGAGACCCATCCCATGACTGAAGGCTCCTCTGGATCCCAAACTCAAAGAACACCTGTAGGGTGACCAATGGCTATGTGGTCCCATGCCCATATCTACAGTAATGTGGCAGGACCCACGGTCTTCTGACCATGGTACGTGATAAGATGTAGGTCCTAGTATGCACTGGCCCCAACAGTATCACTCACCTCAGAATATACCCCGTATCACACTAATCAGGCCAAGAGGAAATGAGGAACCTGTCTTGTCAGTGAGAAAAAATCCACTGATAAGAGCCATCAAATATAGTGGCATGTGATGAAAATTATGGTTTGTTATGCATCGATGTAAGTACATTGTCATACCTCAGCGAGGTATATCATCATGTCCAAATACCTCAATAAGGCAGTCTAATATCTCGGCCTCAACACTAATATACTCGATGATTTTTCCTCTAATAGGTACATGTAGAATGTGCCAAACATCCTCAAGGGTAATAGTCATCTCCCATGTTGAGAGCTAGAAGCACTAGCTCTCACTATGCCTTCTCTCAACTACAGTTGAAAGTAGCCCATGATTGAGGGTAATCAACGGCATCATGGATACATGGGCCAACCAGTCACCTCCAACAATATATCCATCATCTGTCTATGACGTCATGGAAGCCTCACCTCTATGGTCTGCTAAATGGCCATGTCGCTCCCTCGCTTGCAGTACTGATAAACACCTCTGCAAAATAACATGACACATGTTAGAACTAATTTTTTCTTCTATCTTCTTCTACTCTTCTAAAAACTAAGGAAAAAGTCATCTACACTATCCTAGTCATCTAACTAACATTCTTCTAAGTGTAAAATTTCATCTCTTCAGCACATGTGTGCCCTTTTGGGAAAGTGTGCACCCTTCCTAGTGTGTGCATGCCCAAGACACATACGCACCATCTTGGACACCTACATGCCCATATTTTATGTGTGCACACCCCTACTAAACTATCTAACTCACGTTTGAACACCCTTTATACCGCATACATACGAGGTTGTATATGTGCACTAACGTGCACCCATTTTTTAACCTAGGACACAAAAGCACTAGTTTGTATGCCTATGTGTATGCATATTTTGACATATGCACATGTGCATACACATAAATTTGATGTGTACATTCCCCTTTGAAAGCATGCATGCCCCTAGGGCACGCATACATGATTTCACCACCCTAATAAACCCTAATAATGGTAATAAATGCTAATAAGAGCTATTAAATGCAAAAACTGACAAGAAAGGTTCAGGCACTCACAAATGGAGGGTCATCCTCAACTCGTGCATACTCCTGAATGATGTCATCTCACCTCATATGCCTCTGGACCTGTGCCATCTCTCTCATAGCTTCGAAATCACTCGCGGTAAAAATCAACAGAGCTCTGGTAACAAATGAACTCCTCGTGATGATTTACCCCCCTAGAGGGGTATATTTAGCCATTTTAACCCACCGTGATGCCCCTAGGGCATGTTTTGACCACCTTCGGTCACTCTAACACTTTCTTCTACCCATCGTGATAATTATTTTTATTAAATAATTATTTTTAACTCATTTTTTGCTATGTTGGGGCATTATTTGCCACCTAGCACCCTTTTCTTCTCGTTAGGGCATCTTTTTGCTACCTGACGCCTGTTTCATCGCCCTAGGGCATTTTTGTGTGCTTTTAGGTAATCTTCCATTTTCTAAATTCTTCTGACTCGATCAAAAATCCTAAAAATTACAAAAATAAAAAAATCTAAAAAATTGCAAAAATCATAATCTTCCTAAAAATTGTAAAATTTTCACAAAAATAAAAAAGTTCAAAAATAAAAAAATCACAAAAATTGGTAACACGCTGATACAAAGCTGAAATTTGTGTCTCATCCATGGTATTCTTATCATATCTTGCTGAATTTTTCACTTGTTTCTATCACAAACAACTTGTGGATCATCTGGATCTACCTCCCATCAACAAAGCTAGCTTGCTTGCTTCATCTGTACTATTTTGGCACATACAAATTTCCTGGTACTGTTTTGTTGCGCACAATGCTTTATCATTGGACATTGTTTCCTTCATCAAACTCCCTCGCATATATCCTTGTTTGGGGCATCACTTTTTACCCTTTTTATTTGTCACAAACATTTGGGAACTGAAGTTCTATAACAACACATTTGTGTAACTTTCTTAAACATTGTTGTTGGTTTGAGAATGTGTGTGTGTACTTGTTTCCCTATTAGGTCATCTTGTTTGCTACTCGTATTGCATTACATTTTGTATGTTGCATGGAGTTGGTGGTTTAACAATGGACATCATTCGTGTTATGGATTTTTGTGTCATTTTACACCCTTGTCCCATGCTTACATTTTTAATAAGGACCAATGATGAAGATTTCTAGCAATATGATGACATGTTATTTGTTTACTATACGCATTGGTTCACTAATAGCTCAGTACCTTCTTTTTTATTATTATTCTCCTCTATCCAATCCCTTTCCCATCCCCTTTCTTCTCTTCACACTATTCTTTCTTTTGTCACCTTTTCGATTGTCCATCGAGTTCTTTCATCACCCCATCGACACTCGAGGGGGCATCCATCTAGCCTACTAATTTTTCTTCTACCCCTTCAATATTTTAGCTTTTTTGCTTGTCTACTTTCTTTGAAGTGATGTTACTTATGCCACCCCAAAGAGGGGAAAATGTAGACACCTATAATTTGGTCTACACAACTTTATTAGTAAAATTGCACTAACTATCCCAATACCCACTAATTGACTACACTATGCTAGTTAATTACCCTTTCTAACCTCTTCTAAACCCCTAAATCATGCTAACACCCTTCTAAATGGCTTCTATAAGTCATTATCCTATTAATTAGCCTATTTGAGGATAATTAAACCTTTGTTGACTTTCTAAAGGGGAAGACCTAGCTTTCCAAATGTCAATTTCACCTTTCTAATTTGAGTTTCACTTGAGTTTGGCCTTTTTGGACTTTAGTCCCACATGAGTCCAAAACATCCCTTTCCTCTTCCTAGGATTAGAAACCTATAAATACAAGCATACCCCTCCCCCTTTTTGCTAAGAACACTCCTCCATTTTTAGACTAGCTTATGCCATCTTTAGATTTAGTAGTTTTCATTGTCATTTGAGCTATCTTTGCTTTAACCATTTACATTTCTAAACATCAAGCTTGAGTAAATGGGATGAACCATTGGCCTTGAAGCCATTAATGGTGAGATCTCACTCTCAAACCCTTGATTATCAAATAAGCATAACTGATTTCTAGGAGCTTTAATAGTTTCATCTTTCATAGCTTTGATGGAATAGAGAAATATCTAGATATGTTAGGATTTGAATGTTTATTTTAAGTTTATATGCATGCAAATAGATAGTTCTTATTTATCTCTAAATTGATGGTTCATTGTTAATGTTCAGAAAGCTTTGAATATTTCTTGAGTGTATTAGATTAAAAACCTTTGAATATCATTATTCTTTGACTAGTTCTTCCACCGTCTCCATACAACCATTCCATTCATTGACCAGAGTTTCTATTGTCTCCTTCTAGTACTTGTAGTTTGGTTCTTGAATCACCACCTTCAGCCCGGTTCCATCCTTTTCCTTTTCCAACTCCATGGACTGGATCATTTTAGCGAGCAGTTTAAGATGGTAAATAGTATTTTTCACATTTAGGATATGTGCATCCCTGATTTGTATAATAATACCTTTCATTTTCAACAACTCACTTTCCATTTCCATGCTTCTGGCATTGGCATTTTTTAGGTTTTTGCTAAGGATAAGCGAAGACATTTTATCCACTTTTTCATGCATCTCCTTAAGGTCCATGGAGATCAGGCTAATTTTGTGCCTATTGATATCAGTATTCAGTTTGTAGTTTTCAAAATCTCTCATAAAAGCATGGGTTTTAACAACCGATTCTTGGGCCGAGAAAAGATCTCTCTCAGACGTTTTAATATTATGCAGACTGTGGATAACTTCTTCAGTGTTCTTGGAATGCTTAACCTCAGAATATTATAATATATCATAAGATATTAGAATGAATAAATACCACAATATTAAGGTTCATACCAACAACATAAACATGAAGTACATCAAACCTCTTATTTTAATAACTTAATTTACATCTATTAAGAATTATAGTTTTTACCATCTTCAGTGTACCACATTGGCAGAGTCACATTAGAAAATAAAAAATAATGAGTTAAAATAAGATAATATAATTATATAAATGTCCAACAAATGACCATTGTATAACCACACAACATATTATAATAAAAGCAACGAGAATTTATTATTCCTTCTTGATACCAAGAGAGGATGATAACAATATCAACCTGTATCATTCATAACATGAAATCATAACATCATATTCATAAACAATTTTTTTTGTTGTTGTTATGATAAAAAATTAGTGAATTCAAAACATCCCTTAAAAATGCTAATGAACCTTAAATTATCTTCATAGATGATTAATTATCTCATAAACTATGTCATTCCCAAGTTATATACACATACTCACTTCCTAAAGGATAAATAATTACTCATCCTATAATCTAGTTTAGACTGAAAACAGGGAAGCTCTCATGTCCCTTAACAATAAAGTGATGTCTTAACTTAACATTTATTCTAGCTCATTAATATATGGTGGTTGTAGTAAAACATCAAATGTGTATCCACTTAACTCAAGTTATTCTTAACCCAGTCATGTCTCATCAATAATTGACAGAGATAAGCGAAAAAAACTTCTACAATGATCATTTGATTAAATATTTGAAATAGTCGTTATATATGACAAATGTACCAAAATTTTGAAAGAGATAAAAACTTTTTTCTGTCACTTCAAGACCACAACATATTCCTTGAAGTAAATCTAGTAACCAAAGAAAACTCTCATTATCTTCTTGAGATAATTACTAGTAAATTGTAAAAATAATTCTAAATTTTGAAAAAATTGCAACATTGACAAAGTTCTGCTCACTAACTTCCACAGAGAAGCATTATCCATTTTATAATTGACTATTGGAAATTTTAAGATGAATAATGTTTACCTTAAGTTAATCAATTTCCTCCATCTCTACATAACACCATCTTCTAAAGAGTTCAAAATATTATGAACCCAATACCTGATTTGTTTTTCCATAAAAAGTTATTTATCTATTACAGAAACTCTTATATTATTTTTAGTTGTGCCATCAAAACACTCAAGAATCCCACTAAAACTATGATACTATTATATATGTCACATAATATATATTCCAGGTTTTAGGAAAGAGACAAGTCAAGCAATATTATGCCTACAAGTCCCCATAACTTTCTAAGGTATACAAAGATTACCATCACAAATATTTAAGTTAATATGTAAGGTAAATTTCATTTACCTTTACATCCATGAAAGGTCTGATTACCAAATAGAAAGAGAGAGAGAGATAGAGATAGAGAGAGAGAGAGATATACCATCATGGGTCGAATGGGATCATAGGCAATGTTATGAAATTAACTTCCAATCACCAAAAGTTTAATCTAGGTATTTGAAAGAGCATAGCTAATGTAGATATGATACCTTATGGTTATGGGTGGTTTATTAACCACCGATACCTAAATATATGAATAGGGGTTCCACAAAGCGACACCCATATACACAGGTTAATTAAGTTAATCAAGCAATATCCTCTAGTACTTCCAAATCTGTTTCAACAAGCAATGAGGAACTCTGAAAATATGTAAAGATTACCAAATTCAAATAACTCATGAGTAAAATAAGAACAGTAAAACCAAAGTACCCAAAATTATCTTATGCATTTATTACAATAAGTCATTCTAAAGCCATAAATTAATGGGTAACCCCTTTTTTTAACTAACATAGACAAAATTCCAGAGTCTCTGTTCTTTTTCTATGGTGTAATCAAATCCATAATCTATAAATAATGAGGAAGCAATAATATAGCAATAATAATAAATAGCCACAATTCTAGCCATTACATCTAGTATATTTATTCACATTATTTTTTTAATAAAAAATCAAGATCACAAACTTCACATGCTTTAAATATTCTCATACCAAGAATCTTTTCTAATAATTATTCAAACAAATATTAGATGAAGTAAATGGTTAGGAGGGATAAGGGACAATTCTTTCCTAAAACTAGTAGACTGAAATCTTCTTTCCATTCCCTTCACATCCAAAATTGAGCACTAATTTGAACCATGTGAATTTGTTTTGAGAGCATCTACCCTTTGATCGAATGCAATGCTTTTATAAAGTAACATATTTAGAGCTAATAATGGCATTACATCCTTATGTAAGAAAAACTTTTCATATCTCTAGTTTACATTGACAAAACTATTAAATGAAACCCTATGCACGGGTAGTAGTTGAATGGATATGCACTTAGCTTTAGAAAATTAATTGTTATTAATTACATGGATGTCATGTAAGTTGCTTTATTCTATCCCATCATCTTTCCTATCTAGAAGATATTGATTTTATCTAGAGGAAATTATTTTATCCCTTAATTGCATGGGTTTTGAAGCCTTAATCACAACATTTGAAAATGTACCCATTGCATGGTCAATTTCCAAAATTCAATCTTATCATTACATCCAAGTATATATGCATGGATCTGGTTTGAAATAATTTTTTTTTTAAATAATCAACAATGATAACCTTTTAATTACCACTTTACTCCCATAGTACTACATATAACCCAAGCAATCAATTTTAATAATTCCATATCCCAAACATAAACATCTTGACCCAAGGTTTGCAATCCCAAGTCATCTAATCACTAGTGTGATCGATCATAAAAATGATATTTAGGTGAATCTTTTTAATATATTCAAATATTTAAAACATGTTCCCTTCAAGGGCTACAACAATTTTGATTACTATGTCACAAGTATTTATATTAACCTTATAACATTTTAACCAGGCCTAATGTGATATAATGGCCCAATGCCTCCACTGTGAAACTTTACGTAGACTGTACTTGCACAATTCATTTACTAGGATCCTCACAAGTTAAGCTTTGCCTTTGGATTTAATGCCACTTCTATTATAAGCATTAATTCCTCCCATAAATGGTTTATTACACGAATTTAAATCATAATCTAATGCACATGTTTTTTATTAACAATATTGTCTACTTTACATTTAGACCCTAATTCGTAATCAGGTCCCAACATTAATTAGCACTAATAAATATTAGGATGTAGATACCTTTACTATTTATTCAAGTCATTTACAATATGTGGTGAGACTTATTGACTTAGTTCTTGCAAGATTAATGCGGTAACAATAATACTAGTCTAAGGAAATAATTATCAACAACACCCTTATGTTAGATAATCACAAGATCAAAATTAGTTCATAATACCCATATTATTTCCTTTTTCATGTTTTATTAACCATTATTGAAAAAAATTGTTTCTCTTTCTCTTGATTTCGCAATCAGTCGAAGATGATGATCTTGTTATAATATTAACTAAAATTGTAGGGTGTTACAAAAACACACATTACAGGATGCACTATTGTAACATGATTTATATAAAAAGTGCAAGGAATACAAGAAGAAAATTGATCATGCTCATACATCTATTATTATAAGTAGATTTACAATTTCATTTCAAAACAACAACCGATTCTCTACTTGCAACTAGTCAATACTTCAAGCGACAAACATAATCACACGTTGTTTGTGGTTTCATTTATGTTGAAAGATAGAAGGATTTTCAACATACTGTAAGTGATATTCCTTTGAGTGGGTCATATGCATGAGGATATAGATGGGACATTAAGACAATTAACAACATCATTATGAAAATTGGAAACATTCACTTTGCCAAAAATAATGGACACTTATATAACATTCCAAGAGGGGTCCAACACATTCATTCATTATGGAATAAATTGGGTAAGAAACTAGAATCTGCCATTTTCACCCTTCAAAGCACTAAATGAGATGACAAACCTATAGAGAGGAATTCAATCATATATCACAAACTGGGAAAAGAGTTCAACATATGGTAGAGAATAATTTTGGGTTCTAAATATTAAATATTGGAAAAATACTTTTCATGCCCCCTAAAATTCCTTTTATAATTTTAACATGATGAGGAGAGATTTTTTTTAGCCAGAAACATTTCAAGATAACACAATGTATGATCATTTATTGGGTTCACCACTTTTTGACATGAATAACTAATATAGTCAAAATGTCCTTTAAAATAAGGATATATATGTTGGGCCAACTTATAATATACATCAAGATAAATTTAGCCTAGTAGTAGATGTGAATGATGGGAAAATGATACTAGTAAGACCAGATAATGATAATGCACCTATATGGATGGGAAGGGTGAAAAAAAACCAAGATACAAATACAAGATTTTCACATAAAGGATCAAAAGATAAGGGTAAGTTGGTGGGAATCCATACGAAAAGAAAATACAGAAAAAGAAAAGTACCACTAATGGATATACAAAAATCAAGGGCGGAAAAAATAAAGGTAAACATCATAGATTGATATAGAAAGCGTCATATAGGCATGAGATCAAAGAAAATATATGGAAATGAGATCAAATAAAAATACTAAATCAGAGACATGATGTTATTCAACAATAATTTACACAACTTCAAGAAAAATAATTAATGAATTGTAGTAAAAATGGACTGAACTAGATATCCTTGAGAGGGATCAATCCTTATGTAATTTTTTATATAATTATCTAAAATGAATTTATCGCCTATGGAAATAAATTTTTAAATCCATTTCTCAAATCAATGTGTTTAACATAATTCTTAACTCCTTGTTGTTCTTTATGATTTATAGAATGGAAAATCATAAAAGTAGTTCACATTATCTAGATTATCTTCGTTTTGAAATGCTTAGTGACTACTAAGTTCTATTACAATGCTTTCTATTTTATAAATTGAAAAAATGAATATTTAAAATATTTATCTAAGCAGTTTCTAGGCTTATGTAGCTTACTGACCGCTAGGCTTATTTTACATAGTTCATGGTAGGATTATGCAAATTAGTGATCGCTAGGATTATATAAATTAGTGGTTACTTGGCTTATGTAGCTTAGCATCTGCTAGTATTATGTATCTTATGGACGTAAGGATGAAGTAAATTTTTTGCCACTAGCATTATGTAACTTAAAAACTGTTAGGCTTATGTAGCTTAGCAGCTATTAGGCTTATGTAGCTTGTGACCATTAGGATGATGTAACTTTTTCGCCCTTCGGATTATTTCACCTAGTGGCCACTGTTATTATGTAAGTTAGCAGCCACTAGGATTATTGATGTTAGTAGCCACTAGGCTTATGTAAGTTAGCTACTAGTAGGATTATTTGTGAAAATCCAATAATAAAAAAATAGAAATCCTAAAAAGTGAAATTGAAATCCAAAAATTGGAATTTAGAAATTGGATTCCAATAATGGATAAATTTGAATCCTATAATAGTGATATTGGAATCTGGTAATAGCGAAATTGGAATCTAATAATAGCGATATTAAAATATAATAATATTGGAATTAGAATCTAATAATAGCAAAATTGGAACTCTAATGCATCTAAAAAATACAATATTGGAGTCAAATATTAGTACTAATGAAATCTAATAATATTAATAATGGAATTAAGTATTAAAAAATGGAATCCAATATATGATAAAAATATGATAGATTTCTTCCAAAACTTGTAATACTTGAGTCTAGATTCACTAGAATATGTTCATATTTTTTGAAATAAGCATTTCAAAATTATTCGATATTTCACTCAATAAAATCAAGTTACGCTAATAAAAAACATTAAATATGTGTCCAACAGATGATATGTTTACCATATTAATCAAGAAAAATGTTGCAGACATGTTATTAGCAACCTCGTTTATAGGAAAAACATTGCAATGGTATTGGGGACTGGCAATAAATTCCATTAATACACGGGATCAGCTGGAAAAAGTTTTTTAAAGAAACTTTGAAGATGAACCATATCATATTTCACTACTGTCACAATTGAATACTATTAAGAGAGCACAACAAGATTTTATGTTTGATTTCAATTATAAATTTTGAAGAACATTGGAAAGAATTCCAAAACTAGTAATGCCTACTCCTGATAAGGGATTCGAATTATGATATTTCAGTGATGATATAATAAATTGGTTAAAGGAAACTTCCAAATGCATGTATAATATCCATTAGGGCCAAGAATACTCTCATATAATATGGGAAGATTGCACCAAGGCCTCCTATGCATATAATTATTGAATTACAACCCTTTATACCACTTTAAATACATGTAATAAAAACATTTCTAGTGCCTATCACTCAGTCTTTAAGTCAAACTAATGTAGCTCCTATCCAATTATATGAATTACAAGAGTTGAGAAGCATGTTGAAAGATTATGGGAATGAGATAATTTCCCTTAAATGATATTAAAATTAGATTTATAGACCCTACAATCCACCCAATCAAGCAGTATAAAGCTCCATTTGAACCAAATTTGCAAATCCTAACTAATTTTTCCGATGTTAAATCATTCGATCCCAACACCACCAGTTCATCCATAGTAATTGTTACTATTTAAAAAATATGTTACAAGAGTATGAGTGGTGTTATCCTTGTAATTTATTTGATAACCAGACATCTTTCCCCAATGGTGTTCTAAATTAAGAACATATGGTGCAAATTTATTCTAAGTCTCAAAACTCATCAGTTGAGACACCACCACAACTGGATATTTCTCAAGAATTTTTGCATAATGAATATACACTTTTAAATTAACAAGATGATAATTTTTGTGGAGTAAATAAGTTGGAAAATTAAAAAAATATTTCTCTACTTCTGTGTTAGAAAAAACTTGACCAAAGAAAAGAGAAATAGAAGTGGATCATCCAAATAGTGAAACTAATTCTCAATGTTCTCTAACAGTGTAAGGTGATGTTTTAGTTTTAAAGCAATAAGGAACTTAGAAAAACTAGTCTACAAGATATTCCAATTTTGAAACCACCAATGCAATAAGGTAATATGTTCATAAAATAAAACATAAGGTTAGAGACTATGGAAAATATGGAATATTATGCCTAATATGATGATATACTAACAATAAATGATTACAATAATGAAATACATAAATATACCCAAGAAAAGTATGTATTAAATACTAATACCCTAATGTGCAAATAAGGATAAGATGCCTTAGCTGATTTGAAAATATCTAAAAGATGCACAAAGTTGGAAATATTGAAAATGTGAAGAATTGACCGTCACATTAGAGCTCAGAAAAAATGTAGATCTTGAGAGTTTGTCTAGACTGGGATGCCTGAATAAGAACAACGGAACCTGTGGGAACTCGGGTACTTATTATAGGTGCCTAGGTCTGCGGAAATGATCAAAAACCAGAATTATCAGGGTAGAAATATATTTGTTGATACTCTCCTTTTATCGTTATGGATTCGAACAAAGATCTCTGAGGTCACAATAAACCTTCAAAGAAGTATATACATGTAAAACCCTCAAATAGACATAAAATCCAAAAAAATGAAAGGTACAAAATGATGGGTAAGAATATCCTCATCTGCCACAATGGTGGACTTACAAGTTGGTTTTGCACTACATCTTAGACCCAATGTAGTTTTTTGTGTGTTTGGAATTACACCCTAGGTTTCTCTTGTGTCAGTCACATGTGGATAGAGAATAAGTAGATAAATGTAGAATGTAATAAATGTGTGCATGGAATAGAATGAAATTCCCTCCTATAAAGTGTGATGAAGAAATTTATCCCATGTGTCCTTTTTGATGGAACTAGATGGATGCAAAGGAGCTCTTAGATGCCTAGATGGATACAACCTTAGGTGGAGATAGTAGATACTTAAATCCTGGTAATTTATTATGATCACATTACTTTATATTTATATGATTTCCTTTCTTGAATTTCATGGTTAGCCCTGAAAATATTGAATACCAAAAAGATAAGATGCTTAAATCGCTAGAAAGGACAAAAAAATTGTGAGTAAAGTACAAGGAAGATAGGGGCTCCCAGATTGGACCAGGGTGTTTGGCACTTTCCACCTGGTCTGGGTGCTGGTGTACAAGATGAAAATTTATGAAGATTGAATAGGTATACTAAAACACTAAGGGTAGAAGACTTAAATTAGAAACATAAAGAAAAGAAAGGTTTTTAAATACATGGGTTAATTAGTTCCATTCTTACTTAGGAATCATATGGATAGTAGTATGTAATTAGGACAATATAATTACCCAATTTTTTTGATTTTGTGTCTACATTTTCTCCCACTTTATGTTGGTGAGAAGAAATCTCAGTAACATAAATTAGATAGAGATGCATACCAAATATCCATGTAGATCAATGCAGGAAATGTGCCCAGGGACTAGACAAAGTGTGGAGTGATAAAAATGTTAAGCGTGAATGCTAGGGAGGAGAAATTGTAAAAAGTGATGAAAATGAACCTAGGGTGGAAAACACATGTCTAGGTGTCATAATTTATCTACTATCGATGTTGATGCGTGTGATGTTGTTTTTGTTGTGATGTTGACTACTGCTTCCCCTACAGATAGATGCATAAAAGTGAAGTTGACAAGTAGTCAAATACGTATGTATATGATAAAAATATGTAAAATGTGTGTATGGTAAGTATGTAAAGTGTTAAAATAAGAAAAATGAAAATTTTTACTTGATCGATGATGAGAATAGGCGTATATAAAGGATTCTAAATATGATGTCAATGCGGGAGTGTTTTTTCAGTGATCTCACGCTAATGTAATGGAAAAATTGTAGTCCAAGAAATATTTTTCATCTAAAAACCTTTAATTACTTCCCTATTTGTAAAAACCCACTACAAATGGTGTGTATGTGCTAAGGAATCTCTTCACTGTAAAAAGTGATTTGTAAATTACCAGTGCTAAAGGAATCTCTTCCCTATCAAAATCCTTTATAACATGTCGAAGAACTGTGTAACTACCCCATGTTACTAACACTCAAATAAGGCCATTTTGTACTAAGGGCCCATGTCTAATTCTGAACCTTGTTTGTAACTTAAACTATGTTTTACTGGTACTGTGTTGTTTATAACTCTGTATGGGTGAGTGATTCACCCATAAGATGCCCCCCTCATTTGAGGTTCATGCTTTATCACTGAAGGATTATGTTTCCTAAAATAAGATCAACTGGTGTGCTGATAGTGTTCCATGTAGGGGGGAATTGATTGTTCTTGGAATAAATAGAGGAACACACAAACAAGTGTCTAGGAAAAACAAGAGTTAGTACAATCAAAGATAAAAACTCATGTATAGGATGAAATGTAAGCTATAGAAACAATGTGTAAACACACAAGAATATAATCTAGACTACAAAAAGTGGGTCGTAAACATGGGAAATCACTCATGATGTTTTAAAAAATTCAAGGCCATCTTAGCCGTAAGAAGACAAGTTTACACACAAGAGAAAGGGAAAATCCCTCAAACAAGACCATAAAATGACAAGAAATGAAAAATAATGTAATAGATAACCATGGAAGAAAATAGACCTAAATAACAAATTTTGCACATGCAACAACCATTACTATGTTAGAAAGATAAAAGGTATGCCAAAGTATGTATAATTTGATCACGTAAAGTGATAAGTACAAAATGAAACAATAAATCTTATAGTGTATGAAATAGGATTCCTCAAGAGCCTCTATGGGACTAGTAGTAGGTAATACGCCAAACATCCATGTCACGTGTAATAGATCTGTAGAATCTGTAATCATAACTAGAAACGAAAGTGAACGTGCCTGTGTGTATGATAAAGATTATGACATACACAATATATATCTAGCATGTGTAATAAGATGAACATGTAAAAGCATAAGTAAGAAAGAGTAAATACACCCAAGATATGCATTATGTTGTGGATGGTACAAAATGTAATGCAGTTCGAATGGTAGGAGAAGTATGACCCCCAAGTGGATGGGTATGTATTTAATGAGGATCATTTATTTATTCCCCCTTATAAGTCAAGAATGAACCGTAAACGAGACTATGTCATTAGGAAATGGTTTGAAAAGTTTAGAGAAGAAAGATGGCGATTGTAATTTTGTTTTGTGATGTGTAGGTTTGAATGTGATAAATTAAAATTGATGACATGGTAGAATATGTGATGATTTATCCTGAAGCGTATATCACTATACATGTGAGGAAGATCTCCAAAAAGTGTGATGATGTATCATAAAGCGTATATAATGAAATGTATGGATGGAAATTATATAACATGTGATGATGTAACAAAAAGTGGATATCAAGAAATGTATAAATAAGATGATGGAAAACATGGTTATGTAGCAAAAAGTGTATATCGCAAAATGTATGGTTAAAATGCTAGAAAGGGGTGGATATTTATCCTAAGAGCATATATCAGGATATGTATGAAGAGCATGGTGGCTAAAAAATGTCGTATAGTATGATAAAATGATTGGTTGATAAAATTTTCAAGAGTAATTAAGTCCATTTGATTGGTAAACCCTCAGTAGTCAACTATGGACTGAGGGACTACAATGTATCATCAGGTAGTGAGTGTAGCACATAAAAGTAGATTAGTAAAATGTGTGACGTGCATAGTAAGTTAAGATTATGTCATTATTGTATGATGTGTAAAATGTGTAATGTGGAATTTAGGGTGTGTAAGTATAATAGTATAATGTGTAATGTAAATTGTGTATATTATAGGAGGATGTAGTGTGCAGAATGTGTACATTGTATAGGAGTATAAATCACAAAGTGAAGATGATGTGGAATAGATGGAAGATTATATATATAGAAAAGTGTATTAAATTTTAATATGTGATGTGTATAGTTGACATTGAAGTGTGTGAGGTTCATGTATATAGTATAACCTCAATAGTCAAGTGTGAACAATAGCACAAGAGTGCATCGGAAGGAAATGGTGATGTTGGTGTATATGTTGTGTGTAAATATATATTTTTCATGTGATGAGAGTATAAGACACGTGTTGATTCTAGAGGGGGGAGACAATAAGCGTGATGCACCCAAAGCATACGATAGTGAGTTCACTATCAGATAAAAGTTAAATATGGAGGCCCTTTACCTGATGTTGGTGGAGATGAAGGTGTGTGATTATGCTCTATAAGTTGTAGTATATGAGATAGATGTTTTGTAGGTGAGTGAATTCTATATGCATGTCACTGATGAGTATATTTTTGGTATCCTAGGGTTAAAAAATGTGTAGGTTATGGAGACCTATGTGAGCAAGAATGGGGCGATGAGAGACATGCCCGTGGAATAAAATGATGTGATGACTTGCGTCTATATGTAGGATTTGTACTAGTAATGGGCCTAGACCTATGTACTTTACTAAGTAGGTCATCTGGGAGTAGGTGATCTAGGAGTATATTTTTCTTTAGGTGCTAGAGGTCATGGTGCACTAGATGGACTTAGTGATATAGTGGAAACTGCGAGAGGATATGGTGAACATGGAGTAGATGAAGGCACACCATTGAAATAAATGATGTGATTGTCGTGAATTAATTTTAGATGAAAATGAGGCATGGAAATGATAAAATTAGACCTACAAATAAAGTTGAGACCTGAGAGTATGTGACACTCATCGACTACTTGTCCCACAAGGAAGGTCACCAACATAGTAAGAGGACTGAATGTCACATGAAACTTAAGAACACCATAGGAATTATTCATTGGATAGGAGACTTTTGAAAGAAAATATCCAATAGCAACAAGTAGTGGAATAGAACATGACATGATGGGCCATGACAAACCAACCTTGGAGTTATTGATAGGGATAGATCCAATAGAGGCACTAATGTGTAAGTGATTAGAAGAAAATTCCACATCATAATCATGGTTTGAGAAAAAAATGATTGGAGGATACATCTCTTTATTAAAAACTAATAAATAATAAATCCTAGAAAATGATTATAACAAATATGGAATATTATGCCTAATATGTTGTTATAGAAGTAATAAATGAGTGAAATTAAAAAATAAAAAATATACCAAACAAAAAAAAGTAATAAATAATGAAACCCTAATGTCCAAAGAAGGGTAAGATGCCTTAGCTAATTCACAGATATGTGGAAAATGCACAGAGTTGGAAATTTGGAAAATAAAAATATTTGACCGTCATAATGGAGCTTATAAAAATGTATATATAGAGATAAAGGCTAGTCTGGGACACCTGGAGAAGGAAAAGGGTGCTTGCAGGTGCCCAGGTATTGATTCTAGATTCTTAAGACTGCAGAAGTGATCATAAACCTGAACTCTGAAGGTCACAAGATATTTTTTGATATTCTCCTTTTGTCACTATAGATTCACATAAAGATCCTTGAGGTTGCAATAAACCTGCAAAGAAGTATAAACCTAAAAAACCCTCAAATAGACATCGAATCCCAAAAAAAAAGAGATACAAAATGAGGGGAAATAATTTCCTTAGCTTTCAAAATGGTGGACTTACAACTAAGAAATGCACTACCTCTCAGGTGTAATGTAGTTTTGTGTGTGTGTGTGTTGAATTGTGCCCTAGGTTTCTCTTATACAAGTCACAAGTGGATAGTGAACAAGTAGCTACATGTAAAATGTAATAAATTTGTACATGGAATATAATGAAATCCCCTCTTATGAAGTATGAAGTATGGAATATAATGAACTCCGCTCTTATGAAGTATGAAATCCCCTCTTATGCAGTGAATCTCTTAAATGCCTTGATGGATGTAACATTAGGTGTTTGGTATTAGATGTTTAGTGCTTGGTCATGTATTATGATCACATAACTTTATACTTATATGATCCCTTTGCTTTAATTTCATAATTAACCATGAAAAGGCCAACTACCAAAAATATAAGATACTCAAATGGCTAGAAAGGACCCAAAAAGTGTGAGTAAAGTACACATATGATAGGGGCACCTAGATTAGATGAGGGCACCCGGCCCTGGCGTCATTATCTGGGTGTTGGTTTCTAGAATAACAAAAAGTAGAAACAGAATCCAAGAAAATATTGAAAAGGAATACTAAGAAAGTAAGGGTGCAAGAGAAAAAGTAGCAATAAAAATCAAAGAAAGGTAGCCAAAGACATGGGTTAATTAGTTTTGTTCTTACTTAGGAATCATATGAATAATAATATGTAATTAGGACTAGATAGTTACACACATTGTGTGATTTTTTGTCTACAATTAGTAGTTCATGTTTCAATTTTTTTAATCATATGAAGTACAATAAGGTCAAATTATATGCCAATGTGGGATTCTTTGTCATTTCCTAGTAAAATATATTTTGTGAGAATCTTTTTCTAATCTCATTCTCTCTCGATAACAATCTAAAAAATGATATAAAGTTCTACTTACCAAAAAAGCTGATTGAAAATAATCCCAAGTGAAACAAATTATGAAACCACCTCTTTTTTATGTTTCCTTGATCATAGGCCAAAATCTAGTTCTTAATTTCATGATTGATTTAATAGCTTCTAATTCAGTTGTATAAAGTAAAGTATTGATAAAATTTGTATGAGATATGAGCCTCTTTCTAAAATACTAGTTTAGCTAGATGGAACATATATAGATTCTAGAAACCTTGCAAGTCACTAGAGGATTGTGTAGGCACAAAATCATGCACTTTGGGTATCTATCTAGTCCTGATAACATACTACTATTCATATGATTCCTAAGTAATAAAATTACTAATTAACCCATGGCTTTGGTCATCTTTACTTGCTTTATATTACCTCTATTGATCTTACACTCATGCTAGCCCAACTCTGTCTTTTCATACTTCTGGAATTTCTCATCCTTAGACACTAGCGCCAAGCTACGACACCAGCACCAAGGTGCCGCTCGTCCCCTTTGGGATGCCCTTGACCTCTTTGTACTTTATATCACATCTTTTGGGTCCTTTCTAGCCATTTAGGTTATACTTATATTTTTGGTAGTCATAATTTTTAGGGCTAATTATGAAATTCAAGCAAGGGAATCATCAATACATATAAAGTTATGTGATCCAATAATAAATAACCAAGCACTAAACATTAGCTATCACCACCTAAGGTTACATTCAAAAGTCCATTATCAAGAGCATTCAAGCATCTATCTAGCATCCACATAAGGATAATGGACTGCATTCGATTTTGCATACACTTCATAGGAGGGGAAGTTCATTGTTTCATGCCCAAATCTACTCTACATTTCTCTACATCTTAAGCTACTTTATCATTATCAAGTGTGATATACTCGCGACAAGAAGCGATAGGACAACGAGCATCTCACACACCCATACGAACTACATTAGGTTTGAAATGTAGTGCAAAATGCAGTCGTAAGATAATTCATTTGATAGCCCAGAATAGGTCTAGGGAACCCCATGATTTACCTTGACTCTCTATATGACACCCCAGTCTAGAATATTTCAGGGTTATCTAGGTCATTTTTCTTATTGCTTGGTGTGACATTAATCCCCTCTTTGTTTATCATTTTTTCACTTTGGCATAGTGACAGGATTATTTTTTAGGAAAAGCTACAGTCATTGTATCTCTATGGAGTTTTCACTTAAGGGTTTTGGGCATACTTAGGCACACTTTTTTTCTTGGGTTTATTTTGTGCAACAATTGCTCATCCATTTACGGTGCTACAAGTTTAGCAATCAAATTTCCAGGCATCTATATAATTTCATATCTAGGTTTAATCATGACATAGGTGATGACACTACTAGAAGGTCCAATTTGAACATCTTTGGCACAACCTAGGATCCATTCCAAAATATCGTAGTATTTTGATCGTCAGCAAATAAAATAAGGGTTAGATCAACTTTTACCTTTAGATCAGCTTGGGCTCGAATTTTTGTACTACCATTCTTTCCAGCTTGACTCTGGACTAGAAACATTAGTAATCAAAGAAAATAAAGAGTCACCAATAGCATAACGGAATTAGTCTTACTTGTCCATAATCCCCAGCAGAGTTGCCAAAAACTTTCGGTTGGATATTTTGTTAAGGAAAAAATATGAGGTTCAACCATAGTACACGGGATAAAGTTTTTTCTCCTTCTACATCTCATTTTCATGGTGTCTTCTACATGTGCTCATATCAGTGAGACTCAAGTATTTCCATTACTAGTCCCTCTCACGTTTAATCAAAATGCTTATTATAATGATAATATTATTGAGCTACTTATTCATTAATTGATAATTTTACCATCTTCTCATTACTATCCTCTTTATCATCTTAGAAAATATTAGGGCCTTCCATATTGTAATTATCATCAAATAAATAAACATATTGAAAATGAATTATATGTTTTATAATATACAATAAAACATTTTGAGTGTCAAGGCTTTATCTCATTTGTTGCAAAACATCATATTACATGCCCCTCCAAAAATGCTACATCCAAATGGGCTCCAAAATTTGATTCATCTATATCCAATGAGCATCATCCTATTAATTCTAATATTCATTCTTTGGTCAGTCAAGTGTCACCTATTAAACCCATTACAACTAAGACATCACCTATCAAGGTTCATCTTCCATCACCTCCTCCTAGTAAGTCATCTACAATATTACCAAGTCAAACTAATCATCCTACTTTAAATACCGGGACAACTCCACCACCTCTACAATATTCTATGACATTACCAATCCCAAATAAGAAACCACTCACTAAGAAACATCACGAGACTCTCACTATCCTCTTTCAAATTCCACCACTTGAGGATCTTAAGTCATCACCACTTCAATGTATATTTACATTTCTCAAGTAAATAACTCCTTACAATGATCCCATTAGTGTCATCAACTATATCTCAATTACTTACATACATAGGGGTAATCATGGCTTCTCCCCATTTCATTGCTATACAATTTCTCTACCATTCCATGCATTCAACACTTTTTTCTTATTGTCTAGTCTTCCACATGCATCATACACATCTTGGTGCACTTCTGTATCCTCATTACCAAATTACACACTTGTGTGCTATGGTTCACACTTGAATGTTTAGGGAATATTATACACATGAAATTCACACAGACTCCACACTTCACATATCAAACATTCATCACAAAATCTATTACATAGCATACACACTACTCATTTTACACTCAGTGCATTCATGACACATCTTTCTAGCACAATTTTACGACAATGTTCTTCCCTATGATGCACTCTAGTTCCATTGTTCAAATGGAATTCACCACACTCATGCATTCACTCAAACACTCATGTACTCACTCACTATCTATGCTCCACACTTTAATGATCACATAAATTTATAGCACACTATCAAACCATTTCCCAATGACACACTCCTATTTTATGGTTCATTCTTGAATACTTACAGGGAATGTATAAATGAACCTTATCACATAGATACGAGCACTAAAGTCATGATAGGTCCTCATGTTATGAATTTTTATGGGTCAAAAGAATATCACACTTGTTCATATTTGATCACATATATTTCGCTGAACTCCATTAGATGTCACTATAAATATGAAATGAATCAATCACCTATAAAACCCCAAGCCAACCATCAAAATCCTAAAAAGGAAACATGTATTTGAAGGGTTCAATTTTTCCTCAATTACCAAATGGATGGAATTATCATTGAGCATTGCACTACATCTTAGAACAAATATAGTTATTTGTGTGTGTATGTGTGTCGAATTGTGCCCTAGGTTGATCTTGTGTGTGTCGCACTTGGATAATGAGCAAGTAGCTAGATGTAGAATGTAGTAAATGTATACATGGAATAAAATGAACTTCCCTCATTTGAAGTGTGATGTCAAAAACCAACCCTTGTGTCCATTTTGATGGATCTAGATGGATGTAATGGAGTTCTTAGATGCCTTGATGGATGTAACCTTAAGTGGTGATAGCTAATGAATAGTGCTTGGTCCCTTATTATGATCACATAAATTTATATTTATATGGTTCCCTTCCTTGAAATTTGTAATTAACCCCGAAAAGGATGACTAAAAAAATGATAACATGCTCAAATGGATAGGAAGGACCCAAAAATTGTGAGTAATGTATAAATGGGATAGGGGTGCCCAAAGGGGATGAGGGCACCTAACGCTATCTTCCTAACTACGAGATGGTGTCTAAGATGGAGAATGTCGAAGAGTAAAAATGCAGAATGAGCAAGTAAGGGTGAAAACTTAAAGTAACAACAAAAATAAAATAAATGTGACTAAATACCTATGTTAATTAGTAATTTTCTTACTAAGGAATCATATGAATAGTAGTATGTAATCAGGACTATATAGTTACCCAAAGTGCATGAGATTTTGTCTACATTTTCCCCCACTTAATGGTGGTGAGTAAAACACTCGGTAACATAAAGTAGGTAGAGATGCATACCTAAAAACCATGTAGATCAATTATGAAATCATGCCAAGAGACAAGAATAAGTGTGGAGTGATAGAAAAATATGAGGTATGGATGTTAAGGTGGAGAAAGTGCAAAAAGTGATGAAAATAAAGCTAGGGAAGAAACACATCTTTTGATGTCATGATGTACCTGTTGTCAATGTCGATGTAATTTATAGTGTGTGCAATTTTAGACTTTTTGATATTGACTACCGCTTCCCATACGGATGAACCTAGAAATGAGAAGTGGAACAAGTAGTTAAATACACATGTATACTATCAAAATATGTAAAAAACATGTGTAAGGAAAGTATGTAAATATGATGAAAGTGTGAAAAATAAATATGTGCACCTGATTTTTGATGAGGAAAGAGTATAGAAAAGGATCTTGTAGATGATATCGACGTGTGTATTTTTTGGGCGATCTCACGCTAATGAAATGCAAGAAGTGTAGGGAGAATAGTCTAGTTTCATCCTCTGAACTTTGAATCCTTCCCGCAATGTAAAACAACATTGGAGATGGTGTGTATAAATACATGCGTTGAGGATTGTATTCCCTGTAAAATCCTATGTGTATGGAGTTTTGTAGATTGTGTTAAACTACCAATCATTGTGTAATTGCACCCTAGTTTTAGGCATTTAGGAAAGGTTTTTGTGTTAAGGGCCCAATTTTGATTCTGAACCCTATCCAAAACTAAAAATTGTGTTGTATTGGTACCATGTTGTGATGTGGATAATGTTATATGGGGTGACTAATTCACCCATATGATACGCCCCTCATTTGGGTAAATCCAACATCACTGAAGGACTATGTAGCCCAAAAGAGGATTGACCATCATGCTGAAGTTTTACCCTTCAAGGGGGGGAGTGTGATTGGTAGAAATTGAGGTACATGAAAACAAGTGGCTACAAGACAAGTGTTAGTAAAATCAAAGAAAAACATGCATGTATAAAATGAAATCTAAGCTACAAATCCAATGTGTAAGATAAAACATAAGTAAATACGCAACAAGAAAATGTAGACTGTGAAAATTGGGTTGCGAACATGGGACACCACTCACGATGTCATAATATAATCATGCCATAATGGACATAAGTAGTCAAAGAAAAATAAAGACAGAGAAAATTTGAAAAAGAATGTCAATCAAAGGAAAACACTGTATAAAACAACCATGTAAGTAAATAGTCTTGCATAACAAATGTTTCACATAAAGCACCCATTAGCATGCTAGAAAGATAAAAAGTATGTCAAAGAGTGTATAATATGAGATAATAATGTGCTATGTAACAAAATGAAATAGTAACACCTGTAATGTATGAAATTTGATGCCTCTATGAGCCGTTGTGGGACTTGTAGTAGCTACTGTGCCAAACATTGATGTTGTGTGTAATTGAATTGTAAAATATGTGATCACAACTAGAAATAAAGTGAACACACATGTGTGTATGGAAAGAAAATTAACTACAAGATATCTATCTAGCATGCGTAATAAGATGAACATGTAAAATCATAAGTAAGCAAGAGTAAATGCATACAAGGCAAGCAATATTTTGTGGATGGTATGAAGTGGAATGTAATGTGAATGATATGAGTAGCATGACCCCAATTGAATGTGTATGTATGTAATGAGGTTCATTTGTTTATTCCCCCGCAATAATCATGAATGAACTATAAATGAGAGTTCATCATTGGGAAATGGTCTGAATGATGTGACATATGTAGAAAGAGTTAGTAAATTTAGCACAAATGGTTGATTGTAGAATAATGATTTATTAAGGATTTTGAAAGTGACATATGGATGAGTAATCATGAAGTTATTTAAGGAGGTGATTATTTATCCTAAAGCGTATATTACGAGGTGTGTGAGTAGGATGTGAGAAAGTGTGATGACGTATCATAAATTCTATATCACAAGATCAATGGATAGGAAAGCTAGAAAGTTGTGATGATTTAGAATAAAGCGTATATCACGATATGTGTGAAGAAGGCACTAACCAAGAGTGTCACGTGGTATTAAGATCGAATGATTGAAGGTGTGTGTCTAATGAGGTCCATTTTATATGTATACCATTAGCAGTCGAGTATGGAAAATGGGACTATAGTGCGTTGTCAAAAAATGACCATTTTTTTAGGCATTGTCGGGTTCACTAAAATGATTAAGATAAAATATAAATAAGATCCTAATCTAAATGTAATATCTTTGTAAATGAATAATAAATTAAGTATATAAATTTAACCAAGTAAACTAAGAACTAAAATGTATAAACCTAGGTACAAAGGAAGGATAAAAAAGACTTAGTTGATTCACAAAGTTCTAGAGAATGCACAAATTTGTAAAAATGGAAAATATGAACCACTGACCATCACACTGAAGCTCATAACAATTCATAACTAGAGGAACATGATGGAATGGGGCACTTGGAGAGGGAAAAGGGTGACTATGGGCATCCTGGACCTATTTCTGGGTGCCTCGGTCTACGGAAATGATTAGAAAACTCCTCTAAGGTGACACAAGGTGTTCTCCTTAAGTTTCATTTGATCACTCTAAGGTTACACCAAGACAAAAAGGTCGTTGGGAACCTATAATGAAATATGAACTTACAAAACTCTTGAATAAACTTAAAATAGAAAATATGAAATATGAAAAATGAGGGGTCAAATTGTCCTTATTTGTCACAATGGTGAACTTATAACTTAACGTTTTACTACATCTCAGACCTAATATAGTTTTTTGTGTGTGAAGAATTGTGCCCTACATTACTTTACTGTGTTTCATACTTAGATAATGATTAAGTAGCTAGATGTAGAATGTAGTAAGTGTGTGCATGGAATAAAATAAACTTCCATCCTATAAAGTGTAATGCAAAAAACCAACTCTTGTGTCCCTTGTGATTGAGCTAGATGAATGTAATAGATCTATTAGATGATTTTGATGGATACAACCTTAGGTGGAGATAAGTATAGTGCTTAGTGTTTTGTCCATTATTATGATCACATAATTTTATACTTATATGATTCCTTTCACTTAAACTTTATAATTAACCCCCGAAAATACAAAGTACCTAAAAAGATAAGATTACTCAAATGGCTAGAAAGGACCCAAAAATTGTGAGTAAAGAACAAAGAGGAAAGGGGCACCCAAATTTGATGAGGGCACCTAGTGTTGACGTCCTAGTCTAGGTGCTCTAGTGTCCAGAAAGAGTAAATTCCAAAGACTGAAAAGATAGGATTGGGCTGGTAAGGGTGTAAGACCGAAAATTAGTAACTGAAAGTAAATTAAATTTGGCCAAATACATGGGTTAATCAGTACCATTCTTAATTCGGAACCATATGAATAGTAGTGCGTAATCGAGGACTAGATAATTTCACAAATTATGTGATGTTGAGTCTAGATTTTCCCCCACTTTATGACATTGGTGATGTCAAGAAATAGTCGGTCAGGAATCTCCATAAATTAGATAGTTTTTCCAACACCTATACTTTATTTTCTTCATTGTTGACTTCATGTAGAAATGGCCTCAATGTAGAAGAGACTCGACTTTGCGAGCACACCTATGCCCTAAAACTGTAAAGGGTTTCTATGCACAATTGGATCATAATATTTTTTCTCGTTTATCTTTAAGTGATGTTGAAATAGAACCTCAGTTTTGTAGGAGAACAATTATGTATAGATGTTGGATCTATACTCCCTTACCAAGTGGTGAAATTCTGTGTCAATTTGATCATTCTCTTTCCTCCACCAGATGAGCAATTTTCATTGATTCTTATATTGACTACCGCTTCCCAGTACAGAAGGTGAACTATCAAGTTGGATGTTATCTTTGAAATCCCCAAGAAAAGTAGTCAAATACACATGTATATGATCAAAATATGTCATCCACATGTGGTGTAAGAAGAGTATGTAAAGTTGTTGAAAATGTGAATCCTTAACATATGCCCCCTTTGATCAAAGTTTGATGTTATTTGGTTGAAATAGAGTGTAGATAAGGACTATTACTGTAATGTATTTAGATGCTCATACAAGTGAACATTGATCGGGTAATAGGGAGATCTCACACTTCAATGTAATTATGTTTGCACATCCATCTGTAGGGAGAATGATATCTGGTGTCATCCAAGTACAAGGATTGTCAATTACTTACAAATGTTGTGTACTAGGTGTTGCAATGCTTATCCTCTGTGTCCCTCCAGTGTTATCCATTTGCACAGGACTCTCTGTCTCTATAAAATGCCTAGTGCGTAAATTCCTAGTGATAAAGGTAAAGTTCTTCCCTGAAATGCAAAATGGGGATGTGACATGACGTGAAGATTTTGTGTAGCATGTGTCCCCTGGTTACTTTCGCAAGCTTTTGGAAAGACTATTAGTATTGCCCTTTGGTTTCAAGCTGGTCCAGGAAAGACCGCTTTATGTAAGGACCAAAGTGGGCCTCTCAACCCTATTGAATAATAAAAATAATTCTGTAGTCGATACCATGCTCTGTGTATCTAAGGTATGGTGAAAAACAGAGGTTAATCACAAGCTGATAATATTAAGCATATATTAAATGAGTTCTCAAAAGAAGGCCTAAACAAGTTGGGAAGAACTTCAATGTGCTCTGTCATGAAAGGATCTTAAGTAAAGCCTGAATATGCATGCTTAAAAACTACTTTCAAGCTGGAATGTCAATCATAAATTTTACCCTTAAAATAGATACATGAATGGCTCTGTAGTAACCCTTCGTACCCTAATCATTACCTGCATTATTTTCCCATACAGTTCCATCAAACTCATCAATTTTGGACAGCTTAAGGTTTGCATCTGGGGCAATTTCTGCAAGATACCAATCTATCACCTTTGCCAATTTTGAGAGGTTAGATACATGCTCCAATTCCTTTCTTACTTGGTCACTTTCAAATAACTACTCAAGGATGAATGCATAATCGAGGCCTCGAATTGCTCTCATGACCTATACCCCAGCATTCTCTTCACCATAATATAACCTTCTGATCACAAATCCATTTGCTAAAGTTACATATCGACCACCACAAAAATAAATTCCCAACTTGACTATTCAGATATTTTGACTTTACAACTAGTCCCTTTCTTGCAGTATTAAGTTACACTTAGACATAATTAATATTTGTCTTACCTCTAGACTTCCCCCAAGTGATCCTTAGTCCCTTTGGTACTTATAGGCATTAGTTAGCTCCACATCTAATAAATTATTTTAAACAGACTGTAACATCCTTCAGATACTTTCCTTTTTTTCACAAGGATCATTCCCCTATTTTCCTGAACTGGAGCACAGACATCCCTTGATTTTAGCAGCTAATGTTATGATATGGACATAGTCACTGAATTAAGGATTTATAACATCAATTAGTTTTATTTACATACCCCTCATATGTCTCTGCTCCACCAGGAATATCAAGTCTCAACTCTGTCACCGAACTCCCTCTACTATACTCTTTGTAAATTAGTTTTCCATACCCCTGCTACAGGTCTTCCGTTAGACTACTGTCATGCTTACTCTTCATTGAGACCAAAGTGAAGGTTCAATGCATAGATGAATAGGTTTTTGGGTACCCTACACAGGGCTTATACAATGTGAATACAAATTTTCAAGCCTGGAATTAAATGAGTAATCTCCTACCTCAAAATATCTGTAAAGTAGCTTCACACACTCTAGGTCTCACAATTGTGATTTTCAAATGTGAGCCACTCCTACTGTAAGACCAATGGAACCTTGACTAATATTCACCAATAAAATGTCACAAATACAATTTTTTTAAACCTTTATATATCTTCCTAGAACAGTGATATCTAATCAAATTTCACCTAGATGAATTTGGTGGTTCAGATCCTACAAAATATCAAAACCTAGCTCATCTGTGTTGAAACCCTCACTGTAGAAACCCCATAAGGGTAAATAAACCAGTAAATTTATTCAAGTATTTAGTTTTAGAATCTCTAAATTTGAATTGGATACCTGTAGGTAACTCAAATTCATTCGGTTCTTACCACCAAATCCCAGAAGTGTGTGCCAGAGCTTCTCATACATTACCAAATAAGTCCTTCTACCCTGATACTAGGTAGTTTCTATGTTTTCTGCATGTTGCCTCAGTCCTCCTATACAAGAATTATCTTGTAGCCATGTCCACATTGGGTTTGAACCTAGATCTATCCATTAATATCATGCCCAATCACAGACATTTCTTAATTATAAACTTAGAGGATTATTCATTTCTCTAGCAAACTCACATTTTTCCATGCAGACCACTTTCACTCTTTTCACAGCCCAGTGATTTAGAATTTGTAAAAATATTTCATAGTATTAGTTCAAAGGTACTTCATTAAGTAACTTCTAGCCTATTCTTCTAAAAAAGGAACTTTACATTCATCAAGGGCTAATTATACTTGCATGCACTTCAGAGATTAATATGGCATATGCTATGATCTTAATTTAAAACACCACAATATGGGCAAAGATGTAATTGCAGTCATAGCCACATCATAGTCAACCACATTATTCTATCTTGACTTATAGAGGATATACCAATGGAAATCAAGAATATCTCATGGTGAGGTAGATCTACATTCATTGGGCATTCCATGCATAGAAAGGAGAGATCATGACCACTCTATCTCTCTAACACCATGGAACACATGACTGATTGAACAAGTGGAGAATTATCAAACTCGATATTAACACAAAAGCAATATGCTTGTTTCCAATGACAATCCTTCCTCAAGTGTGCACCAATCATCTCTCAATCCCACTATGTACCACTAGCATTCATTACTTACTTTATTTTGGGCTCCATATAACCTAGAGGGGTCTTTTCATGATCATGCTCCATTCACAAATACTAGATGCATAAAATTTCTTATGGGATTATAGCCTTACAAGCTCGGGGAATTACAAAGTCACATAGAATTTTTTTAGGATTACAAGTAGGACAAACATACACAAATAATCAATATTGACCTTCAATACTTCGCCAAACCTTTACACTGGCTCTGGATGTGCATACTCAGGTAGAATGAGTTGTGCATTCAGGGGTGAAATTTTAGTATTTATATTCTTTCAATTTAGTTAGCACCAAGTACATGACTTTAAACTCTTGTTCACATAGTGTAAGTTTAGGCTTAACAAGGTTTTTAGTTATACACCCAAGCCTTTAGATTTCTTACTCATGTCATGCTTTCTAGACCCTAAAGGGACCTAATACATACCATTTAAACCCCATTTCATCCTTTTGAAAATTTTATAATCTACATTAATCCCTTAGAAAAAACATGTTCACAAAATCAGGATAATAATGGCCTTCGAGACTTGGCTTACACTTTTAAAGGGAGAGTGTACAATTTAACCCATTTAGAACGGTGAAGAAAAAACTACTAACACATTTATTATACTATTACCTCAAGGATTTCTATGACCATACCTGAAAAACTATTCCATTATGAATTTTCTTCATCCTATGTGTTTACACACCGATATCATGCACCTGAATATATAAACATCCCAAAATTCCAACCATATTGTGAACAATGAATATCGAACAATCCCCATTAAGGATGTGGGACCTTATCGTTTCCTTGGGATGATAAGCTCTGGTGAAGGTCAAGTATCCTTAGGAATTTGGGAAACTTAACATTTTCAAATTCAATGCATTCAACCTGAACACGCAGTGTCCCCATATCATTAAATTTTGAGGATATTACCATATTGAATTCCTCTTGTTTATCATCTATAAAAAAAATAACCATAGGTCGACATGGTAGTTTTCAGGGGATTGGATTTCAACAAATCATTCCTCATCTATTATCTTCCAGAACTCAGTTCCTACAATGAATGGAATTATTGAGAATGGATTGCGAGAAGTGGAAAACATTTTACCTGCAATTGGATTAGACATTTTCTAATAAGGAATATAATTAATAGCCTAGCAGTCACAAAACTCTAGAGTTCTTTACTTTGTATCATTTGAGAGTAATTATATTAATGGTTAGCGATTGCTAGGATTTGGCTCGACATGTTATATGATATTCAACTAGTTAAAGTAATTAATATTTGATCAATAAAATCAATAATAAGAAAAAGTATCAAAAAGGTGTTATAGGAAATTATCACATATTGAAAGAATTTAAATTCATTTAAACCTTTTTAAAGGATTATCCTTGAGTATGACAACTTATAACATTCCATAGATAACATGATAGGAATGTTATAAAATATAACCTTAGTAGCAAATAGGATTCTAGTGTACATATAAATGGAAAACTTAAAAAATTCACTATTGTTCATTTATACCTATTGAATGGAATAACATACATGCCACTAAGATCTAATGTTTGGTATTTTGAAGAGAGTGTTTGATAAAAAATCACAATAACTGAATTCTTGGTCACTAAACATTATCTGTTATACAAGTTGATGTGAAATATGTGTATATCAAACATATTGTGTTCGAGAGGATTATGTATTTAAAAATTCTAATTTAATATAATTAAACCTTAGTGGTTGCTAGACAATTCCTCAAAATTTTTATCAAATTCAAATGGGAAGGATTACACATTTCCTGAAGATAAGTATGGAGCTTGCCACCCTATTTGTTTCTATGGAAAAATTATATTCTATAAGGTCATGGTGGGTTCTTCCTATTTGGGAAAATATTTGATGATTAACAGTGTTTATTGAATTCAACTACACCAAGGGTCTATTGTGTCTTACTTTGATTATAAGTTAGATTTACAATTTATCAGTTGGAGAAATTTATTCCAAATTGTTCAAACTTATGTCAACATATTTAGAGGATTAGTCTTCTTAGGATGTAAACCTTTACTTTCCGTTATAGTGTATCAAAGAGGGTAAAAAACACTAAGCGTAGTGGACACTTGGCTTCGATCCAAAATGATATCAGCTGTAAGTCTCTCATCCTGAATATTACTTTTTGAAATTGTTATAATACTATATTCTGTGTTGATGAATATTACTTATCAGTAAAATGTAGTGTCACGACCATAATGCTCTCAATTTTCTCACATTGATTATTTTGTAAGATTAAAAAATTGATACTATATCAATGTTTTCAATCCAATAACAACATATTGAGAGAATAAACGTTCATTTGCACATAAAGAAAGAATTATAATTGAGTCATACAACCTACATTTCTCCTAACATTACAAGAAAGGAATTCAAGAAAATATAGAGGGTACCCACCACTTAGATTCTCGCTGAAAAATAAATGGACAACATAAAACACGTGTACTTGTTCATTAACACATTTCAAGAAATAACTTAGTGGCCTCTAAGACCTAAGGATTCTTATTTAAAATAAGACATTGGAATATATTGTTCATAACACGTAATTCACATCAATTTGTATAAAAAAAATCATAGCCACCTCTAGAATCCATTACTTATTGAAAGTAATGGCTTTGCAATCTCTACACTTAGTAGTTTTTGATTTTGAAAAGAACGATACAATAACAAATCATGGTCTAGCTTAGCACCTGCTAGGCTCCTCTAATTAGTTCTAGTCATTGTAATAACTTCTTGTAGATCTTTGGATCGCTAATTTTTTTCATTGATTATAATTATATCATATTGGCTGGAGTATCCCTGGTAGATCTAAGTACTACACTACATACCTTTGAGAGGAATAAATCCTTGTGTAGTTATCATAAGATATATTGTGCATAACACATAATTCACATCAATTTGTATCAAAGATAATGTTTATTAAACGCTAAGCTCCATTAATTTTTGAAAGGAATGACTTTTTGAAAACTATAGTCAACAATTGTTTATCTTGAAAACAATGATATAAGAACAAATCATGTTCTAGCCTAACAGTCACTATGATCCTCTCATTAGGTCTAGTCAAGTTATAAAAACTTTATTTACAACTTTTGACCGTTAGCATTTTTTATTTAATATAATTTTCTAATATTGGCTAGAATATCCCTAGAGGAGCCAAGTGGTGTAATACATACCCTCGAGAGGGATAAAAAATTATGTATTTCACCTAAGATATATTGTGTATAACACATAATTCACATTGGTTTTTATCAAATAACATGCATAACGAACACTAAGATCCAACACTTAATGACATTGCGGTGACTATACTGAGCAATTTCTTATTTTGAAAGTAGTAATAGAATAAAAAATCATGGTCCCCAAATATGAGATATGACCTCTATATCTATCTGAAGGGGAGGGTTTATTCTCTTTTCCATGTTGAACAATAGAACTGATTAATCTTTATAGAATTGGGATCTAGTTTTTCTCAAAATTGATATGATCATTTTTTGAACTCGATGTAGACTTACAAAATGATTATAGATCATTTAGAACATTTACACTAACCTTATATTCTCTTAGTGGCCACTAAGATCCTTCCATTACCCCTTGTCATTATAAACACTATCTGTACAACTTTAGATCATTAGTGTTTTTCATTGATTATAATTGTATCATATTTCCTCGACTATCCCTGGTGGATCCAAGTGATGCACTACATACCCTTGAGAGTTATCAATCCTAATGTAGTTCTCATAAGATATAGTTTTTGTAACACATAATTCACATTGGTTCATATAAAAAAATGCTTAGCGACTGCTAAGCTTTGTTACTTATTGAAAGGGATGGCATAACGACCGCTAGGCTCAAAAAATTTTACTTTTGAAAATAATGATAAAATAAAAAATCCTAGTCTAACGTAGGGGACACTGGGCTCTTACCATTACCTCTTTTCATTTTAAACGTTATTTATAAATCTTTGGATCACTAGTATTTTTCATTAATTATAATTATATCATATTCGTTGGACTATCCCTGGCGGAGCCAAGAGTTGCACTACATACCCTTGAGAGGGACAAATCCTTACGTAGTTTGCATACGTTTTATTATTTGTAACACATAATTCACATTGGTTCCTATCAAATAAAATTATTAGTGAATGCCAAGCTCCATTACTTATTGAAAGGAATGACATAATGACCACTAGGCTCAACAATTTCTTATTTTGAAAATAGTGATAAAATAACAAATCATGGTCTATCATAACAACCACTAGGAATCCTACCCTTACCTCTTATCATTGTAAACACTATTTTTATATCTTTGGATCGCTATTGTTTTTCATAGATTATAATTGTATCATATTGACTAGACTATCCCTGACAGAGCCAAGTGATGCACTATATTCCCTCGAGAGGGATCAAGTATTATGTAGTTATAATAAGATATTTTGTTTGTAATACATAATTCACATCAGTTCGTATCAAAGAAAATTCTTAGCCACCACTAAGCTCCATTAATTATTGAAAGGAATGGTAATGTGGCCACTAGGCTCAATAGTTTCATATTTTTAAAATAGCAATTGAATAAGAGACAAAAATTAAAGATCTTAATAGCCAATAGGATTTTCATTGAGTATCTAGTTATTATAATTGAGTTGGAAAACCTATAATGTTTCATACATTTCTAGAAATGGATCCTAGAAAGTATAGACGCTAGCCTCCGCTATTCTTCTCCTCAAAAAATAAACGGACATCATAAAACATGCATAGTAGTTCATTAACAAATAATTAAAGGAATAAATTAGTGGCTGTTAATACCTAACACTTTATTATTATATATACGACATTGGAATAACAAATCATACACAATGTGAAATATGTGTGAAGCAAAAAGTTATGTTTTAGGGTTACTAATGTAAAATATAAATAACAATAAAATATTGACAAACAAAAGAGAGATTAGAAATTTCATGCCACGTGTCATCATTTTAGTGGTTACTATTTACATATTAATATTGCAGATTTATATAAGATTAAAATATTTAATAGGAATTTATTCTTAAAAAATCTCAATAAATGTGTCAATTATAATGTTGCCTAACTATTGTTGATGCGTAATCGCATAACCCCTGATTGTTTGCAACTTGATAGATTGAAACTTTCAATGTGATTGCATAACATGGAGCTTTTCCCAAAGTGTGGGACTTTGCACTCGGGAAAGCTCTCCAGAGGAAGGCCAGTTCTTATTCCTCTATTCTGATACACACACTCAAATTGTAGAGGATAAATCCTAAAATATACTCTAACTTTCCAAGGAGACAGAGTTGAAAAGATTGCAAGAAATTAAACCTAATCTACAAGAGGTGATGCACCAAAGGAATGTGGAACACCTTCCCTTTCATTAAATTAAAGTGAATAAGATTGAAGAGGATGAACATCAAAACAAATCAATTTCTTATCACAAATTCATTCACCATTAAAAACAAACCATTAAAGCATGTAACACAACCTAACATGCATAGTTAACCAAAGTTGTAATGCGATATTATAAAGATGCAATGAACAGAAAAGAGGGTTGAAATTTTTTCTACATACTTATATTGTTACCCTACATATTTGATACAGTGCATTACAATAGCCAATATGTGCTTATTTTCATTATAGCTTGAATGAGAGGTTTGAACTCCACAAATTCACTTACAGACAAGAGAAGAAGGGAGGGTGCAAAGAAATATTATCCAGCCTTTAGAAATGATTCCCTCCTTACAATATATAGGAAGAATGAGAGAAGGGAGAGAGAAGAATTTGAAATATTGCTTCAGCCACCCAAAAATACATTAAAATCATCTACAACAATGATGGGTGCCACTGCAAAACCCATTTCTCCTTTTACTTTTCCTTGTTAGGGAAGAAAGGAAACCCATACCTTATCATTTAGGTAGGTGAGAAACCTAAAACATTCCTCTAAAATGGTGGATTTTACTTCCACATTTTGAAATATTTAAAGTTATTAAAATTAAGAAATCCAGTTGTAGTTGTGTAGAGGACACTGAGAGATTTCTAAAAAGTATGATTTTATGCAAATCTGAGGTCCTAGTCAAAATTTATGGCCATCTGAAGATAAGGGTACTATACTGAAATAAATGCTAGTGGTGATGTTTTCCTTTTTAGACTCTGAATTACATCGCATCCTCTAAAATACAAAATTTTAGATTTTCAGGATTCAGAACTTTGGGATTTTCCACTTCGAAGATCGCTATACTGTGCATCGCTCAAGTTGGCTCAAGAGTTCCAAAATGCCGAACCTCCGAAGTCTAAAATTTGGACTTTAGAGTTAGACTTTGAAATCATGTCACGTGGCAATGTTCATTGTTCAAGTTAAAATTTATGAAATTTTGAAACCAAGAGGTCCGAAATCCAGACTTCAAGTTTTGAGGTTTCGGGACTTCGGGTTTTGGGGCTTCGGGAATTCGGGTTTTTGGGTTTTGGGTTTTTGGGATTTTGGGACTTTTGGTTTTGGGGTTTTGGGACTTCGGGTTTCTAGGTTTTATTAGCCGCTTGGTGCATAAAACCTCCAAAAACCTGAAAGCCCGAAGTCCACATTTTAGACTTTGGGTTTCAGACTTTCTTCACCCCACGTGGAATTGTTCACTACAAGCTCGTGAATCCTCCGAAACTATGAAACCCCAAAGTCCAAATTTTGGACTTCGGGTTTCAGACATCCTACTCCTTTTTTTCACTTCTTTTCCCTGAGTTCCAAAATATCACTTCGGCCTACCTCTGAATGCCCTCACCTCTGAAGTCTGAGTTTTAGACTTTGGAGCTTCTTCATTTCATGAATTTCTATGCAATGTGCTCGACCTGCTTCATTGAATTGCTTATCTTGAGCTCAAAACGTGAGTTCCCATGGCCGAAGTGATCCTCCTATTTTCTCTCCATGGGGGATTATTTGTCCAATTTCACTTGAGGGGAGAAATTGGATAACAATTTGGTGACTCACGGGGTTCACCTACATGCTAGGTGAAAGATCAATTTCCTCGAAGTATCCATTGGGTATGGAGTTATAATCGGTATGTTGATACTAATCTTACACATGAAACTTGTTCCTGACAGCTTGTAGCCCACTGATCCTGAACCTACTCCACTGCCCGCACTCTCAATTTTCATAAAAGAATCTCAAAAATAAGATTTGTGAGAGTAGAAAACTGTGTTGACCTAGAGTTTTCACTTGTTAATGAAATGGACTATCCTGAAACTTTATTTTAGTTGTTTTGCATTTTCTTTTCTTTGAAATTAACAACTATTCCATAGAAGTATGAACTTCTTCCCTACTACAACATTCACCCTCAAAGGCACACTGAATGCACAATGATATAAATTGGGAAAAAAAATGTGTGCCGAAGAGCTTAGGGAAATTAAACCTAAACTACAACAAGACAATGTGCATATGTACTTAGAGGAATTAAAATCCTAGGCTAATATTTACAAGGGTGAAACCTTTCCTTTTCAGTAACAATTTTTGGGATAGATCCCATTTATTGGAATTAGAAGTTATTCTCCATCCAGAGTAGATAGTTGGAAGGAATTTCTATTTTTACGTCTTGTGACCTTGTAGGGGCCACTCCAAATGACATCAAATTTGGATTTCCTTCATGGTTTTTCCCAATCTGCATCCCATTTTAGAACTAAATCCCCTTCTTGAAAGGTCCTTGCTCTTGCTTTCTTTTCAAATGACCTCTTGACTAAGGCATGATTTCTTTCCATGCTTTGTATTGCATGTTCTCTGATTTCTCCCAATTCCATCAATTCCACATACCTAGCTTCTATAGGTTAAAACTTATATAATTCTAGTTGTTTCATGAGCTCCAATGCCGACAACTCGAGTGATATAGGAAACACTGCCTCTTTCTTGTGGACTAGCTTGTAATGGGAATTTCCTTGTTGACACCTTTGGTGGGATCCTGTCAACCCGAAAGGATGATTTTATCTTGGTATGCCATGTCCTTTGGTTTTCATCTAGATTCCTTTTGATGATTCTTAGCAAATTCAAATTATGAATTCCTCTGCAATTGCGAATATTTGAAATTTCAAAATCTTGCACTTTTTCTTAATGAGGGGGAAATTCATATTTTCAAATTTTCATATCCCACACTTTTTCTATTTAAAAAATTTCTTTTGTGGAATGTTCCAAAAACTTTATTAACTATCCTGGAGAAATATTGATTGGAGTTTCTATTTTTTTTGGCCTAACATGAAAACTAGATCTTGAAACTATAAAAAAATATGCGTACACCATAAATTATAGAGTTGAGTGGATGAATCCCAACCATTTTTGCAAGGGATCAATGAAGAAGTGATTATAATCTTGTTTGCAAAGTAGGAACATAAAGGACATATACAAATTAGGAAACAAAAAGAGGTCACATATAGAATTACATAGATAGTTTGTTTGAGATAACAGAAGGCGGTTTCACAAACATCATTAAGCATGAAATACTTTCAGATTTAATAAAAAAATTTAATTAAAACCATCTATTATAGTATATGTGTACCTTTTTTAACTGTGGGCTCTTTCAGTTGCTCTATCTTCTAATAGTTATTGTGTTTTTCATGAAGGTATAGCCCTGCCTTGCCCTACTGAATCACGCTCTGCTCCCTTTCAAGTTCCTTTTGTTCTTCTTGTCAAACTGCCTTATTTTTATTGAAAACAAAATTTTTGTTCTACCCTAACAAAAGAAAATCTAATTTCTTTTTCAGTGGTTATATTCCACTATGTTAAATGCTTTGACATTTTTTCCATTTTATGTCTCTATTTGGATATATATTTTAGATTTTTTCTCTTGTTCTTGTAGTTGATTTTTCCCGTTAATGATGGTCTGTCTCTCCAATTGAAAAAAAAATCACTATATAGCCAATTTTTTTAAAATCTTAATGGTTTGTGAGACCTAAAGTATTGTTTAGATATTCCTTTTGACTACCTTTAATGTTTTTATTAATATGATACAAATAAACAAGGCCAATTATTTTGTTTTAAATTGTATAGAACCATGTTAATTATTCAATTGTATGATAATATTTTTTTCAATTGTATACATTTTCCCATGTAGAAATAGTCAAATGTAATGTCTTCAGCAAGTCAATTTTTGTACAATGGAAGGTAAACGTATTATATATATGCGTAAATATTATTAAATTTAAATTTTAATCACTATATGTTTAAATATATATTTTATTTTGTTCCCACTAAGCTATGCCATGAAATCACATAGAGTTTTGGATAACATGATATAATTTTTTATTTCGATCACCAATTTACGAAACCATGTATTTATTTCGAATTAAATGTGAAACTAGAGAATAATCTATTTCATATAAAAAATAATTATTAATAGTATGCTATGTATAATTGGTGAGAGATAGATTCTTGTTATATATATATATTAATACACAATTCTACACATATATGTATGTATATATATGAAAAATCAATACGTATTCATTATCGTTTATAGATTTTCAATTTTATTTATCCTATCAGAATACATTAAATCATCAAAATTTTGTCTATCCTAATGGCCACTGGGATATAATTCTTCTAAATGGAGAAAAAATTTGTGTAGCTTAGCCACTCCGTGGCTCAGTTACTTTTTTTATCATAGGCAAAAAACTATTTTTTGGGCCTAATGATCACTAGTTTATTTTTATCTTGTTTTATACGCAAAGAATAACCATTAGGATTTATAGCACCACTTTATTATAAACATGATATAATTAATTACCTTTAATAATAGCTTAGTGGCTACTAGGATGCAAAAAGTATATTGCACGTCGTATCTCAAAATTCGATGTATAGCTTCTCGACCGTTAGTATGAGTTTCTTAAATTGTCATAAAAGTAAAAAACTATTTTTCTAAATCTCATCACAAATGTAAAGAGCTTAATATAATTGTCAATCCTTATGTAGTTCCCATAAGATATATATATATATATATATATATATATATATATATATATATATATATATATATATGTATGTATGTATGTATGTATGTATGTATGTATGTATGTATGTATGTATGTATGTATGTATGTATGTATGTATGTATGTATGTATGTATGTATGTATGTATGTATGTATGTATGTATGTATGTATATAATTGTCTAACACATAAAAGGTTTTTGTTTAGTGCTTAGTGGTCGCTAGAGAAAGTCTTGAGTAATATAACAGATGAATCTTATGTTATGGAAAAACAACCTGTATACATTAGTCAAATTTATTGTTTGGACTTAAGAATTTAAATTAATTTTTCTTGAGCTTAGAAGTCAGTAGGTTATGCCACCACATAATATTTGGAGCCTAGGGGTTGTTAGGATTTTAAAAATTAAATTAAGATATTGTTAAAATAAAAAGGAATGATAACCAGATCATACCAAGCCAAGAACACAGATGTTAATCAAACACCATGATCAATAAGATGAAAGTAATTCGCCAGAATAGCTTTACATAAAACCTTTGCAAACAAATGAGCAACAATATCATATATTATTATGGAACTCAATGAAAATACAATGTGAATAGGCCTTACTTATATAGGAAAGGAATAAGAATCTAAGAACCAGTCAAGGTCATCAAGCCATAAATCATGTAAAAAACTAGTCATCAAATATCTAGTCAAGACCATAGAGTTAGGAAAGAACTAGACATTAAGGATGTAGTCAATACAATAGATCATGGACAAAACTAGTCAATACCATAGATCAAGGAAATGCACTATACCTAACAACTAGATAATATCCTCCTAATATCTAAATAAGATAAAAGAAATATCCACACACATAAGTGGGTGAGGATAAATACAATAAAGGTAAATAAAGTACCTAGGTGAACATGAGCTAAGGTAAATACCTACTCTAACAATCAGATAACTCATAAGTTACTAACCAAACCATATCAAGTGACAATTATATTTCATGTTAACTCATTAACACTTGGAAAATTTAGGAACCCCAGTCAATTCATTCCTATCACCTAGGTGATTTTAGGAGTACCTGGACCCAATGCAACCTTCAGATAGTCAAGGGAAGTGCTTTTATGCTAGCCTTACTCAGTGGGAATGAGCGCACATCATCTATGAGTCTGTAATTAAGGAAACTTTAAATCCATGAGGTGAATTAGGACCATTACCAAGACTCCAACATGCCTCATAAAACCTCTGATCCTTCCAGTAAGATTTAGCATATAGTACTTGGACAGAATCTGGAGTAGTTTCCATATCAAAAAGAAGCATACAAGCATCCATACTTACCATAAAAGGAAAGAGAACTCATGAGAGAGAAGTATGCATCACAATCATTGATATTCCTATATATATATAATAGGTAACTTTATTACATCCATGGAGCCATTACAAAGTGTCATAGAGAAGCAAACCATAGTCATGCATTGCAACTAGACTTATGTACCTAAGGTACCAAAAAGAAAACTAAAATCCCCATGCCTAATACATCCTCTCCCAAATGAAATTATCCATTAATAGAGTCCTTGCAGTATTTCTACACAGCTCTATCCACACCATTAGTCTTTCCATTTACTCTACAAGAGCTTGTATTTATAACTTTTCTAGACTTCCAACTCATCCTCCATCACCCTTAAATCCGATGCCAAGTGTCTGAATGTGGTCCTCCATGTGAGCATGCTCCTCTAGGCCTGAGTTTCCCACTTTATCCCATGATATGCTTCTAGAAGATTCTACCACAGGCATGCTCCTTCCTAGGGCAACCTGTCACTAGGTTGACACCTTATCAACATGCAATTGGTTCATACTTTTCATGTGTTCTAGCCCAAACGTCCAATTTTCCTAAGTCCCAAACCCTTGGTCATGTCCTCAAGTGTCATGTGCACCACGGGATTCCTTAACCCTCTTCTAAAACCCTACCTTGCGCACTTTGTCTTGCTCACCTTTCTTTAACTGGGACATTGCATGCCTACGTGACTTTTTTACTTAGTCAATATTCTAGGGGCCCAACAACACCCCACACTATGCTCCCAGCAACCTTTTCTCCATACCCCCTGCGGGAACACTTCCCTTAGTGAGAGAAAGAATACAAATAGGCTTATGCCTAGGAAAAAGAATAAGAGGATGAAAGAATAGGAAAGAAGAAATAATCGGAGAGTGAAAGAATCACTATAACAGACTGGGAAAATCCTTTTTCAAGTCGGCCTCAAATTTATTCTAGGCATCGACTTCATCCTACGCTCTTTGAAAGAGGTCGCCAACCAGGGTGCTTACCTCATCAAAATTTAGTCCATCTCCTTATGCACTCATAGTATCTGTGATTTTCTCCAACTCATTACATATATCCTCCAACACATCCATTCTTCGTGTGATACATGGATATAGCTCCTTTAACTAGTTTTTGATTGAATCCCTTAACGTTTCAATGGCCTCTGATTTCTTCTCAACCTCGGAAAGGATTTTGTCTCTTTCCACCCTATTCCCCTTATTTTTCTCCTAGAAATCCTTGATTTCTACCTCATGAGTGGCAACCAGGGTGCCTACCACTTTGTCTCTATCTGCACAATTATCATACGTGGCCTCAGTAGTCTGGGAAGCAACCCTTACATCAGAAAGCACTTTTTTGTACTCTACGATGAGCGCTACAATTTTAAACTTATCTTCCCTCTCTAGGTGGAAAACCACTTCCTCTACAGACTCTAAGGATGGTGGATGTCTTCCCATTGTGATAATTCTTGTCAAATCCTCTAGGCAACCCAAAGCAGATCCATACTTTTGTACGGGCGATGCGAGGTCCGAATGCTTTAATAGTATGGCCCCATTGATGGATTCTAATATATTGTACACATCACTCACTTTGACCTTTTCATCCTTCAATTCCCACTACCACCGGGTGTTGATTAACTTTTCTTGGCTCAACTCCATGGTTAATGTAGCTATCTCTTCTTCCTTTTCCTTCAGCTCCCCTTCCATATCCCTGATCCTATCATTTCACCCGAAGAGTCTAGCTTCTATCTCAACAGATACTTTGTTAAGAAACTTTCTCAGTTGTTCATCTAAGAGATGCTAGGTATCCACCACTAGGTTATCTTCTCTTGGTCTTGGTAATGTTACTATTGCCCCTTGGCTTACCTCAAACTCTAGTTCATCAAGGTCGGACTCAATTTCCAAATAGATCATCTTCTTTGTCCATGGGTAGGTATCCTCCTTATCGAAAGATGACATGCATACAATCTCCTCTACCAGAAGTGTATTGTGGAACCATGCATGAAACACCTTCTTGGGGTCATCAATATAACCCATTTTTAGCCTCCCCCCCCTCTTTGCACCTTCCTCCCCTGCGCGTACCCTTGGGTATACTTACAATTAAAACCGGACCTCTAGTGCTACCGCATTCCTCTTATGCGCTCTCCTTTTCCTTGTTCGACACTGGCTTAGCGCTCCGCTCCACCTTGTCCTCCACTAGGTTCTCAATGTCCCTTGTCTCCTCTTCTTCTCCCTCCTTGACCATTTTATCTTGTGCCAAGCTTGAAACTTCTTGTTTATGCATGCTAGCCTCTTCGTCTTTTCCCATGTCTTGGGTGCTTCCTCCTACCTGGATGTCCTTGCGATGCCACACAAAAAGGAATCCTTGTTCTTCTTCTCCACCTTCCTCCTCTGAATCATGTATATTGAAAATAGGTGGCCCTTCATCTTTCCCGGGGTCCTCTTCCTCAATACCATCCTTCTCTCCTATGTACTTTCCCATACTTTCAGCTTCCTCTGAGATAATGTCAACAATCGTCTACCCTCTGCTTTTTACTAACCGGAGATTCCATTGTAGGTGACACTATTTCCTCTTCTGATGACTCCTTATGTTTTGCTCGGAATGTTTCGGCTTCTGGGAATAGAGTTGCTTCTATCCTTTCATTCCTTTTAGAAACAGATGAGGTTAGGGTTAGGAGGAATACCTGTTGAATGTCGAGATGGTGTGCGTGTACCGTAGAGAAAGATCAGGCTGACTGCGGAGAACTCCTTTTTGTCTTGGAAGGACTACCTGCAAATAAGAACACAAGACCACAAGATTTTGATTAAACAATAAATGAGGAAACTGCCTTGGGCCCAGGAAATATAAAACTTCCTTTCGAAGGTGGTCAGTTCCCCTGCTAATATGAATTAACACAAAAGACTGCAAAATATTAATTAAATTATTTCGTTAAACTGGGTAGGGGGAAAGGCTGGTTTTCTGGTTTTTGATCAGAGGAACCGATGCCGGTTATCTGATGACCGATGCCGGTCATTGATAACCGTGGCTGCCGGTACTGATAACCGATACCGGTGGGTTCTAGGATCTTCTTGGCATATAGATGGTGTTTGTAATGGCTGGTTTTTTTGGATGGTATTAGGAAATGGGATGGTTAGAAGCTGAAAGAATGACAGTTAGATGCAATGGCACGTTGGGTAGTGGATTCAGAAATGGATTTAGGAGGACTGAGATTCAAGAAACATAAGAAATGTTATGACAAAAGGACATGCAAGATCTGACTTACTGGTTTTGACCGAGATGCAAGTTGATCTCCTTGGTTGCAAACACTTCTGGTTTCTTTACTCGTCTCTGCTCTGTCAAGTGAAGATCTGGACTTTGTTCCTCGCTCGCAATGCTCTCTGTTGATCCAGAAATCCTTTGACTGATCTCTCAAAATGAAATTCCGATCCGTTGTTTTGGTTTGGGAAGCCCATTTACAGGGAACCGATGGCGGTTGCGTAACCGACGGCGGTCGAGTAGGAACCGGCATCGGTAAGGAAAACGTAGGCTATTTTTAGTAAAATAGCCCACCTTCCCTGCTTTTCTCCCGAGAGATCGGTTGCGGGCTTGGTCAAATGGCTAGAAGGTCATCTTTTGGTGCGAGTAAGGAGGCATTAGTTATGGATGTGAGTCTAGACCAAGTCATGGGTCTTAATTAGCTTAGTTTAGGGTTAGGGCTAGGTCATGATGAGGTGGCAAAGTGAGGTGGCGGGTAAGGTGATGTGGATTTATCAATTACAAGGTAATTAATAAATAATTGTGTAAAGTTTAGGTAATGAGGTTAGGTTGCGAAATGGGATGCGGGTCACAAGGGGTCGTGAGACACGAATTTGGTGTCTACATTAGCCCCTTATTGTCGTGTAGCTTGTTCTGTAAAGCTGCGCGGACAATAATATGAAGTGGTTTCTCATGTTAAGGATATAGGTAATCCCCCTCAAATCTATCACAGATTGAGTGAACGGGAAATCAGGGATAGGGTTGATAAAGGGTATATGTGGTAGAGAGGATGGTAAGGTGGTGGGGTAGGTCCAAGGAAGCAGACGCATGTTGAAATGCAATAGTACGACTAGGGTACATGATTTGACTAGCAAACCAGCAATGCATAGGCAAAGGTCGATAGTTTATCCAAACAAGGGTGATATAATCCTGGTATCCAAGGCATAGGAAGTAGCTCCAGGGTATATAACAGGTGAGGTACAGGAACGTTTAGGCATGTTCGGCAGTACCAAGTGGTTGGTTTGGTTGGGATAAACGTCACGGTCGAGGTCTAGGCAAAGTTGGTCGACAGATCAAGTCAAGGACCCTAATCATTCTAAAACACGAACAGGTGAGCTCGATTGAACACAAGGTACATGATGGATGTATAAAATAAAACATTGATTATGGGTATGGTATGGAAGTGATACGGCCTTTGGTCAGGCCAAGTGGTTGGGCGGTGGCCCTGGGTTAGGTTAGGTGGGTAGGTTGAGGCCTTGGGTCAAATTGTTAGGGCAAGGCCTTGGGTCGGGCCAAATAGGTAGGTTGAGGCCTTGGGTCGGGCCAAATAGGTAGGGCGAGGCCTTGGGTTGGGCCAAATAGGTTAGGGCGAGGCCTTAGGTCGGGCCGAATGGTAGGTTGAGGCCTTGGGTCGGGCCAAATAGGTAGGTTGAGGCCTTGGGTCGGGCCAAATAGGTAGGGCGAGGCCTTGGGTCGGGCCAAATAGGTTAGGGGAGGCCTTGGGTCGGGCCAAATAGGTTGAGGTCTTGGGTTGGGCCCAATAGGTAGGTTGAGGCCGTGGGTCGGGCCAAATAGGTAGGGCGAGGCCTTGGGTCGGGCCAATTGGTAGGTTGAGGCCTTGGGTCGGGCCAATTGGTAGGTTGAGGCCTTGGGTCGGGCCAAATAGGTAGGTTGAGGCCTTGGGTCGGGCCAAATAGGTTAGGGCGAGGCCTTGGGTCGGGCCGAATGGTAGGTTGAGGCCTTGGGGTCATGGATCAGGCCAAATAGGTAGGTTGAGGCCTTGGGTCGGGCCAAATAGGTAGGGTGAGGCCTAGGTAGGGAGGCCTTGGGTCGGGCCAAAGGTTAGGCCTTAGGGCCGAATGGTAGGTTGAGGCCTTGGGTCGGGCCAAATAGGTAGGTTGAGGCCTTGGGTCGGGCCAAAGGTTGAGGTCGGGCCGAATGGTTGAGGCCGTCGAGGTCAGGCTGGTTAAGTGAACAAATGTTGTGCAGCAAAGGTGGACAGAGGCGATATTGGTGAAAAAGAGGCAAGGAGTAAATAAGGGCAAAGAATGGGGTGAAAGTTGGGTATCGAACCGATGTCGATTCTGCATGACCGATATCGGTTAAGGGACCGATACCGGTTTCTTAGGGCAAAAAATGAAACCGACATCGGTTAAGGTCGAAAAACCTATAAAAAGAAAAATACGGCCTGTCATTGTCACTTTTGTTATTTGCAATCCAAATTGACTTGTCTGACGTGGAGAGTTGATTTGGAGGGTTATTGAGTGAGGTGGAGCTATTTGATTGGCGGAGAGAGTTGATAGTGGGCCCGATTGAGGAGGAGGCAACAGGTGATTGGCCAGGGACCCAATAGATCAGGATTGGAGCCATGGCACAGGCAGGAGGAGCTGGAGGGGCTGAACCAGCTGGACCGCCACCACCCATCCCACCACGACGACGTGTCGTCGTACCGGTAGGTTCTAAACTCTTTATTTTGCATTGATTTGGTTGTATTAAGTGAGATTGGGGGTTTGGGTAGGAATTGTAGTTTTGTAGGAAATAAGGAGTAAATGGAGGTAATTTGAAAAACGGAGAGGGTAGATAGGTAAGATAGGGTAAGGCGGCTAGGTGTGTAAAATTGGAGGGTTTTTGGGTGGGTAGATGGGTAGAAAATAGGAAAAAATGGGTTTTGGGGGCCGCGCGGGGGTTCGGCTCGGGCAGAGACAGTGACCGATGTCGGTCACTAGGCGACCGGCATCGGTCGCAAAAGTATAGGGTGAGGTTTGGGGTGACCGGCATCGGTCGCGTATCGGCCGGTATCGGTGGGGAAGGGACGGGTTGAGGGTGGAGTTTGGATGGGATTTAGGGTGTATGGGTTGGGTTGAGGTGGGTTGGGTGGCTTGTTTGTGGTTGGAGTGGGTTTGGGTGTTTGGGTTTGGGATGGGGTTGGGTTTGGGGTTTAGGTTTGGAGTGGGGGTTGGGTGGCTTAGTTGGGGTTGGGTGGTGGAGTGGGGTGTGGGTGGGGTTTGGGAGGGGGTTTAGGGTTTTTTGGGTTGGGTGGGTTGTTTTTGGCTTGTTGGGGTGTGGAGTGGGTGTGGGTTTTGGGTTAGGGGTTGGTTGTTTTTTGGGTAAGTGTGGGGTTGGGAGTGTGAGCTTTTTGGGTTGGGTTGGGTTTTGGGTTTTTGGGGTTGTGGGTGCGGAGTGGGAGTGGGGGTTGGGTTAGGGGTGGAGAAGGGGTAAGTGTGGGGTTGGATTTTGGGCTGTTATAAAAGGGGGTTTAGATGGTAAAGTAGATGTTATAATAAAGAGTAGGTCTAAGAATGTGGGTTGGTTTTGCAGGCACGTCAGCAGTTGACGATGCGTGATAGGATGCCTCCACTATTGAGTCGGATGAGGCCACACGTATCTGCGGCGCATTGGGCCATCATGCGCGAGGTGGGACTCGGTGAGGGTCCAGAGGTACAGAGTGATAGAGAGGGATCACAGCCTGATGGTCGCCCTCATCGAGAGGTGGGATCCGGCAGCCAATGTGTTCCATCTGCCGACCGGGGAGATGACAGTCACATTAGAGGATGTGTATTGCATCCTGCGGCTACCGATCGAGGGAGAGGCAGTCTTCCAGGTAGATTCAGAGACTGCGATGGAAAGCATACTGCAGGTTTTTGGGGATGCAGCCGCGCTACTGACCTACCATAGCGCGAGTATCGGGTACGGTGACATGTACCGTGCGCATCGTCACGAGACACGACTAGCGGTGTTGATGATGGTTGGGATCACCTGCTTCACCCTCCCGAACTCAGAGGGAGGCCGATTCCCACGAGCATTGATGGGGGTACTGCTGGAGATGGTGGAGGAGCACACCTGTTATGCCTGGGCACCAGTATATCTGGTGCAATTATACAGGGAGTTATGGGGCTATCGCCGGAGGAGGTGATTTGGTATTTGTTCGACATTTTTGTTGCACTGTTTGGCATACGAGCACATCGTATGCATCAGGCCAGTAGGGCTACCCCAGCAGCCAGGGCCACAGGTCGTATACCGATATGGCTTTCAGAGGTGGTTAGGGGTCGTGGGCCAGCCACGAGTAGTTGTTGCAGGTCGGGATGTGGCCTATTATAGACACTTGCTAGAGGGCCTTACAGCAGTAGACATTGTATGGAGACCCTACAGAGGTCATCAGCCTGGCAGAGGAGCCCGCGTACAGCTGCGCCTGATCCAGTATACATTCTGGATAGCGGGACGGAGGCCGGGAGAGTACGAGCGGATACCCCTAGAGAGGGTACGCAGGCAGATGGGGTTACGACAGGACGAGCCACCTCCCTTCCCTCAGTACCAGAGGGATGATGTAGAGGCCCCACTGCCAGCGCCACAGCCTTTTGATCCAGACTGGGTAGCGGAGAGACCAGCAGGTGAGGGTGTGGATGATGCCAGGTGCACGGGAGCATACAGGGTGTGGTGGGCTGGGCAGAGAGCAGCGAGGATAGTACCGCCTACGCAGTCAGACTTGGCTGCCGTTATAGGAGAGAGGGATCAGCTCAGAGGTCAGGTGCAGCTCTTACAGGGGCAGCTAGCTGCTGCGCAGGCACAGATAGGGGCCTTACAGGTGCAGCTAGCCCAGGCTCAGGCACAGGCACAGGTAGCACCACCACCAGCATCATAGCCACAGGTGCAGGTACAGGTAGTAGCACAGGCAGCACCACCACCAGCACCACAGCCACAGGTGTAGGTACAGGCAGCAGCACAGGCAGCACCACCGCGGCCACAGGTGAAGGTACAGGCTCAGGGGGTATTGGTGTTAGGTGCCAGGGGACCAGCCCCAGCTCCTTCAGTGGCGCGAGATCGCTATATGGAGGTTAGAGCAGAGGCCCGATATTATCAGGATATTCTTGATAGTATCAGAGTCGAGTATCAAGCGTATGCAGTGCATAGGGCAGAGACCTCACACAGCCAGAGATCTCAGGGAGGGGCAGCCACAGCTGGTGTGTCCGTGACGGGCAGGAGGCGAGAGGCACCACAGGGACCAGCGGGGAGAGGTGCCAAGGGTGGTGGGGAGAGCTGATAGATCCCCGACATGGTTTTGTATAGGGACACAGGCACCGGTCTGCGAACCGGTTGTATTGATAGAGGCCTGCATGCCGACACTTATTCATTGTATTGATTCATTTATGTATTATATACTGGCCTGCGAGCCGAGTATGGGTTGTACATTTGATACCGGCCTGCGAGCCGAGTATATTTTTGATATGAGAGACCGGCCTGTGAGCCGAGTAGAGATTTTTGGTAGGTATTGCGGCCTGCGTGCCGGCTTTGGTATATTATGAGATCACAGAGGCCCCGATGTAGGGCACATTGTATTTTTGAAAACTGGTATATATATAGAGAGACGATGTTTTGATCCTCGTGCAGTATTCAAAATGTGTTTAAATATTTTGTTAATGGTTGGTAATATGTAATGTATGGTAAGTTTTAGTTGATATGTTGATAGATGGATGATGTTGATGTTTTTGTTTTTGTTGTACGTATGTATGAATGATATGTGATGTGATGAATTGTTGGTTTTGTGACATTGTGATATATGTAACTGATGAGTTGGATCCAAATGATGTAGAGATTGATAGTTTCTTGATATTCGTAGTCGATGGTTGTGTATTTGTATAAATGATGTTTAATGAAATTATAATGCTATGTGTGGTGGATGAACAAATGTGGTAAATTTTGTTGTTTATACAGGCAAAGAGGCGGGCGCGACAAAAATTTAGATGAGAAATGAAGAAAAGAACCCTGTTTCAAAATGGTAGGTGTGTAACCGGTATCGGTTTAGTAACCGATGTCGGTAGTTATATGACCGATATTGGTTATATGACCGATACCGGTTATTTAGGTATGAGCTTTTCTAAAAATAGAAAAGCTAGGGTGGCAACTTCAGTTTTAATTTTAGAGCCATGCAAGAGGTTAAATACGCGAACGCGACGCTTTTTGACGACTGAGACAGGTATTTGCATGAGAGATTTGGGGTGAGAAGGAGGGAAAGCGACAAGGAAAGTGAATGTGATCCGAGATTTAGAAGGTAGAAAGACAAAGTTAAAAAGGGTGGTGATCATGGCAGAACGAGGAGAAGCATCCAGCAGGCAAGGACAGGAGGGCAGACAAGGGCCACCTCAAGCTGCTGTAACCCAAGAGGTATCATTTTGTTTGTGATTTAACTACTGCATGCTTTGTGAATAAGATGGGGGAGAGTAGGTGGGTAGATATGAGAAAGAAAACATGATAACAAGGGTTGCAGGTGAGGTAAGTGTTACAGGGTAGGCAATCAGGGGTTGCAGGTATGTTTGTATGTATAAAAAGGAATAAATGAGAAAATTATTGTCGTAGGTGGTTGTTTTTTTGGGAAGGTGTATATAATTGACAGTGACCGGTAGCGGTTAGGGAGAACCGGTATCGGTTACTTAACCGATATCAGTTATGTATAACCGGTACCGGTTACTGGAGGAATTTCCAGAATGTTTGAAAAAACCCTGACGGATTGAATGGTTGTTTGTTGTTTTGGGGTATGCAGGCAGAGGCAGGATTGAGGATGAATGATAGTGTGCCAGCGCTGTTGTCACGAATCCAAGCGGATGTAACACCAGCGGAATGGAAGTTGATAAATCGTTTGGGGTTAAGTGGAATCCGTTATTATTCACGAATCGCACGTAACCATGGTATGTTACAGGCGTTGATTGAAAGATGGAATCCCGAGACAAATACCTTCTATCTGCCAACAGGTGAAATGACAGTAACATTGGAAGATGTGTTTTGGATTTTGAGACTTCCTATTACAGGAGAACCAGTATATCAGGCACTACCTAGCGTGGCACGGGGAGCGATAACAGCAGTATTTGGTTCATACGCACGAGATTTGACACAGCGAGGTTTATCGTTTACATATGGGGTAATGTATGCAGCACACCCTGAGGAGACAAGGTTAGCAGTGATATTAATGATAGCAGTAGGGTATTATGCATTACCGAGGGCAGAAGGGGAAGATGTCCAAAGGCATTGATGTGTGTTATCTGGGAGATGGTAGAAAGGAACGTTACGTTTGCATGGGCACCTGCATATTTGGCGGAGCTATACAGGGGTTATGGGCTTGTAGGCGAAATCACAGGACGACACTGGATAGTTCATACTTATTACACTGTTGGGCCTATGAGCACATTGTTTGGTGTGCGACCAATAGGCCGATCCATCCAGGCAAGAGAGACCGGAGTACAGAGGTTGGGATTCAGACGATGGGTCCAAACAGAACAAGAGAGCCATATCCCAGGCTGTGATGGGTGATATTGAGTATTATCAGGCAGGTATGGGAGAGAGTGATGGTGCGATAT
>CM034157.1:296746523-296831474 GCA_019776745.2 Taxus chinensis
ATTGTTCAAACTTCGGTAGGTGACTACTAAAAATATGTGGCACCTAGAGATGTCTTGTTAGATCCTATACTTTGGCGTAGGGACCCTCTACAATATCATGTCTCATTTGTTTCTGTCTCTAATCAGTGCTCTTACTCTCCTATTGTTTGTAAACATGTGAAATAGTGAAGTTTGAGCTAGTGTAAGTCTGTCAAACACTATATTTTAGAAACAGTGGGTCGTGGCACAATACCAACTACACCAAAATGTCTGGGTGGCCAGGTTAATGCTAGAGGAGGTGTTTTTTTGGTGCGTGACAATGTCATTTCCTTCAGGATATTTCATTTAGGCGTAGTCCCTTAAGAGCCATGAGACCAAAATACTGTTCAACTTTGATGAGTGACTACTCAGACTCCGTGGCACCTAGAGACGTCTCCTGAAATCCTACACCTTGCCATAAGGACCCTCTAAAATATATTGTCTCTATTTTTTCCATCTCAAATCAGTTCTCTTATTGCCTAATGTTTACAAATGCGTGAATTAGTGCAGTTTAAGCCAATGTAAGGTTGTCAAATGCTATATTTTACAAATGGTGGGTCGTAGAACCGAACCGATTATGCCAACACGTCTAGGTGGCTAGGTGAATGCTATAGGAGATATTATTTTGGTGTGTGACAATGTCATTGCTTCTGAGCTACTTCTTTCAGGCGTATTCCCTTAAGAGCTCTGAGACCAAAAATCCATTCATCTTCGATATATGACTACTCAGACTCAGTGGCACCTAGAGATGTCTCATTGGATCCTACACCTCAGAATAGGTACCCTCTACAATATCCTATCTCAGTTTTTTTCATCTCCAATCGGTACTCTCGCTTCCCTATTGTTTGCAAACACACAAAATAGTGCAGTTTGAGCCAGTGTAAGGTTGTAAAACGCTACACTTTGCAAACAATGGGTAATGGCACTGAACTGACTGCACCAACACGTCTGGGTGGCTAGGTGAACACTAAAGGAGGCATCGTTTTGGTATGTTACAACTTCATTTCTTCTGGGTTACTTCGTTTGGGCATAGTCCCTTAAGAGCCCTGAGACCAAAAAACCCTTTAACTTCTACGGGTGACTACTTGGACTCCATGGCACCTAGAGACGTCTCGTTAGATCCTACACCTCATTTTAGGGGCCCTATACAATATCCTATCTCAGTTTTTTTGTCTCCAATTAGTGCTCTCGTTGCCCTATTGTTTGCAAATGCATGAAATAGTGCAGTTTGAGCCAGTGTAAGGCTGTCAAACGCTATATTTTGCAAACGGTGGGTCATGTGCATACACGTAGGGATGGCCTTGTAAACACTCTGGGAGGCGTTGTTTCGGTTCTCTATTCTCCCAGTGCTTCCGAGATACCTCCTCCAAAGCCAAGAACCCCCTCCACAGGTACATAAATTGTTGTTAGTTATTTCTCTTTTCTTGTAAAACAATGAAAGCTTCTCTTAGCTTCGAGAATATAAAATTCTCTACTAACAGTACTAACCATGTGAAGGTGGAAGCTTTTATGGAACCATTAACCTTCATAAAAGTGTTAGTCGAAGAAATTTAAGTTGAATCAAAACCATACTAGATATATACAAAATACACAAATTTAATAAAATAAATGAACTTGAATCTAGAACTAAAAAATTTAAACAATTCAAAGAAATTATATATACTTGACGAGCTCAGGTAAATTCATTCCAATGTTCACCATTAAGATGTGAAAGTGTCCAAGCTTTTCTGGCATCTACTAACTTACATAAAAGTGAACTAGTCAAAGAAATTTAAGTTGAATTAAAACCATGCATACTAGATATATACAAAATACATAAATTTAATCAAATATATTATAAAAAATACACAAATGATCTGGTTGAAAAATTCAAACACTTCAAATAAATTATATATACCATACGTGAGCATGTAAATTCATTCCAATGAACCATCAAGATCGGATCTACTCTGAATAGCAGACAAGATTGCTTCATGATCTGAATCTCAAACCTTCCAAAGAATCTTGTTATTAGACCTTCCTCGATATCTATACAGCTGGATATTTTTCGCTAGAACTAGATGCAAATATAAGAGTATTTTCCTTTGTGTCTCAAATTCTTCAAACACCCAAACAAAGGAGTTTTTTAATGGATACCGTCGAAGCCAATTTCTAGTAACTACCACTGACCCTAAAGGCTACTCAATATCTTCGCCATCTATAACAAGAGAAGTAAACTTCTTTCTTTCCTCGATGTAACAACATAAGAAATAGTTTGTTCCTTCTTCATTGTCTTCTGTTGCAATAACTGCAAACACGTGTCCTACAAAAAAACAAAGGTTTCAAATCAAATTTAAATTACATATTAATTTTAATCTAGAAATAACTCAATACAAAAATTATAAATAACCATTTACCTTGTTGCACCAAAATCAAAATTTCGTCAAAGTCCTTGGATGTTGCAACTTGATCTGGATAAACAAGCCGTAATGCCTGTGGAGGTTTATAACTGAGAAGCGGAGTTAGAGGCCTACAAATCCATCGATCCACCCATTCTTGTGAATTGCACTCAACAATGAAAAATTCAATACAAGATGCACAAAAACATGCCAAATTTCTTGTCCATGTGGCCCACAAAATAGTGTCTGAGCTACAAAATGAGTGCATATCACTTGGACACTATGAGTATTCATATAATCCTCATAGTTAGCAATTTGTTGTTCCTCTATCAACCAAAAATATCTTTGAGCTGTGGAATTTTATTGAGAACCTTGGGCTATGTTGTTAATACACCATTCCACTATGCTCTTTGCATCTTTCAATTTATCACCATATTTGCATACTTCAACTCTTCTCTTGCAAGATCTATTTTTACACATGCCCCTGCACCGTCATGATCTCCTTTTCCATGTACAGCCTCAGTGAAACTCGAAATATGTTACACACCCATATTGACGTGCATCCTTCTCATCCAATAAAACATTTTTGCATTCTTAAACTGAGATGTGTAATTATCTTATAATATATATTGTTGTTTGAAGAGGATGTCCCTATCAGACAAGTTTCCATAAAATAACTGGAAACACCCTTACACAAATTCAGTAGAATGAGTATGATCAACACTGAAATAAAATTGGTACTCTCTTAAAAAAATTTATCATTCTCCGTACTGTCAGGAGAATGTATAAATTCTATATGCACAAAAATTCTAACTTGTACTTAGTTGTAATATTGTGATTGAACCTCCATTTGTGGTTGTAATGTGTAATTCTCTATAAAATTGACCACTGAAACAATAGTACCAATAGGAAATGTGTCATTGCATATCTTAAACTATTCATCCAACCATCGAGCTTTGTGTGTATGCCTAGCATACTCATAAACAATTTCATCCTTAAATTTTCTCATAAATTAAAAACTAGGCATATGTTCTATAACTAGCTCACACCATTTAGACTCCTTTCTATCTTTCAACTAGTTTGGTATTGATTTATATTTCTCAAAATCAACTAAATTATGTCCTATTACACCTTCAATTTTCTCATGGATGTAACTTTCTAATTTAGGTAATCTGCTACATGTACCATAACTTCCATCTAAACAATCCTGACTATAAAAAATATTTCCAACTTCTCTTTCACAAAATATCATACATATGAAATCCCTGGAAGATATTGATTGAAATTAAACACCACATTTTGATAACATAGTTTCAAAATTAAAATTAGAACGAATACGTAAAAATTTAGCATAATCCATCGCAAATTCAACATGTTGCCTACAAAAACATGTGGTGTGAGCATGGTTGATTTTCACATAGAATGGTTTCAACATTTCAAATAAATGTTGACTAATTTTAATTTCTAGATGCTCTTGTTCAATTACGAAAAAATTGAGTTTGAGTCATATCTAAGAAATGCTTTGGATGTGGTTCACAATTAGTAGAACAAACTCTCATTTTTACAACATCTCTTATATTAGGTAAAACTCTAGTGTTATCATGCCAAAATTAAATAACAACTTCTCTTATAGCATCAAATTTATCTTTGTCCTTACGGAGTGCTCTAGCAGAAAATACCCAAAAAATAGTGTTATTGATTGCTTGAAGGATATTACATCTTTCAATTACTTTCATTATATTTTTTCAATTAAATTTCAACATTCGACTTGTTTGTGTAATCAAACATTGTTTTTTTATTGAGTCAATTACAACACTAGTAGCAAGTACATCACACACAATACTACTATCCCTAGTGCATCTCTTGACACCAACAATGTGATGTGCATCATGAAGGTTTTCAACAATTGTAGAGGTTTGACCACGTATATTAGATGTTGTCAATCCTAAGGTGTTTAATGTAGGCCTCATCCTAATCAATTTCATCAAACTAACCAACAACTGACTTCTTTGGGAATTATTTAAATTTTAAAAATGATTATCCCAAATTTTAGTGGCTTTTCTTCTGCTTTACCATTCAAAAAATTTGTCAAACATTGGTTTCAAAATATTTTCATCAATTTCAATAAAATAATTAGGTTTCTTATGTAAAATCATAGGAGGTGTTTTTGTCAAAAAAAAATTGTCTACAGTTTCAACCTGAATTTCCTTATTCACATTTTCATTGTCTCCTTCAATTTCAACATCAGCTACATCACGAGTATTTAATTCTTCTTCAACATTGATGGTAAAAACATCTTCATCATGAGTATTTAATTCAACTTCAACATTGATAGTAGAAACATTACTTGGTTTCTCATTGTTTATAATAGTAGGGGTTGAAAACAAACATTTTCTTGATTCACGAAGATTCTGCATTCACTTAACATTTTGAAATATGTTTTCCTCTAATTCGTCTGGCATTTTTTTACTTAATGAATTCATTTTTTGACTTTGTTTCTTGTCTCCCAAGATGTTTTTCTTCCAGTGATAAGAAAATAATGCAGAAAGTGACACAATTTTGTAGTAATTCATATAGTAAGGTCAAACAATAAAAAATCACATGGTAATTCAAACATTGGGATGTGTGTAAATATGATTTATTAACCGTGATCACGCTTTATAAACCATGATCATAATTTATTAAGCATGATCACAGTGCTTGTTATCAAAACCGTGATCGCATTTTATAAACCGTGATTGCGGTTCTATCTATAACATAAATTCAAACCCTAAGGCTCAGAAAACAATTTTTTTTCCCCAACCAAAGCTATGGGAGGTCATTATGGCATGTAAAAAGCCAAAAAAATTCAAATTTTCTCTTCTACAGACTTGAACCATGCTGAAAAATGAAAAAAAAATCACAAAAATGGTTTCATCGCGTAGGAGAGACTATTAACTTCATACAAATATTGATTTTAAAGTGAATAGAATAAGATAAATATCATTTTATAATTTTTACTAACAATAGGTCTTTAAGACATTTTTTCCCGCGAATGTTCATGTCTACGTTTAAGACTGCAAATTTTGTTAATCTTATTAAATTGTGATAAAACTTATACCAACCCAAGAGTGGAAAAATTCTATACACATTAAAAAATATTTGATTTCTATATGTTTTGATATAGTTATGGTGGGCAAACAAAAAACGCTCCGTTTTCTAAATTTTTTCATACCACTTTCATGGAAAAAATCATTAAAAAAATATTGCTTGAAAAAATACAAAATAAAATCCATCCCAATATAGACAATGACATATAACTTTTCACCAAATGAAAAAAAAATAACAAGATTTGGTCATCCAAATCGTGGTCAAATGGACTACAATCTTATAGGTTTTTTCAAAAAAAAACCAAGTCATATAATTTTGAGTGTTTAATATAGCTAAACTTATATATATATTTTAAATTAGTAGTTTAGAAATTAGATTCTAGATGCTATGATTTATATTTATATAAATTTTTATAATATTGAGTACATGTATTGCTAATAATCCCTACAAGTTGAGATTTCACTATTTTTTGCAATATAACATCCACTTATGACCCCTTTTTGGTCCACCAACTTGTTGCACTTACCCTTTGCTAATTTTGTATGGGAATTTTTTTTTGAATTTTTTTGATGTTAGTAGTTAAAATTATCATCTCATTGAGAAATACATCCTCCCAAAGTATTGCACAAGCAAAAACAAAAATCCCATACTTTTTGTTTTTTGTCTATCTATTACTACCAAAAGGTAGCTTTTTTATATGCTATTGGTCGGTAGCATATTTTATGCTACTGATCGAGAACATAAAAATATGATATCAGCTGGTAGCATAATATATACTACTAACCAATAACATATTTTTATATTGTCGGCCAAATATGCTACTGGCCGTAGCATATTTTATGTTATTGGCCAAAAATACTATGGTGAATTTTGAAAAATTCTCTTTTGTGGGGATGGTGAATAACCCATAAAATTAGGTATAATTTTAGTGGTGAATATTCATAATATGGTGAAAATTTCAAGTTAGGGAAATTTGAAAAGGTGATTTTTCAGAGCAGGTCGGTGTCATGTTTGCTTAAAATTTACAGTATATATTTTTTTGGGTCAGCTATGCCTACATTTGAGAACATCTGCTATAAAAACCTAGGTGATTCGTCAGGTAGTATACTATGGTACTATAACTAGTACCTTACAAATACCATGAAATCACATACTCTAAGCACTAGTGACAAGAGATTGTTGATGCACGACAAAGGGGTTAGTTGTTGATGCATGACAGGGATATAGTTGACACGCGACAAGGAGGTTAGTTTTTTATGCCTGACACTGACACATAGTTGACGTATGACAAGGAGGTACTGCAGACACGCGATAAGGGAATAATTTGTTGACATACGAAAAGAGGGTATTACAGATGTGTGACAAAGGGTTTTTTTGTTGATGCGTGACACTGATGCATAGTTTATGCCTGAAAAGAAGTTACAGTAGACACATGACAAGATGTAAGTTGTTGACATGTGACAATGAGGTATTATTGACACACAACATGATTACCACGTGACCAAGAGGTATTGTAGATGCGCAACAGGGATATTGTCTCTGATACGCAACTTGGTTCTTTTGCTGATGTAGGATCTGTTTAGAAAAATGGAAGGTGCTAGTCCTCAGCATGTGAAACCCAAAAAGTAACTAAGAAATCTTAGAAGTCCATGTTCAAGTATTTTGGAAACTCTACTAATACAGATATTGCAACTACCAGCAACCATATAGCTGCCACCAGAAATAATTAGAATATTGACTATGTGGAAGGTAATATTGAGGTGGACATGCATTCTACACAGTATCAAACAAATGACACCTATGATAATATTCCAGATCTTGAAGATATAACTGTTGAGATGCCAGATCTTGAAGATATTCTTCCTATTGGGGTGTAACCAGGAGTGCATCAGGATATCACATACAAATACTCAGCAAAATGGAACACAATTTTTTTTTCAAATTTTAGTTCACGAAAGAGGAAGCTAGTGATTGTGATATTGCTCAAAATTCCAATAAAAAAGTAAAACATTGAAAATGAATAAGAAAATGTGGACCATTGGGAGGACATACAAGTTTGATTGGGATGCCAAATTTCTATTCATCGAACCTGTATAATCATCTAATTCAGAAGAGATCCCATCTGAATGTACATGTACAATATGTACGTGGAAATTAGAAAGCATCAAAAAATGCAAATGAAACTAGACACTATAGAAAAAAATTGTGGAAAACAATATTTGACTGTAACGGAGATGGATGCCAAGAAAATAAAAACAGATAGGTGGAAAAATGAAAAAGAATGCATGCATGTTAAATACGTAGCAGATTATGAAGTGAAGTAGAAAAATGCAAACAACTAGTGGAAAAGAGAGGAATGATCACATCGTAAATTGGTAAGATGAATCAGACAAATCTACATGATAAACTCATATAGTTCTCTACTTTATTTCACATACTAAAGAAAGGAATAACGATTTCAAATTTCCTCAATTTCAAATTTTTGTATCAATATAATGGAATGCCAAACATACCTTAGTCTCATTGTTCTGAAAGTAGTGGATGGGAAATGGAAAAATGCCTTTCGATGATAGAGAAGGAAGATTTGAAAGAGAATGTAAAAAAGAAAAGTTTATCTCTCTTTCAATTGATGAAGTGATAGTGGTTGACAACACTGCATGGGTATGTATCCATGTCTATACATTAGAAAATCGTATAAGGACACCTCATATGTTGGGTGCTATGAAAATGGTTAAAAATTGTAATACTGAAAACCTACATAAAAAAGTTGTTTCTCATTTGAAAGATATTGCTGAAATGACTGATAATGAAAATGCTACGAAGTTGGTATGCATAAAAAGAAGATGGTGCATCTGTCATTTAGGTTCACTAAATAGGGTTGTGTGTTAGATTACAAGAAACAATGGCCCCATATATGCTACCAATTCACTGTATGGCTCACCGAATGAATTTAGTGTATAAAAGGGTAAGCAACTACGAAAATTTTGCTAAATTATAAAACCTTATAAGAGAACTTCATGCCTATATGGAAAGCAGCCAAAAGTGATTTCTTGAGTTCCAAGAATTCACAATTGGAATTACAGATGTAAAAAAACTTTTGAAAGATGTTGAGATGAGATGGATCTCTTTGTATGAACTTGCATGCAGAGTTCGTAAGGATTATCCTTCGTTGGTTGGTTTCATGCACAAATATTGTCATGAAGTTAATAAGGCGAGAGACTTGTTGTTCCTTTTAACTGATTTGGAGACATTTCTCACATTGGTTGGTATTCTTCCAATGTTACAGGAGATCAATACGTTGATGAAGCATGCAAAGGGGAGATTAATCTATATTGTGGATTTTATACAGATGAGAAAAATGGTATGTCAAAGTCTTGATATCTTGTACTATTCCCAAGATAGTTTTGATACACTTGTTTTTTAGAATTGGAAAGCTTTATTAGATCTTAAAAATCCTAGTAACTATTTGAGATTTAATAACCATGATCACCTCTGCATCACTGTTAATGGGAGGGACTTACCACTACACATTTTGTAAAAAGGTCAAGATATTACAAGATCAGGATGGGAATATGTTCCCGTGACACGTAATATTTTTGAGTGTATTATAGTTGAAACAAGAATAAAGATTTAAAAAAATTTAGAATCCTTATCATCAGAAATTAGAGAATGTTTCTCCAAAGATAAAATTCTTGAAGCAATGGGTGTGATGAATCCTAATTTTTGGAATACTGAAGGTGGTCATGCAGAATTTATAAGAAAGCATTTCCATAAATCCATGGGTACAATAATGGAACATTTCACAAAGACTTCAGAGTTCAAGGGTATGGAAATCAAAGGTATACTGAATGCTGATTTATTAAAGTTTCAATCAACAAATTTTGCAACAACAATGAGGAACCTAATATAAAAATTTAGACAACCTTTCTGAAAGTGGTGCTATTACAAGGTTGTGGTAAGGAATCTATAAAAGTTATATCTTAGAAGAAGACATCAATGAATATTTCAAATTATATGAGTTATGCCAAACAATGATTTTGGGTCCTGTGGAGGACGAAAGGGTTTTTAGTGCTTTATCATTTATAAAATCAAAACTGAGAAACAAGTTGGATAAAAATTTGAAAAGTTGCATGAGGTTGTATGTATCTCACTACTCTATGGAAACCTTTCCTTTTGAAAGAGTAATTACACCTTGGAATTGCCTTGTCGAAAGAAGAGATGTGAATAATACAACTACAAATACAACTGTTCCCAATGATGAGAGTGGAATTGGCGTATCGTCACACTCTACAGAAGAGAACATCGAGTTTGAAGAAGCTATTGATAATGGACTTTTTCATCTTTAAATAGGTATCTCCTTGACCTTACTTTTATTGTTTGTCACCTTAAATTTTGTTTTAGCTCTTATTATCATTAAAGATTTTACAATTATATATATTTACATTTATTTAAATCAATTATTTTATTTTTTTTAAAACGTGGGTGCAACTAGGAGTGCATCAAGATATCACACATTTATACTCAACAAAATGGAATACAAAAATCAAATTCAAATTTTGGTTCACGAAAGAGGAAACCAGGTGATTTGATATTGCTCAAAATTCTACTAAAAGAAGTAAAACATTAAAAATGAACAAGAATATGTGGACCATTGGCAGGACATACAAGTTTGATTGGGTTTCCAAATTTCTGTTTATCAAACCTATACAATCATCTAATTCAAAAGAGATCCCATCTGAATTTACATGTATAATATGTATATGGAAATTGGGAAAGTAGTAAAAAATGGAAATGAAGTTGGACACTATAGAAAAACATTGTGTAAAACAATATTTGACTGTATCTCCTTGGTGTATCATCACACTCTACAGAAGATAACATGAATTTGAAGAAGCTATTCATAATGGATTGTTTCAACTCTAAATAGGTATCTCCTTGACCTTACTTTTATTGTTTGTTACCTTAAATTACGCATTGTTTTAGCTCTTGTTATCATTAAAGATGTTATAGGTATATATATTTACATTTATTTAACCACAATTATTTCATCTTTTTTTTAAAAACGTGGGTGCAACTAGGAGTGCATCAAGATATCACACATATCTCCTTGACCTTACTTTTATTGTTTGTCACCTAACATTTTAACTATGGTTATTAATTCAATTTCATATTAACTCTACAAATGCAAATATTGACTGGGGATTTTTATCAAATTTTCTTTTAGCTCTTGTTATCATTAAAGATGTTACACGTATATATATTTACATTTATTTATATACAATTATTTCATATTTTATTTTGAAAATGTGGGTTGACATCCATCTAAGGAAGCTCACACTTCTCGGGACTGAAAAATGTTAGGCAACTCACCAATCTATCCACTAATCCATTTCTCATGTTGAGTTTTCTTAAATCAAAGATCTAGCACACTACGAAGGATGATTTCACAGCCATATAAAACAAAAGAGGTAAGTTGGTAACTTAAATTGTATCATAGGACATTTCTTGATATTTTACAATTATGTATAATTTATTTTTAAATTTGCAAATGCTTTGATATATTTTTAAAAATACGGTATAAAATCTCCCATTCTAATTTTACAAAGAGGACTTTTTGATATTATACAATTCATCATCCACGATCCATTATACAATTCATCATCCATGATCATGCTTGAAGCTAAATCTATGTCCACATGAAATTCACCATCATCCATATCATAATGTCATCATCATCCATATCAATTTTAATGTCATCATATCATTACATGTATAGAGAAGAAGATTTTGAGAACGTTCAAATGTCTTTTTCGTACTACATTCCAAATTTTCTTAAAACAATTATCCATTATCATCAATGATTCATCATCCAGATTCCATGATCGTGCTTGAAGCTAAATCTACGTCCACATACAATTCATGATAATCCATATCTATGAGACTATGATTCTATTCTAATGTCATAATCCACATCTAATGCAATCATCATTAAAAGTAGATAATAAACATAAACACCATCAAAAGCTATCACATTTCAAGTTTCAAATTTCAAATCCAAACAATAAATTTTAGATGCCATGACCATCACATTCAATGTTTCAAATTTTAAAATAAATATTATAAAGTATTTCAAACTTGCAAATTTAAAGATTCTATTTTTCAAGTTTCTAGAATTCAACCTCAATTTCAACCCTCAATTTTCTTTAACCCTTTCGTCAATGGCTTCCAATCTTGTACTCCTTTCCCTAATGGCTATGCCTATTGTACCCCTTTCCCTAATGGCTTGAATAATCTCAGAACTAATCATATCTTCCGCAGCACTGTCTAGATTCTTTACAATTCTTTTTTCTTCCTTTGTCAAATCTCCATGGGATAGCAAACTTGGATCTACAACTACCTTGGTTTTGAGAAAAATTTCATGGTCGAAGCCATGCTCTTTAATTATCCACTTCAATGTATTGTTTTTTTGTTAACCAAAACAATATTTTCCTTCAAATTCTTCACTGTGGATAAACTGTTCTTCATGGTTTCCAAGTGAACTTGGAAAACCTTTGCTTGACTCTTCAAATTTTCATATTTCAACTGCACAAAAAAGGTGATTGTCATTTAAACATATAACTAAAATAAGTAAACTTAAAATTAACAAAAAATATTGTTTGAAAGTGATAATAATTATGACTGCTCTATCTCTCTCAGCATTTGCAACTGCTGCGATATCCTTTTCCTTTGACCATTTGTTAAAATATGCCTGGGCTTCAGCACTAATATTTTCCAATTTGTTTAATGCTTTATCTAAAATATCATCTTTATAATTGTTATTATACGTGACAGTCCCACTTCTTACTTAGGTAAGTAAGGAATCCATCTTCAGAGTTTGATTCTGGACTACAGTATATAAACTATCCCTTTGCCAGTAATTTTCAAAATGACTTAGTATCTCGTTGATTAGTACTTTAGCCCTTCTCTCCCATTCTATGAGCTGACTGATATGAGGTAGAATAAAATCATCGACATGGGATTGACAATCATAACCAATTAAGTTCTCTAAAGGAAAAGGTAGCAACTGTTCACCATCTGTATCTGAAGAAGATGATGTCACTGGAGAGGTATGGGGACTTTCGGGTTGATCATTGACTGCTACTTGTTTCTACCTTTGGGTGGCCTGATCCTAATTGTGATAAAATAAATCAATATTCAAACAAATAAATCTAAAGTGAAATGTAACGAAACTGAAAGTTGAATAAATTATATTAAAATAGAAGTATACCTGCTGGCCTTGAATCATCTCACGTGTATTGAAAAATCTTGTTGGGTCATTGCTATCAATTCCCAAGTAATCTTCATCTAAATTTATATTATTTAAAACTAATATGCTTGTTGCACTAGGTAAGCCACTGAGAGAGAGGGTTATAATTTTAAATGAGGAGGCAATGTTTAGTGTCCCACTAGGGGCCGAAGGAATTGGCATGCTCTTACCAATGTTATTTTTTCCTGATCATCTGGTTATCATTTTGAATATTATTGGTTGAGGGGGTGTTGCCTTTGTCTGTACAGAAGGTGAAGGACTACAATGTGCTAAAAAATTCAAGAAAAATCATATGAAAATTAAAAACTGTTAAACTATGCAATAACTATGAAATTAAATGAAGTACTATTCAAAACTTGTACCTTGTTGTTGAGGGGTAGCTTGTTTTGGTACTTGTGGTGGCCGTGTTGGTGTAGTAATTGGTGGTTTCTAAGCTGTCTATTATTGGGATTGTTGAGGTCATTGATGAGAAGAGAAAATTACATGTGATTGAACTGAATGGGTTGGGGAATACAGTTGACTTTCAGATGCACGTGTATGGTCCAAAGCCCCTATAATGTCATCAACATATGAACTACTAAATAATACTAATTTAAATTTAAATGGAAAAATGAAAATACAAATTTGGAATTCATAAATAATACATGTAAGGGTATCCATATTACATCTATGACGTTTCACAAATTCATACGATTGGCGGTTCAGGGGTGAATGACCTTCCATTTTAGATTGTGAATCTCTCAATGCCTCAGCTTGTAGTTGGCTTCTTCCTCTCGATGCTGCCTTTTTTTGAGGAATGGCCTCCAAAAATCTTCTCTGCAAATAGTAAATATTTAATACCTGTTGTCACTTGTCAGTAAATAGTTAATAGTTAATACAAATTTTATAGTTTTTACCTATTTTTCTTCAAATGGAATTGGCAAATTAGTCAATGCCTCGTCCGTGCAAGTGGGAATGTGTTTGTCTTTTAAATTTAAAAGAGCCTCATAATAAAGGCCAAGGAGATAGTTTGTGGTGTGAATGACTGTTTTTTCTGAAATCTTTGCATTTGTAATTTTTGTTCTTATTTTTTTATAAGAATGTGCACCAATCAAATTTTTGCTTTATGATAGTTGCAAGAATGTATGCAATGGCCCAGTTTTGTATATTTATTTTCCAACCCTGCATAACTATTATGGCTTGGAAAAAGAAAATCATAGCAACAAGAAAGTGATGTCCAATTCCTTGCGTATCCACAACATGTCTAGATTTATTGACATGAGATGAAAATGCCAAAAAATACTTGAAATTAATATAAATTTGAATTTATTTAAATCAAAAACTGAATACAAAATGATGAATGAAAATAGTTATACTTACAATCAACATGGAAACCAAAATTTGATTCAAGGTATTTCTTATCATCCTTTAACAAGTGTTTCCTTCGATGTAACAAATGGTAAATTTTTGAATGGGAGACCTGTAAACTAATGAATATCAGCTGGGTTGATACCGAATTGAAACATTTGACCTTCGTCCATAGTAACATAAAACAAGTCATCCTCTGTATTATACGAGGAGATAAGGTAGTTCAAAATATCAGTATCTATTTCGAAATGGGGCATCCTAATGAGCCCACCAAACTCACATGCATCGATCAAATCCTTGTATTCAGAATTCATTTTTAAAATAGTCTAGATGTGAGGGCACAAAGGGTTCCTGTAGAGTATCTTGCCCATGGTTTAGGCATTTGGGTTGACTATATTTTCCTCTTGAATTTTGTCTTGAGCTTGCGATGCACTTGTAGTCGCCATTGTAGCTGTCCTTGAGCTTGATTGTACCTGACCTGGACTCCTGTATACAAGAAAATTTGAGAGCTGGAAAGTGTAAATGTGAAAATGATGGGTGGGAGGGTATTTATAGGGTGAAAGTAGGGTTTTGAAGGTTAAGACACATGACAATGATATTTCTTGACGCTCGTTAATAATGCTTATTGACACGAATCAACAAGCTTTGTTGTTGCATGAAAACAATTCTTTTTATCGTGTGACATCAATAGCTATTGTAGCACGAGAACAAGCCTTGTTTTTTCATGACATCAATCCCTGTTGTCATACGACAGAAATCCCTATTCTTGCACGAAAACAAGCCTTGTTTTCATATGGTAGCAAGCCATGTTGTCGTGTGACAACAAGCCCTATTGTCGCGTGACAACAAGTCTTATTGTCGTGTGAAAACAAAACTTGTTGTCACACAAAAATAGGGTTTGTTGTCACGTGAAAATAGGGCTTGTTGTCACGTGAAAATAGGGCTTGCTTTCGTGTGATAACTATGTGATAGTGTGCTCAAAAAATGGTGGCAAAAATTTAGTTTTGAAAAAAAATGGTAAATTCACCGTTCAGTGAAACCAGTTCTGGGGATATTCACCAGGTATTTTCCACCTCTGATTTCTCAGAGGTCTCTTAAAATGAAACTTTCCTAAAATTAACATGTACCCAGAAAAATTTGGTGACCTAGGCCTACTCCCTTGCCAAACAACTCACCAATTTCAATTTTTAAAAACTAGAATATTTGTGAATTAAATAATATTCAGCACTAAAATTTTCCTTGGCGACATTTGGAGAGTGTGAATATAAGAGAAACCTTTTTTTTTTGTTGGAAAATAGAGTTATCATCATGATTATTAAATAATCAAGATGAATAACCCATATGCACGTAAAAAAACACACACAAAATAAATAAATAAAGATAAAAACGAATACAATCCCAATATGAACAATAGGTGCAGGTATGAGGGTTATAAAGGAATGAAGATGTTATCACACTACTTTCAATTGGTCAGAGAAGTAAACATCAATAATGCAACATAACTTTGAAAAAGAATACAATCAGTTATGCCCCTAATGTGTGCCACAATGATGATTAAATATATGAAAATTCCTCCAAAGAGGGAATATGACTAGAATGGAAGATCGGAGTAAAGTGAATCCTTATGAAACTCTTGTTGGATCCATTGTGAAAATGATTGAAGTTGAAATTACCCCAAGTAAAGTTATATTGCAAAGGAAATTTTTTTGTGACTTTCCCCAAATAGAGGTATCATTTCATGCAAAGGGAATAAATTTATAGTTGTAAGATTACAATGATCACTAGGGTAGTAGATAAAGGTATGCCTTTATCAATATTGCGTTGAAATGTTGAAAGATTCATGTTTTCCAATTTTAGGATTTATGTGACAAGTGAATGTTTGTTCCAAAAAAATTATGACTTTTTTTTAAAAAATTTGGGGATTTTTGCGAGTTTTAAGAAATGTCAAGTATAAATAAAAAGAAATGTAAAAAATTTGAACACAGTAGAAAGGAAAAAATACCATGGTTTATTGAATAATCCAAGAAGAAAACAAAACAAAGCAAGTGGGAAAAATACACAAACCAAACATGCAAGAAAACCCAATATGAACAAGAATGAATGACACCAAAGTTATTTATGAACTAAGATGCCAAGAATTATCCTATAATTGGTTTGTAATCATAAAACATTTCTGGAAAACACGAAAAATTGATTAATTTAGCTAATTTAAACAAGATACTTATCTAAGAACACACAAGACAACATTTGACGGTTCAACTAACAGACAAGGTAATCTCAAATAAGTAAGAAAATAAGGAGGTATAATCTTAAACCAACGAGTAAGAAACAATATAATACAATTTACAATTATAATTTCCAAAGACTCTGCTAATGTGTTACACAATGAAGAACTAGACAAATTAAAATACCCCCAAGTGATATCTTAGAATGTGAGAGGATTGGATTGGGTCGAAGAGTGGAGTGATACTTAGATAATAAAAAACTTACTCTTTCTGGATCCCATTGAAGTTTTATATGTATTGGATTAAAATGTAAAATCTAAATGTTCCCCAAGAAAAGTTATATTTCAAAAGGGTAAATGATTGCCTCGAGTATGGATATAAACCACGGGAAATAAAGATGATATGGAATGATCATGAGGAGCGTCATAAAATGGAAAAATTGTTGAACTATGTTATCGAGTTGTTAAAAATTGGTCAAACATTATCTGAATGTTTTGATTTTGACAATTTTATAGTATATTTGGATTTTGACAGAAAAAATTGCTTTTGAAATAACATTATTTTAAAAACAATTTTATATTGTTTTTGGTATTTTGATAAACATATCTAAATGTCTTTAAGTTTTGTGAAACATTTTTGAATGTTTTTTATGTTTTTGTATTTTACCACTTGGTAAAAATGGTGCACTGCTTGAAAGAGTGTGCAAATAATTAGAAGCATTCCATTCCATTGGTAGAAATGTAGATGCTAAAATGATAGGGTGTTTCACTCAGCTCGTGACTCCATGAAACTAGGAAGATGCGAGGGATCATGAACAAAATCTAGAAAGGATGTGAAACCGAGGTGAATAGTGATATGAAAGTGAAGATGATGGATGAAAAGGTAGAGTGTAATAATGATCCATATGAGAAAAATTTAACTCATCTATAGTCAAGATTATATGCCCAGTTCTAAGATGATTCCACTTTATAGGTTTTGACTTGACTTAGATCTATTGATGGTCTAATTATTGGGAAGAATCCAGTTGTAGGAATTGTTGTCTCTTTTTAACATGAGTAGCTAAATTACTTCTTGGAATATTTTTGATTAAAAACTTTTATTAAAATTTCATAAAGGATTTATTGGTTAATTATTTTTTTGTGAAGGACCCCCTACATGTTGCCCCATGCCATCATTAAAAGGAAAGGGCTCAACACCGAGGACAAAATGTAGATGAATAAGGGATTTCTCTTTTCCTAGTTTCATACTACTAGTAACAAGTATGGGCTTATCATTGAAGACTGTGAAGGATGAAAGTTGTAATGATTTAATAATGTTTTGTATTTTTTATTGACTTAATTTTCCTTGGATGTTGATAATGTGATTTTTGGGAAGGAACATTACGCCCCCAAGTCTCAACCTCATGGGACTAGTAGGATGTAAGGGTTCAACGCAATAGATTGATATGGGCATTCAAAAAGGACTGGGTCAAGAAAATTAGTACTTTTTGTTAAGGAAGGAGCTTATTTAAAAGGAGGAATTTTCCATCAATAAGCTTTGAGACAAAATCATAGGTGAAAATATCTGAAATGGTAGAGACCATAACAAAGATGAGACACATATATCCCAAGAGGAACAAGATTAACCTATGTCATGATAGGTAAAGAATATGAATATATGATAATGTTTTGATTAATATATATTCCAATATATGGAATGTTTAACATTATTTGGACACACTTTTCCATTTTCAAAAAGTAGACAATTATTTATTGTGGATTTTTATTCTCTTATTATGCTTTTTAAGTTTTTTGAAAGTTGGCGGATTGGGATTTGAAATGGAATCATTAAGAAAGGTGTCTAAGTTTATTAAATTTAAATGGTCTTGAAATATGAGACTTATGTGGAAAATAACTAAGTCAAAAGGGGGAATCAAAAGATTCAATAAGTCTTGAAATACGAGACTTGGGCAGATAAGTTTGAAGTCAAAGGAGGAAATCCAAATATTTGATAAGTCCTACAATATGAGAGTTAGGAGGAGAAGGTCCAAGTAAAAGGATGAATTATAAATATTTGATAAGTCTTGTAATATAAGACTTGGGTGGATGAAATACATGTGAAAGGAAGGAATCTGAAGATTTAATGGGTTCTGAGATATGAGACTTTGGCAGACAAGGGCCAAGCAAAAGGAAGTAATCCGATAATTCAGAAAGTCCTAAGATACGTGACTTAGGCGAACAACAACCAATTCAAAGGTTGTATGATTATATAAGTCTTCAATGAGATTGAAATATTTATGTGATGTCATAGTGAGATTATTGATGTAGGAAATATGTTGATATTCATATTCATCCGGGAGTGAAATAATGATAGGAAAGAAGTATTGAGATCTAGATTTATATGCCATGCTCCTTATAGGATTTAGAGAAAAAATAGTCAAGGTTTCTCTATTGAATTTGTGGATTAGTTGATTTGATGATAGATGTGAAATCAAACTTGCAAATTTTGTATAACGATAGTCCTAGGTATACATAACTCATGGATTGTATGCATGTAGATATCTTGATATGTAATGATCATCATTGATGTGACACCAAAAAGAGTGATCAGTTGAGGTATAATGAACATAGAAGGTTGTGTTGTTGTAAGTTTCCAAACTTTTTGTGGTTGTTTTTCGACAACAAGAATAAAGATGTTGGGCATAGGAGCCAAAAATGAGAGAATATAATTAAGCTCAAAAGTGCTCGATGATGGACCCTCTTTTGTAGTGTCTAAATTTATATCAAGGTTTGAAAGAGAGTCTTTAAACATGGTAAAACTCACATTTGAGGTTTTCAGGTTGTTTTTTGAAACAGGTTCAATGTTTGTGTGGACTGTAGGAAGAAAATATGGAGAAGAGATTGATGGGTTTTGAGTTATCGATACTAGAATTTTGTTGTTGTCATATTGTTGATTAGAAAAATTTGGAGAAGATATTGATTATTCTAGAGGGATAGATACTTGACCTTCATCATGATCTCATTGAATGTCAATATGTACAAAATTTGGGAGGATAGTCAACTCTTCAGTAAAAGGTGTGGAAGTTGATGTGTCTTTGATTGCTATAAATTTTGTGTCAATCTCTATAAATATCTCTCCATCATCAATTAAGTCTTGGACATAGTTCTTAAAATGCACACATTTATCTGTTGAGTGGCCATCAATGTGATGAAAATCACAATATGTATGATTTTTTTACTAGTATGGCTTAGTTTTTCCTTCAACCTAGGGTCTTGTAAGTGGATATTTTAGCATTGTAGCCTCTTTTATCTTTTGAAAAACATTAGAGATACTTTCTTTGAGGGTTATAAAATTACCTTTAATTTTTCACAGATTAATGTCTTCACTATGTTGTATGATTGGATTCTTGATTAATTGGTCATGTACATAGTAGGCACATTGTGAGTATATGTGACACCATCATTAACGAATTTGTAGTTGTGATTGATATACCAAGAGGTATCGTAATGAGTGTGATTGTTGTTTTTATTGTGATGAGTGTGATTGAGATTGAAAGAAAAATGTTTGATGAAATTCTTTGAGAGGTCCTCGAAAGTGGTAATAGATCCCTTCAGAAGGTGTAATAACCATTCCAAATCTTTTCCTCCTACACTTCTAGGAAAAAGGAATAAGATAAAGTTGTTGTTATATATCACTTCATGGTATGTTATGAAAAAACCATGGATATGCTCTCTATGATCATATTTTCCCTTGTATTTCTTGAATTTTGGCATTTCAAAATGGTTTGGAAAGTGTGTGTGTAATATTTCCATTCCGAAAGGGTAATGACATAATTTTTCGTAGTTGAATTTTTTGCATTGTTTTTCCATACCCGTGACGGTGTCTTTCATCATTTACCATTCTTGATTAAATAAAAAATGTTTCAATCCACCATTGTTTGAAATATATGGAAAATTAATAAATGTGCGATGAATAAATAAACACTTAGCAAAGTGAATGCTAAGATGGAAATAAAATTTTAAATATTTGATAGGTTTGACTTGTAACAACATGATTGTTAAGATGGAAGAAGTGTGACAATATTGTTAGAAAAATCATCCCTTTACAACGTGAATGTAAATATGGAAGAGTTTGGAATATTTGGATGACGAAACCTTAAAAAAGTGAATGTCAAGGTAGAAGCATGCAAAAATTATTATAATATCAACCTTTGGAAAAGTGAAAGCCAAGATTAGGGAGGGATCCAAGGTGGTGAAAGTTCTCTTCCTCTAGCAAAGTGAATGCTATATGGAAGGAGGAAATTGTAATGATGAAAGTGCAAACATGCTCAACCTCTAACAATGTGAATTCTAGAATGGAGTAGCGAGGATAAAGAATCAAATATACTCTACTGTTAGTAAATTTAATGCTATATGGGAAGAGATTTTTACAATTAAGGTTTGAATTTTCTCAACCTCTAACAAAGTGAATTCTAGAATGGAGGAGTGAGGATAATGATTCAAATGTACTCTACCTCTAGAAAAGTAAATTCTATATGGGAAGAGGGTTTTACAATTAAGGTTTGAATGTTCTCAACCTCTAACAATGTGAATGCTAGAATAGAGGAGTGGGGATAAAGATTCAAATGTAATCTACCTATAACAAAGTGAATGCTAGATGGGAATAAGATTTTAGCGATGAAAGGATTAAGACCCGATTGTAAATCAACGTGAATGATGAGAAATGGGATGATGGCATAGTTTAAAACTTAACAAAGGAATTAATAAAACAAAGACATGAAATGAACAAATTTCCATAGTTCAACAAGGATGGTGTCAAACTAGAGGTCGTAAGAAGATGATGAAAATATTGAATCTTGATGAAAGAAGAGATGACAAGGAATTTAATCAAGACAAAGTAGATAAAAAATGTCAATACGTAAGTCATGAAATGAGGATGCTTAAGTGAGGACATGGGTATCCACAACTCAAGACTTTGAAAAAAGGGGACAATGAAATCTTAAACTTTGGAAAATATGTGATCCAAAGATTTAAAACAAGAATGAAATTAGGATGAACTCAAGATGAGAAGAAATATGAAAGTGGGAAGATTGGATGATTTTTAAAAGGAATATTCAAATGGGAAAATGAGAATTCCAAAAGGATGAAATAGTATCAAATGAAATATAGTCAGAGTAAGTTCCGAATGATAATGATTTGGAATGAAATTGAAGATGATGGGAAATCTAAATAATGGGAATAAAAGGATTTTTCAAAAAGAAGTGGGTAAAAGAATGAAAAATGGAACTAAAAAAGAAGTGTTTGGAAAAATGGGAAGAAATACGATGCTGAAAAATGTAGGCAAGAGTGTGGAAAACTGCTACAAAAAGAAATAAAATAAAATAAATACAAAATATAAGTTTTGGTTTAATGGTTTATTTCATCCTCTACCTTAGCTTGGCTTGGATAGTGTGTGGCTTCCTGGGTGACTCTCTCAACTCAGTGTCAGTAGTCTACCCGAGAGAGCACAATGATATTGCTAAATGCTGGATTTACATTATCCCTTTAAAACCCTCAATAAAGATATTTCTCAAAATGAATCACACTAGGGTTGTAACTAAGGATATCTACGACTCTAATCTCACAGGTTTTACTAGTCATGTAGGATGAAAGGTACTTATTTCATCATCCTGATCCCTCAATATGCCAAACTACTTTGGGGTTCCTGTGGTAATCCTCACAATGATTTTAATGGATTATGCCAAGATACGTCCCATAAGTATGGTTGTTGGGAAATAGCCTTGTTAGTTGCACCTACAAATATAGTGTGAATGGTTCATTTTATCTATTATTAAAAGATGAGATTGTTGAACCACCATTCTTTGAAAAATTTGACCTACAGTTTGTAATATGTTTGAAAGAAACATCCAAGGAAACTTGTAATTATTAGTTTAAGAATGGTCTCTAGTATAGTCTTGCAAACGAGGGTTAGCACAATTTTTTGAGGTAGTTCACAAGACGACAGAAGTGAACCTACATTTTTGATTTCCAAGGTCGCTTAAAAATCATGAGGAAATATCATATGTGTGGGTTGGATTTAATTAGTATAAAATCTTTAATTCCCAAAAACAAAGAGAAATTACCATGTTTTTGTTTTCCAAGATCACTTAGAAAGTGCGAGGAAAGAGCATATGTGTCGTCGTTTCGTGATTTATCCTCATAAAAATGAAAAAAAAGGCCAAGAAACACTAACTAAATGCAAGCACAAAATGTTAGTGAATACACCCAAATAATTTAGCATGTGACAAAAATGTTAGAAAAAGTGACAAAATTGGATGAGAACGTCCAAGAGCCCTAGATCGCAACTTTTGTGATTGACAAAAGGTAAGAAAAAGCAAGTGAAAGGGGTCTTAAGTGAGTATATGTTTGATAAAAATTCTTTGATTACAGAGGAGAAGGACCGAAGAGTCTAAAGATCCTTACAAGGTCAATGAGCACAATTAGTCAATTTGTTAGTGAAAATGATGAAAAGAATACAAGGTGCTAATTAAATGAAAAAGACCAAAGGAAATTGATTACACTAATTAATTAATCCAAATAAGTAGTTGACTAATTAAGAAAAAAATTATATCTAATTGAATTAACAATTTGATTTGAAAAAATTAAATCAAATTAATTAGATGATTGATCAATGTAATTAGAAAACAATTAGATCTAATTGAACTAATAATTTGATTTAAAAATTTAAATCAATGTATAGATTTAATTAAATGACGAATGTTTTTTATTGTGAAGCATTGATGAAACTGATCAAAAAAATTAAACTATTGACAAAAATGCCCAAAGACCGAAAAAAATTGGACAGAAAACCCTACTAAAGTGGTTTTTACAATTAGGATATTGGGTGAACATCAATGAAAAAAGTAAGTTTAAAAGTCCTAATGAAATTAAAATAACTAATTAAAATTAATTTCACAAATTAATTAAAATGATTATTAAGTGATAAAAAGTGTCCTATCGAAATAAAATAGATTGATTGATGAAATAAAATAATGAGTTAGCTAATTTAAGTGACTTATTAAAAAAAATGAATTAGCCAGATCCTAAAATAAACAATTTAATAAAGTAATTTATTAATAGACCGACTAAATGTGAAAAGAAAAGAGCTAACAATAAATAAATGAAAAAATAAAAATAAAAAGAACAATATAAAATTGAATCCTTAACCTAGGATTTAAATTAAGCCTAAAGGAAATCCTATAACACAATCTAAAAACAAAACCCTACAAAAATCTATGGTGGTAATGGGAGCTCTCTAAGTACATCATTTTTTGTGTGATAGTGTGAATAGTAATTTTTTTTCAAATTTCTTATTACACAGGGATGAAAAATGTCGGAGAGGGAACACTAGTCTACTTTGATGGAGGCTGACAGATAAAACGACGTAGGGTTGGGAGGATTCACATGGGGAATCCAGGCTAGGGGTGGGGGATCCGGGCTCTGTGGAATGAGCTCATGGAGGTAACTGTGTGGCCAAGTGGTTGAGGAATGGAGGGGTTGTGAAGGTCCACATGGGAGGGGGAGGGAGTAGTGAGGGTTTAACACGAGGAGGGGGTGGGTAGTATCCATAGGGAGGGATATGATGTGAGGGCTCATGGGATGGGTTAAGACGGGATCCAAGTTGGATGAAATGAAGTGAAATGAAATGAAATATTTTAATGATGTCCATGAGACTGAAGAGTCTATGGGACCACAAAACTAAGATTTTAAATCTAATTTCAGACTCCTTTAAATATCTACTCTCCGGCTGTGAATCTTGAGAATGAAACCCGTGGTCACTTGAATATTTGTTCCTTCGAAGAGTTATTCTAGTCCATCCACCTTCAGGTCATTTTCATACTTGATACGAATATCATCATATGCCGAACACTCCATGAAAAAATTCCATTCTGTCTCAACGACCCCTTTGCTATAGAAAAGACAAATTCTCCTTTCCCAATCTTCTTTTGGAATAGTCCATCTTCCAGTTCTGCATCGAAGATGGTTTGATCCGGTCCTTAACTATGCCATTAGAATCCTTACTTGACCCTTGAAAAGCTTCACCTAGGATAAGCTAATAAAACAACATGCTACTAGTGGGACTCAGAGGCAGGGACCTGGGGAAAGGGATCCATCGTGGATCCTATGTGGTTGGGAAATGAATAAGACTGAGTGGGTCTGAGGCAGTGACAACCCTCAATGGGGTCAAGGGGTAGTTCCCCTTGCAGGACTCCTATATGAATGATATCCAGCGTGGGGGGGGGGGGGGGTTGAGGGGCAGTGCCCCAGTGATACCAAATCGTCAAATTAACACTTTTGCATGGTACATGTAGGGTTAGCTTATCTTTTGAAGATGTTTATTCTAATTGTTGTTGTTTATTTAAACTAATACTCTGATTAAAAAAGTTAAATTCTTGCTAATTTTGGCATCCACATCACTCAAATACATTATTATGTCTCATATTATATATGTTAATTTTTTTTTGGATTGCATTGTTAATCTTGCTTGGAATGTGTGAAAGAGACTGCGAGAATTGTATTGGCATATGATGCACCACGAAGAGGTTGCACTCCAATTTTGTTAAATCGTAAGGATCGATCAACAATAGAAGATTTGAAAAATAGAAGATCTTTTCTTATAAGGAAAAGACAACGGAGTGTCTTATTTTTGCTCATAATTTTCTAGGTAGTTTAAGAGAGTACATATAGTAAGTGCTCCGTTTTAACCCTATAGGCATGATTTCAATAACAAATGCTTCCTAAACCTAGACCCATGTGAGATGACCCTCCAAGGAGGAAACATAGTGTTTAACTCACACCAACATCCCCCCCTTCATCGTAATGTAATTTGGGGTAGTGGCTTACGTAGGATGGAAGAATATAAAAGTTGCAAAGAAAAAATAGAGAATACTAGAAATTTCTAAAAAAGGCACATAAATCTAAAAACAAATTAGAAATTTTTAAAACAACCCCCTGCAAAAATAATTTCTGCCAAAAAATTAGAGAGGGAAAGGGAAAATCTAGGTCGTGTTATGACATGATCGCATTATGGCTCAGTTTTACCAAGCCAAAACACGTTCATGTTATGGTTTTCTATGTGTTTTTCCATGTTATCCCTCCCAAATGGACATATTCCGCATTGGAAAGAGGAATGCAAGTGCATTATAACGCACTCGTGTTTCATATTATTGGGGTTTGGAATAACCAATCTAAAGGCTTGGATTTCCAAACCAGAGGTTTGGACTGTGTATTGCGTGATTAAAACCGTGTTTGACAAAAAAAAACAAAATTTCACATGTGCACCCCAATATCTCGTGCATTAATAAAATATTAAAAAATAAATTATACTACAATGTCAAGCTCGATTTTACCTTGATGACGATATATTTTTTAAAAAAATTTGATTAGTTTAAGGCTTTCATCCATAATTTCTTTTACTAGTGCCTTGTTTTCTTGCAAAAACCTATGCATATATTTCGGTGCACAATTTACAATTATTTCATCCAAATAAAAAAGTGGGTTTTTCTAAACTCCATTCTACACGCACTAAAAAAAAACTAAAAAATAACTTTTTTTCTCAAAGTTATGGGGGTGCACACAAAAATATTTCATTTTGAGGATATGTGCACTTTGAAAATTAATAAAAAATTATACATTCATCCAAAAATTATTAAAATTTAGTGGGACCTTGTACATGGTATTTGCTAACTATCTACTGAAGGGATTTTTAAAAAAAGATTATACAACTCAAAAAATGGGGGAGCGCACACACAAAAGGTTCTTATCTTTTTTACACAAAAATAAACATACTTTGTGTGTGCACCACATTTGAGCCTCTTAATATCAACCATTTTTTTTTTAAATAGTAGTTTAGAAACTAGATTCTAAGCTCTATGGTACATATTCTTATCACTTTGTCAAATTTTGAGCATAGGCATGCCAACTTATTCAATGAAGTTTAGGTTTTTCTGATTTCAAGAAAAAGGTGTCCCTTTTTTACCCCCTTTTGGCCCCCCATCTTTGTGCACTTACCCATAAACTAGATTTTTATGAGATCTACAAAAAATAAGTGACAAAATCAATTTAAACAATGATGGAATATATATTTTTAGAAAGTTAGTTTCTACTTCCGAGTGCTCCCAAAATTCCCTTGCAAGCACAACACAACAAACAACACAAACACAGTACACAATAAATGAAAATTTGAAAAAAAATAGACACAATGGTTAGTGAAATGTTCAAATCTATAATACAATACAAATAAAAAATAAAATTATAGTGAATGAAAATTGTGGTGCGGGTCCCATCGTGCGTGCCAAAATGTGAACTATAGAAAACAACAGTAAATTGATAATAAAATAAACACAACAAAACTCCCTATAGTCCTCCAAAGAAAACCTAAAGTAAGATCATGGAAACCTTTGAGATTGTGTGATCTTGTAGATGCTTGAATGTGGATGGTCCTGATTCAATCTCAAATTTTTTTTGTAAATTCTATGAACTTGGATCAAAGGATGCAATTGTCAAATTAGCATAGGTAGGATGAAATTTTTCTCATTGATCCAAGGATTATATTTACAAAAGGGATGGCTTGTATTTATAGTTGAAGTAGAGCCATGGAGGGTGGACCCCTAGGAAGGTGGATTTAGATTTGATCTGAGAGGTTGAGATCCAAGTTGAGTTAACTAGGGAATGGAGAAAGTGGTTTTTGACTAGGGGAAAATAGGTACATTTCCCCAATTAATTAAATGTTACAATGTGCAACATAATCAATTAATCATTTATTTAATAAATGTTAATTAACTTATAAAAAATATACTATGGACTTAATTAATTAATCTAAACAGGGTGAATGTACCTGATTATTTAATTAGATTAATCAATGGTAGAGGGGGTAAACTAAGAAGTGAACCACGATAATATTGGGAACCAATGTTATTTTTGGGGTGTCTACATATCTCCTATTAAGTCTTGTGAATATCATACTTATAATTTCTCCCATTTCAGATATTTTTGCCTATGGTAAACTTCATTACCCAGTTCGTTTAATCACCCATCTTAGTCTTCATTACTGAACCCTCACATCCTACTAGTCATGTGGGGCTGATATCTCCAATAAAAAGTGCTACAATGAAAATAAATCAATCAAAAAACTTTTGAATACTTAATTGTTACACTTTTGTCCTTCAAAATATTTGGTGTTGATCCAACACTTCTTACTAGTAGTGTGAGATTGGGAATGGGGGGAGGTGCCCTTACTTGTCTACATATTTTCTTCGGTGATGAACCCTTTCCTCATATTGGTGGCATGTGGATAAGCATAAAGGTTCATTCATAAATAGAAAAATTAGGAAAATGTAATAAAAACAAAATAAAATTATTGATACTTGCATACATCTTGTCTTTGATGATGAACCCTTGCCTCGTAATGGTGGCATGGGGCAATTCATAGGGGGTCACTAAAAAAATATAAAACCTTATAAATCTAGAAGGGATTACAATTATAAAATCCAAAATAATTAATTTAGATGCCTACATGAAGAGTAGAACAAGCAGCAGATTCCAAACCATAACATTTACCATTTCTCTAATTGACCACGTATCAATCCACCAGTCTAGTAAGTGCATCCTATAAAGTGAAATTCATTTGGACCAATGTTGCTATAGTCTCCTTCTAGTACCTTGTAGTTAGGTTCTTTGAGTCACCACCTTCGGGCAAAGTGCCATCCATTTATTTTTTCTTGTTTCTATATTCCATTGACTGTATCATCCCGTGTCCAACTAGCATTTTGAGATGGAAAATGAGTACTTGCTTCTGACTAGTTACGTGGAGTCATGAGCATATCTAATTTTCATAATGATTCCTTTCATTATGTCAGCATCTCTTTCTCCATTTCCATGTCTATGGAGAGAACAATTTAACATTATTTGAAGGATGAGTTACCACTAAGGAAGAGGGTAGACATGTTTATCATACTTTTTCTTACAGCTCCTTAATGTCCATAAATGAGTCAAACTGATTTTGTGTCTATTGATGTCATCTTTTCAATATAAAAAAATTCAAAAAAATATAAATAATTCAAAAACATTTGAAACATCTAAAAAATCCACAAACATGAGAAATGCTCCATCTAAAAGCCGTTTTTAGATTGTGAAGATAGTCTCATAACTTCCTCAAATACATTCTTGGAAGACTCTGCATGTGTTATCTCCAAATCCAAAATCATTACTTTCTCCAATTGATCCTATGTTAGTGATTTCTAAAAATTTAGTGCTCTTACTTAAAGGATTTAATACCCAATCATTGCTTCTAGAATCTAACATCAGTTCACACTTAGCAATCTTATCCCCAGATTTATGTTCAGACCAATTAGAAGTTAGTGGTAGTCAAGTGATTTTCTTCTTCATGTTTATCCTCACTAGGGGAAATTATAGCTTTTATTGTTTCCTTGCTCGAGCAAAATTGTTGGGCCTCAAGATATCTAGCTAAGTATGAAGAAGACGCATGTGAGCACACAAGATTTAGTTGAAGAAGGGTGTGTAGGTAGAAGGCACGCAGGGAAGGGATTCTAGCAGGGTTTTGTAGAATACATGACACGACATGTGTAACACAGGCAAGATGGGTTTTGGAATTAGCCATATTTGGCGTCCCAGCCAGCACATGAGAAAAGTGTGACCATTCTAGCATGCGGAGTGGATAAGGTTCCAGACTGGTGGCTATAGGATCAAAAAGGGAATATTCCAGGCATGTGATGGAAGGTTCCAGAAGAACATAATTGCAAAGAGTGGAGAGCTCAGATCAAAGGAGACATGCTCCATTCGAGGAGCACTTGGACACTTGGAAGTTGATTTTCTACCTTAGAAGGCATGGCGGTGAAGGCACTAAAATTATATAATGAGGTGCATGGGTAGCAAAAAAAGGACAGAGCATAACAAGACATAGAGTCATCCTGGGAGAGTGGAGGTATGGGGAAAGAGGTGAATCTTTACAGAAATACCCTGGAGGATTTTATGGGTTGGGATTAGCAAAATATAGGAGGAATCATGGCACATTTAGAGGGACGGGTCTGCATTCTTCTTTGTAATGTGATGAAGATAGTGTAGTTTTGATGCATGACTTGGCTTTACATTGTTATATGAAGGTTTTGTATGACTCTGAGGGATGTAATGTGGTTATTGAACATATTAATATGAATATAAGGATTTGTTATGAATCATATATGTGTTCATGAGTACAATCCTTATGCATTTCCTTTATGTATGAACCATTTTCATAGCTTATTTGCTATTTCTCTTTTCTAAATGCAATGGGATGACAACTCATTCTAGGTTCTTAGAATGTTGCATGGTTCTTTTCTATTCATTTACATTTGAATATCTATCATAAGATGATGCATTCTCACAATACTCACATAAATGAGAGGCTTGGCACCCGTGTGTGCCTTAGGTGGGTGCCCAGTGCCAGTTGGGTGATAGATCGACGTGCACATGGGATTAGACTATTGGTCTAAGGGTATAAATATGACTACATCTTGGTTCCATTACCAGGCCCCTCTTTTACAAGTTGTTGTGAGAAATGGCATGCATCATTTTGTTCCTGTGATGCATGATGACAAAACGTCTAACTTTGGAAAGTGTTGAAGCATGGTTCAAGAGCATGGAGGACGAGTTTTCTCAAAGATTCAGCATTGGTCTTGAGTTTGATGCACGTAAATGGGTAGAAGAGAACCTATACCATGAGTTGTATGAGACATTATTTTTTTGTTTCCCAGTAGACCTATATGAATGGCTTTCAGCCTATGCATCTAGATAGAGATGGTACTAAATATCATGCATATGGACCCAAGATGACTATGAGAGGTTGTAGGATGTAGATTTGACTTGGATGTGTGATGTTGATCACTGGTGGAAGAGAGTACTGACCAATTATACTCTTGAATATGCCATTTCTACGTATTCTTTCCCATAAGTTGTTGAGTTTGAGTTTCTGAGGGAGCCCAGAGGATTTTTTTCATGTTATTCCTTTGGCTATGAAGATCTTAGTCATTACATTGAGTTTAGAATCATTTCCCATGGCCGGCTAAGCTTCTCTGAGTGTTGGGAGAGGAAGCTAGGGTGGAGGAAGATGGTAGAAATTGTAGCTGAAAAGGAAAGGGAGGAGAGACAACTCAAGTATAGAAAATCTCATGAAAGGGAGATGACTAGACAACATGAGGTTGTAATTTTGATGGATCTATGGACGCAGCCGTTATGGGAAGGAGTTGAGGTTCACGTAGAGGATGTGGAACCTAAGAAGTCTATGCTATTGCATCTTGGAAAGTGTGGGAGAGAATCCCCTTTAGCTTCTGATGAGAGTTCATCACATGGAGAAAGGAGATCCATTAGTGTGCATCTAAACCTACCTGGTGACTAACCCCTAATGCTTGATTTTCTAGATCAAGGGAGAAGTATTGTTAACCTAGTTGGTATCGATGGGAGTAACTGATCTATGCCCAGGAGAAATAATTTCTTGTTTGGAACATCCATGGCTGCGTAAGTCCATTCCTGGTATTTGGAGGAATTTTTGGAAAAGGTGCAAGTATGCAAGGTTTGGGTATCATGCGTTTGGGAGTGGCACATGAGACATAACTAGAAGTGGAATAATATCAAAAACCATCAGTGCGTCATTTAATGGGACACTGGTAACCCTTAGTGTGACCACTTCAGGCCCTTTGCCAACTGTAGGAGGTGAATCTGGTGGATAAGGAGGAATAGGACCTGGTGGATCTAGTAGATCTAGTTGAGGAGGAAACACCGAAAGGAACCAAGGCTCTAAATCAAGAGGAAAATGGCCTCAACCACCTCCACAATTATTCTTTGAGATGTCTTTGTACTTACTAGACTATAGGGATATTGAAGATGTTGTAGAGCATGTGCACAAGTGTTAACTACTATGGCATGTGAAAGGGATCACTACCCTAGAAAGGAAGGCAAGTTAGTTTGTAAAAACGTTGTAAGGGCACGTGCATAGTTGGTATAGGAAGTATGACCCCCATCAGACGGTAGTAGACTACACTACATTGAAGAATGTCTTCCTAGAAGAATTCCATATCCTTGAATTTGATCAAAAGAGCATCAACACTATGAAAGAGATCCAACAGGGAATGGCAGAGAGTATGTGGGAGTATGATGTACGTTTCAAGACTCTCTTGTCAAAACTATCTTATGACATTCACCCTTCTCAACATGATCAATGGTTTTTTGAAGGATTTATAACACAATTTCAGAGGGATTTTTCACATAAGACTTTCACATAACTGCGTGAGGCATTGGAAGTTTCATTGTGCGTTGAAGCTGTTGGGAGAGTTGACACTAGTGTTAGTCCTTTTTTGGAGGGTCAAACTGCTACTATGGCCAAGTAGTTAGAGAATTTGTCTTCAAACTTAGTGCACGAGGTTCATAGTGGGATTTAGTGTATAGAATGTGAAGTGGAAGGGCATGCAAAGGATAGTTTCCCTTGGAATTCAGTACATGCTATGGCAGTAAAATATCAAATTTTCCATGGGGATCATGATACAAGTAGATTCCCTCTACTACAACATGTAATCTATAAGAATGTTTCTTTCTATTAAAATATTCTTACCTCTACAACCCATGATATAAAGGATTGTAGACTAATTGATTAGATCCATGATGATATTGATCTAGGTGTGTGCCAGACTAGCCTTGCAAGGAATTCCAAGGATGATGACCATTGTTATGAAAGATGCACAGATGGAGGATCACATGGGAGAGTTTTTCCTAGAGGATTTCATGGTTGCAATAACCATGGTGGAGGACAAAGTGAGTTCCCATGAGGAACCTGTTATAACTGTAGATCTACAGAGAATTATAGATGTGAGTGTTCTGATCTGTTACAATGCTCATGGTGTAGAAAGAAACATAATTACAAAGAATGTCTAGAGCTTTATGAGAATATGAACCAGAAGCACTGGAAAGACAAATGCAGTGGGATGGTGAGCATTAAGAATGTTGAGACACAATGGATGCCACGAGTTGCGTATGAGTAAGGGCTAGAACCTGTACTGGTGATGATGTGAGTAGAGGCCACATGTGCCAGGGAGATGCCAAGATAAAGGACACTAGTTTCAAGAGAAGAAGTGGTACATGGAAAGTATCTAGACCCCACACATCAGAAGGAGGTGTACCATCATACTATGGACATGATTCATAGTTTTCGAGTGGAGATCCAATGTCTAAAGGAGCAATCAAAATAGTTGGAGAAAAGGAGAATGTCAAGGCTCCAAAGGATGACATGGATGAGGTCAAGGAAGTATTTAGGTTGTTAAGGAAAGAGAATATTATTCCTTTGCTAGGAGAATGGCTAAGAGATAAGGTACCACACATCGGAACAAAGCACAAAAGGAAAGTTTTGCATGCAAGCCTTCCTCCTCACAGCTTTGACTATGATAAGAAGATTACTTTGAATATGTTTGTTAATGGATGGCTTCTAAGTAATATCCTCATCAACACGGGACAAGAGGTCAATGTTCTTACCTTAGATGCCTGAAATCAAATGGGAAGGGGCCCATATTACATCCATCTTCAAATGTAATGCATATGATAAACAAGACTAAAGAAATTCCCATTGGAGTCCTAAAGGATGAAATTACCACCATCTAAGGGGCCAAGTTCACTAGAGACTTCAAATTCTTAGCACTCGCTGAGGAAAAAAACTTTATAGCATTGCTTGGGCACCCAAGATGTTGCAAGAACAATGTTGACCTAAGTTTTAACAAGGGGTATATCATATTTGAGAAAAAGGAAGAAAGGGTGATCATCCATTTGACATATGGTAAGTCAATGCCATATACTGATCCCTTAGGAGAAGAAGTCCTTAACAAAATCTATGTGCACTTCATCAGAGATCCTGAGGTAATTCATCCCATGGAGGGAGTCATCTTGTTTGAAGATGCTCAATACTTGAGTGATATCAATAGTGTGTCATGTGACAATTGGGCACATGGGAATTATGAGTTGATTGGAAGATAGTTGAGAGGATTTGTAACAAGGGTAACAAAGACACGCTCAGTCAAGCGCTTAGGAGGGAAGAAGTTTCCAAGTTACTTTGGAGGAGCATATCCTGAAATTTTCTTGCGATAAATGGAATATTAGTGGAAAAATGAGGAGGAGAGAAGGGGAATTCTTAATTATAACCTGTTCAGAACTGCAACACACTGATTAACTACACATTGGGAGAGCCTCCTAGAATGGTGCTAAGTAAGAATAATTCTTTGTAAGTTTCTCCAAGAGCAACATGCCCATGGTCATACAAGACTACCATGGTAAAGAGACCACCTCAATTCATATCCAAGCATGTGTGAAGGTCTAGATGGGAAGCACATAAGTGTTACCACCTTCGTTATGGGTGCATAATTTGTATTTCACCTCATAAGGTTGTGTGCATGCATGGTATATTCATTCATATATGTGTCGTCAAACAGTTAATTGGTAGGAGTTGGAAACTAATCTCATTCAAGATTTTTAGTATAGGAGTACAAAGCCATCAGTGGATAAGACACTACAAGTGATCAAGTGCCTTACAATGGGAGATAGTGCTATGGTAGAGGATAGGATGCTGGATTTACTGGGTGATCCTTATTTGGAGATGTGCCTTAATGAAGAATAATAATAGGAAGTATAGCTTGAGGATGCATGCATGGAAAAAAGAAAAAGGAAAGATGGTGTATGTAGTAGATAGAGAAGAAATGCAAACTTTGGATGTTAGCCATTCTAAGGGTATGCACAAAGGCATAGATAACACTAATGAGAAAGCATGTGCCTACCATGATCCCTTGAAAACAAAGAAGGTTAAAATTGGGATGGAGACAAAACCTAAGGAAGCCATCATTGGGGACTATTGGTTAGAAAAAAAAGTTTCAAAGTTAATTGATCTGTTATACGAGTTCCAGGATTTGTTCCCTCACAGGTACTATGAACTCAAATGTGTCCACCATTCCTTTGGGGAGATGAATATCAAGTTAAAGGAAGGTGTGTGCCTAATTTAGAAGAGGCCTTATCAGATGAATCCAAACTTGCGCATACAGTTCAAGGAAGAAATAGTCCAAATGATATCATCTAGTATCATTGAGGCAGTGGAAGAATCAGAATGGAAAATACCAATGGTTATAAATATCAAGAAGGATGGAAGTAAAATAAATTTTTTTAACTATATGGATCTGAATGTAGTATGTTTCATCGATCCTTTTCCAACCCCGTTTATTGAAGAAATATTGGAGGGAGTATTCGGGTGCAAAGTCTACTCTTTCACAGATGGGTTCTGAGGATATCACCAAGTTAGGATTGAAAAATAAGACCAAAGAAATAAAACTTTTACCACTGAATGGAAAAGTTTTACCTACATGGTTATGCCTTTTGGATTGAATAATGCACCCGTTGTGTTCTCACACATCGTGGTACAAGAATTTAAGGACTTCATCCATAAGTTTCTTCAATTTTACCTGGATAAATGGACTGTGTATGGATTGGTGAAAGACCATTGTGACAATTTAAGATTGATGTTTGAGATATGTTGGAAATTAAGGATATCCCTCAACATTAAGAAATGTGTATTTGCTACCCCATTTAAAACCATGCTAGGACACATTATATGTAAAGAAGGATTACTAGTATATCCTGCCAAAGTTATAGTTATTGTGTCATCAGGGGAGCCTACTAGTAAAAGCGTTGTGAATGGATTCCTTGGGCATATGGGGTATTAAGGAGTATGGAAAGATTGCCATGCCCTTGGAGGAATTGCTAGAACATAAGAGTTCCTTTCATTGGGGAGAGGTGCAGCAAAAGGCATTTGACACTTTGAAGGATAGGCTTGTCATGACGCCCATACTGCATTTTCCTTCTTACGATAAGCCTTTCCATGTGAATTTTGATGCCTCAAGGACAACTATGGGAGTGGTACTACCACAACCTGGTGAGGTAATTTTTGATCATCCCTTGTGTTTTGCAAGTAGAAAGTTGACACTAGCAAAACAAAATTACACAACTACTAAGAGAAAATAATTGTCCATGATCTACGTGCCACACAAGTTTAGGCAATATTTTTTGGGAACACCATTTATATTCTACACAAACCACATGGCATTGAAATAATTAGTCAAAAATCTCATGCTACAATGGTACATATGTCATTGGGTCCTATTATTTCAAGAGTTTGAGTTCACAGTGGTTGTAAAACTAGGAAAAAGTAATTCAAGACCTGACCACTTATCAAGGATTAACTCAGGGGAGGACGTGCAAAGCATTGAGGATACCATGCTAAATGTGTAACTATTTAGGTTGCAGTGTGTGCCTTCAGACTTGAAAGATATCACAGTGTTCTTAAAAATGGTTATGGAACTGGAAGGGATGAAGGATGTGGATAGAAAGTAGTTAGAAATATGTGTTGCACCCTGCATGTTGATTAGTGAAGACCTGTATAAGTTACATCATGATGAGCTTATGCACCAATGCATGTTGGAACATGAGATTTTATAAATTATGGAAGAAACGCATGGTGGGATTATAGGAGGACACTATGAAGGAAATGCTACCACATAGAAGATTTTACGATCAAGGATTTGGTGGGAAACCATCTACCAAGATTGTATTGAGTTTTTCAAGGCCTGTGACCATTTCAAGCACCTTGGAAAACCTAGAAAGAGGGATGAAATTACTTTACAACCAATAGCCAAAGCTGAACCATTTGAAAAATAGGAAATCGACTTTGTAGGGACAATTGCACTAGCCCCGTGAAGGACTAGTTCATGGTATATCATTACTTGCACTGATTACTTAACACGATGGGCAGAGGAAACACCTACAAAGGATTACACCACAATGATATATGCTAGATTTTTATGGGAGAACATAATCAGTAGGTATAGTTGTCCTTTAAGTTTAACAATTGATAGAGGTTCACACTTTCTCAATGAAATGGTCAGGATTCTATTAGAAGAATTTATGGTGGCCCATCATAAGAATACCCCTTATCACCCTCAAGTATATGGAATTTCTGAGGAATTTAATAAGATACTAAGTCACACTTTGACTAAGATTTGTGATTTTGGAAGACAAAATTGGTATGCAAAAGTATTACCTGTTCTATGGTCATATAAGACAACTTACAAGAGGTTGAACAAAGCCACACAATTTCAATTGGTGTTTAGCATGGAGGTTATTTTACTAGTTGAATTTTTTTACAATCGTTGAATATAACACACATAGGAGGATTAGCAGATGATAAACTAGAAGAAAGGATTGATAAGTTGATATAGTTAGACAAAATGCAATCACTTGCCAGATGGATTCAGAAGATAGAAAAAGTGACACAAAAGGCATGACATGATCATCATATCAAGAACAAGAATTTTGAGTTTGGGAAGATAGTTTTGTTGTATGATTCCAAGTATTTTTGCCATCTTGGGAAGTTGAAATTCCATTGGTTGGGACCCTACATCATTTTGTACATTCTTGATTCAAGAACTTTACAATTACAAGTGCTGGATGGGATGAGATTACCAGGTCATTTCAATGAGAGTAGGCTAAATCCCTACTATAAATAAGTCTTCTTGGTGTTTGTAATAAGGTAGTATTGCCAATTAGTTTAGAATTTTCCTTTATTATTTTATTTTCTTATGTTTCCCTTTCTCATTTCTTATTCCTTTCTTTTTGTTTCATTTTACACCTTGTGCACCTATAACCACATTATTTTTCTGAGGTTGTGCATGCACAGTGGACCGTGCATCTGTTTTAGTGTGGGTTGGAGCAATGCAAAGTATAAGCCTATAATACAAGTTAAATAACCCACTAGAATTAAACGCGTAAGGTTAAGAAAGCGTGTGAGGAAAAACTAGATGATAAATTATGGTGTTGAGGTTGTAATAGAGACCACGTACAAAGGATGAAGAGTGTAGGCATAACATGAGGTAGGCAAGGGAAAAAATAAGTTAAGGACAAAAGAAGTGCCTTCAGTACTGTAGACATGTGTATAATATTCTTCAGTCAGATTGTATTTTTGCGCACCAGAAGGATTTTTTTACATAGGATGTGGCGCACGGGTAAGGGTGTTTAAAGTCATCTCGGTGAAAGAAGCCACATTTAATGTTAAAATTACATTGGTAGGTTGCCTAGTATTTATTGTTGGAGGGAAGAAAAAACTATAAATACAAGGTTAGGTAAGTCATTTTATATCTTGCGATTACAAAGTTGAAGTGCTCTTGCAAACTAGAGCATCCAGAGAGAAATTTTTGCAAAGGAAGGAGAATCTGAGAAATTTGAGTGTGTGACTAGAGTAGATCTACAAACCAGAAGGAAGGAGTACACAGGTGTGAGGAAAGGTTGTGTGAAGAGTATCATCTTGTGGAAGATTTTCCTAGTTAGGGTTTGGCATCTAGAGCACCAAGATAGAAGGGTTTATTCTGGGAGTTGAGATTTGGAGTTGAGTCTGGAGTGTAGTAGAGTAACAGAGCAGAGTGAATTTGTAGTTATCCTAAAAGAAAGCATGGCACCCAAGAAAAAAACCATTTCACCAAAGAAGCCGAAGGGAAAGGGAAAAGGAAAGAAAACAACTATCATCACGAAAACTAATAAAGAATGGTACGTGGAAATGTAATACCAAGATGGTGTATTGCTAGGAAAGGAATGGGTGTCTCATTTGAGGAAAATTATTGTGAATGATTATAACCATCACACAAGTACAATTGATAAATAAATGGTGTTAGAGTTGGTTCACCCAGCTAGCAAAATGATGTCAGATGGGATGTCTATTTATAGTGATGAGGTGAAGGTCAAATTGGAGAAGGTAGGATTATTACAATTGTATGAGTTTCCTTACTTTGGAAAGCCTGAGTGACTTTATTAATGGCTGATGTCATGTGTGCATGAGGACCATTTTTATTTTATGGGGCGTAAGATGCACATGTAACACCGCAGATGATATCCAAGTTCACAGGCCTCATTTATGAAGGTGACAACATAGATGATGATCTGAGTGATAAAGAGGATATCAAGGAGACTGTAGCCGCGTATGACTACAAAAAGGGGTCGCGATACTTTGAAATCACCTAGATTCCATACCTTGTTATGAGGATGGCCGCATGCTTTGTAACCAAGTTCAATGATCAGGAATGATGAACACAAGTGAAAAAGGCATGGCTAAATGTATTCCAGAAGATATCAGAGGGAACCATCTATAACTTGTCCACTTTTATCATGGATGAGATCATAAGTAGCGCACAAGAGGGAGAAAAGATACTATTTGGTAATGTCATCCTCACCATAATATTTTTAGAAATCATAGTGATAGATGGAACATAAAAATTTGTTTGGGAGTATCCAAATGAGGATCCCTTAGCCATAAAGTGATTTGAAAAATACACTTGTGAAACCATGATGTCCTCTCACAAGACACGCCTGAAGAAGTAGTATAAACAAATGCATGACACATTCGGGGAAGAGTGGAGGATCCCAGAGAATTTTCCCACACTCTTGGATGGATAAGAAGAATTTTCAGTGTACCAACACTTATGCATTGGCAGATTTACTTTAACAAATGGGACTAAGGGCCCATGGTGCAAGTTGCCCTTCTCCTTTACCGCGTAATACTTTTAGGCAGGGGTCAACAGGTTCAAGGAGGTGAAAATACTAAGGTTCAACCTTAGTGAAGTGGAACAAGACCACCATGAGCTGCGCCAAAAGCTTGTGTATCCTAAAAAGCATGCGTAAGTGGAGAAGTATGTCTCCAACAAAGTTCAAATGATGAAACCAATAACATTGCCAATCGCTAGAAGGGATGTAACAAGAATATATCTTTGCATATGGGAAAATTTTGAGAAAGGTGCATATATGGAGAATGATGTCTCCATACTAGAAGAACCCAGAGGAAAAAATAAGGCTATGTTGAAGAAGAGAGAAAGAGAAGAGGGGAAGGAGAAGAAAACAGCAAGTATGCAGACTACACAATCGGTGGCCACGCCTGAAGAATTCGTAAAGCCTAGCAGTTACATGCAGAGAAAGAAGTCTACTATAAAGGAAAAGACCCCAAAAGAAAAGGAATATGAGCATGAAGAACACCTCACCCATGAGGAATCACCAATGAAGAGATAACCTATGAAGGAGAAATAAAAAGAAGAATCTCATGTACTGGAATCCCCAGTAAGGAAGAAGAAAAAGGTGATGGATGATCCAGACTCAGAAGAAATAGAGAGTCTAGATGCCTACATCAGTGACAAGGATGATGATGACGAGCCTGAAGGAGGTGAAGACCAACCAGTATATGATGTGCATGATTCTGAGGAGGAAGGAGATGAAGAGTATAACAAGGAAGATGAGGAGAAGAATGATGAGGAAGAAGATGAGGCTCAAGGAAAGGGGGTGAGTGAAGAATTAAGCACCAAGAAAAAAAGAACCCCAAGCCTCACCAAGGAGGAAGTAGAGAAATTTGTAGAGAGAGAAGTCATTGGCATCATGAATAAGCTGATGGAATAGGATTTGGAAAGGAGCATGGATGAGATTATAAAATAGATAGAAGAAGAGAGCATTGGGAAGGATTATGACATCATGGGTGGAGATCCAAAATTGGCAGTGATCTTCCCAAAAGATATGCGGATAGGTGGAAAAGGTGTAGTAGTGACACAAGGGTAGGGAATGGGATATATTGATGATATTAGAAATGTGCTTCGTATGTGCTTCTAGAGAAACATACCTATACAGAAACTCATAGTTATTTCATCATTTGATGAAGAAGGCATATACCCATGGACAAGAAAGATGCTATCTTCGGCATTTGAGTCCCATGTGGATGAACCAGAATTTGAAGTGAATCAGAGAGCACTAATTAAGGTGCTAGAAGCCAAAGGGATAAATCCATTGGTGAACACTCAGCAGCTATCTGATTAATAGGTTTGTAATGCGCTTAATAAATTTTCATTCAAAATTGAGGCTAGAAAGTTTGAGAGGAATGATAGAGTGGAATTCCCAGAGGAGGAATTGGAGAAACAAATAAGGAGCTCATGGAGAAGAGAAAAGAGCTAAATAAAGAAGAGTTGATTAGCACTCAACTGAGGTGTGAGATGAAGGAAGAAAAAACTAAGGTGTGTGAATTCTCTAAGAAGGTGGAGATGATTACAGATGCAATTTTCTTAAAGCACCCCAATTTAACGCCGATCGATCAGAAGTATGAGTCAGCCTTGCAATTTCTGGAGGATCTGACTCGCATTCTCACAATGGAGAGATGACCACTTGCTTTAGAATATGTAGAAGAGGCACAAGCGTTTTAGGAGAAAGAAAATAAGATGAAGGTTTTCAAGATTATTGCTCGATACACCAAACTTTTGGAAAAATTGAAGGCCACCATGCAAGTCGCTAAAGCTTCCTATGATAACTACATAGATAGAAATAGAGTGGAAAGTATCTTGGTTTCCACCCATGAGATGGAGCTCAAGTAGTTCCAAGAGAAAAATAAAGGGAATAGATCAGAGAGAGACAAGATCTTGGACGAGATTGAAAAGAAATCAGAAGAAATTGAGACCCTACAAGGCTCGTTCAAAAGTCGGCTGAAGGAAATATACCCCTTGATCACCCGCAAGATGGATGCCCTTGAATACTTGGGGAAGAAATTGGAGGGTATTGTTGACACGATGAGCGTAAAAGGAGAGGAGATGAGTTTTTAGGAAGTTAGTGCCCTGATAGGTGATCTCTGTTAGCAATCTCAGACTGAGGTTGATGTTTGGGAGAAGTTAGAGGAAGAACTAGGAAAGGATTTCCCTCTCCTCCTCTAGTAATAAATAAGTTCCCCATTCTTTCATTATTTCTCCCCATTTCTTCATTCCATTATTCTTTCTTTCCAACCATTGTAAGATCCCACCATTCTTTATTCTTTGAAGAGTGTTTCTGAGGATGGAGAATAGTTGTAGTGTGGGGTGATGTTGGGCCTTGGAATATTAGTTACGGATGAGAAGGCACGTGGGTGCGCAGGACCTAGTTGAAGAAGAGCGTGCAGGGAAGGGATTTAGTAGGGTTTTGTAAAATACATGATGAATGCGCATACAATAGGATGGGTTTTGGACTTATCCATATTCAATGTCCTAGGAAGCACATAAAAAAACATGACCCTAGTGGATAAGGTGCTAGCCTAGTGAATGTAGGACCAAAAAGGGAATATTCTAGGCATGCGATGGAAGGTTCTAGAAGAACATCATTGAAAAAAGTGGAGAGCTCGAATCAAAGGAGGCATACTCCATTAGAGGACCTCTTGGACACTTGGCGGCTGATCCGCTACCTCAAAAGGAATGGTGGTGAAGGTAGGAAAACTATATAATGAGGTGCATGGGTAGCAAAGAAATGGGAGAGAATAGAGAGACATAGATTCATCCTGAGAGAGTGGAGGTATGGGGAAAGAGGTGAAGCTCTGTAGAAATACCATGGAGGATTCTATGGGTTGGGATTAGGAAAATATAGGAATCATGGCACATTTAGAGGGATGGGTCTGCATTCTTCTTTGTAATGTGATGAACATAGTGTAGTTTTGATGCATGACTTGGCTCTGCATTGTTATATGAAGGTTTGTTATGACTTTGAGGGATGTAATGTGGTTATTGAACATATTAATATGAATATAAGGCTCTATTCTAAATCATATATGTGTTCATGAGTACAATCCTTATGCATTTCCTTTATGTATGAACCATTTTCATATGTTATTTGCTATTTCTCTTTTCTAGATGCAATGGCATGAAAACTCATTCTAGGTTCTTAGAATGTTGCATGGTTATTTTCTAATCATTTCCATTTGAATGTCTATCATAATATGATGCATTCTCACAAGACTCACATAAAGGAGAGGCTCGGAGCCCGCGTGTGCCTCGGGTGAGCACCAAACATCCGTTGGGTGATAGACTGACATGCATGGGATTATACTCTTGGTCTAAGGGTATAAAATACGACTACACAAATGACCTAATCCATTATGAATCCATATACCCATACTTGGGGGCACATCTAATCAATCATCATTATGGGACATATTAGGGACATGTTTGAACATTTTTGTGTTGCATTATTAGTTACAAGTTTATTATTTGTTATCTTGTGTATTGATATATTACAAGGGGCATATTATTTGTTTTATCCTGGAGTTCACTCTAATATGCTTCTTTTTTATATCATTACTTCTCTCATATGACTCGATATTGTACAGGGGTATCATATCTTTTTTATGGCTCTTATCTATGCTCTCTTTCATATTACAATTTATTCATCATGATATTCTATATGATTATGCATTCTATTATGTGTTATATTAAAATTAATATGCTTTCTTCATGTGAGTATCTTCCTGCATGTTCAACAACTTATTTTACACCACATTTGTTCCCCCTTCCTAATAAATTTTCTAGTTTGGGAATCCTACTTGATCATCATTGTAGTTTGCAAATCCTACTTGAGGATCTTTCTCATGTAGAGTTCCCTATCTTGCAACTCCTCATCCCCCACCATGGTCAGCCTATATTTTATCCATTCATCCTCCCTCATTTCTACTCACCTTCCATTTATGCACACCTCGTACTTCTGACCATTCTTATCCCCTTTCCTTAATAAATGTATCTTCCTCCTCTATCTCCACTCTTATGTGTCCCCTTTCATTCTTCCACTTTTAGCTTGACAATCTTACTTAACCATTCATATAGTGTAGGAATCTTAGTTGAGGTATACCCTCTTCCTAAAATATTGCCAAAATATAAATCCTCTACCATTACATCTCTCATTGGACAATAAATCACCACCATAAACATATTTTTGCTCCACATGTTCCACTTGAATTTATTTCCTCATCACTCCCACCATATGGGAATCCTAATTTAGGATTCCCCTCGTAATCCTTATTCCTTAGTTCATATCTTCCTCCATCCATCAATCTTACACTCCTTTGTTTCCTTCCCTATCATTGTCACCTCTCACCTCTTGTTCCATTCACGCATACACCATTTCCTCTCTTTTTTTTCTTCCTAGTATCCATATTATTCTTGGTAATCTTACTTACCCATTCTTGTAGTATAGAAAATTTACTTAAGGGTTCCCCTTCAATCCATATTTTCACACACCCTTCCCCTATCTCCAAGGTTCATCTTAAGAGACCTTTAGGAAATCAAAGGTGGAAAATACTTGGTGAATATGCCTAGAACTAATTTTGAGAAACATGTGAATTTTACGGCGTTTTGTGCAACATTTTCATGTGAGAGAAGATTTGATTTCAAGACATGTAACATCAAGGTTGTTTTTGTGTGAAAACAAATTTTCTTTTAGGTGATAATAAGGTCTTTGTCATGTGACAAAAAGGTTTTTGTCACATGACAACAACCTTGTTTTCATGCGAAATAGACCTTATTGTCACCCAACAACAAGGTTGTTGTCACACGACAATAAACTTGTTGTCGCACGATAGCAACCTTATTGTCGCAAGACAACAACCTTGCTACCGTACAACTACAAAATTTAAATCTCCCATTAACAAAATATCCTTGTCCCGGGTCAGAGAAACATTGTGGCATGCGTCAATAAGAGTAATGTCGTACATCACTAGTAGTAGTGTTGTGTGTCAAAAAAAAACCCTTGTCACGTGTGAGTGAAATCTCCTTGTCGCGTATCAACAAACAACACTTATCACCCGAAGGCAAACTTCAAAACAAATCTGCACTATATACTGTGCTTAGAGTACGCAAGTTCACATTACTTGATATGCCGATACTCCAACTAGTAGTTAGTTAGTAGTATACTACCTAGAAAATCACCTAGGTTTTTATAAGAGATGTTTTCAAATGTAGGTGAAGCTGACCCCTAAAAAAATATACTGTAAATTTTAGGCGAACAGGAAACTGACCTCCTCCAAAAAAATTTCCTTTTAAAATTTTACTAACGTGAAATTTTCACCATATTATGAATATTTGCCACTAAAATTATCCCTTCCTATCTTGTTCAATCTCTCACATCATCACCTATCTTGTAAAACTTCTTCCCATCATTCTTCTACTTCATATTCAGCTTAGAGGTCCTACTTAATAATTTGTGCAGCATGGAAATCTTACTTAAGAGTCACTGTTAAGGTTGATTTGTCACCTTGCATTTCCCCATCCATATAAGTTCCCTCCATACCATTTTTCATTCCCCTAGCCATCATCATCTGCTCCAACCAAACATTCTAATCCTATGTACACTCCATTCTTGTCTCTTATCCCTTATTCACTATAACTATTGGTTTGAAGATCTTATTTAACCACTCGTGCGGCATGGAGATCTTACTTAAGAGTTCCTCTTAAGGATGATTTGTCCTCTTGCACTCCCTCATCACTATACATCCTCATCCTTCATTTTTTCTCATCATTCCCCATCATCAAATCTTCTCACTGCCTCTTCCATTCTTGTCACATTCCCCTCTTGTTCTCCTACTCTTCATCCCACCATCCTCTGCTTGGAAATATTACTCAATCACTTCCACCGCATCACTATCTTACTTAAGGGTTCTCCTTCAGATGGATTTTTCATCTTGTAAATTTCCTGCTACACAATCCTAATTCCTTCCATTAATCGTTACTTCCTCCTAGTATCCCCTACCAACCAAAATTTCCTCCTACCATTACCCTTTCTCAACCTATCATATCACATAGTGCATCCACCACCTTCAGCTTGCAAACATGTTCCTTTCCCACATTTTACGCTCCTTGTTATATATTTCTTCATCTCACTCTCAACCACTCTCTCCATTTCTCACTTCTTTCCCTTCATCTCATTCATCCTCGTCCTCTACATCCTCTCTTTTCCTTCATCTTGTCACAAATCATCACTTACCCTTCCTTTACTCTTTCCAATCGATCTTCTCGAATTCTCCCACATATCCACCCTTATACCCACCCATCATCATTGTTGACCCCCTATAACATTCTCATATCAATATTCGATGATCATTTATAACTTACCTCTTATGTTTCACTCTTAAGAGGACCTTTAGGAAATCAAAGGTGGAAAATACTTGGTGAATATGCCTAGAACTAATTTTGAGAAACATGTGAATTTTACGGCGTTTTGTGCAACATTTTCATGTGAGAGAAGATTTGATTTCAAGACATGTAACATCAAGGTTGTTTTTGTGTGAAAACAAATTTTCTTTTAGGTGATAATAAGGTCTTTGTCAGGTGACAAAAAGGTTTTGTCAAATGACAACAACCTGGTGTCTTCAGCGAAAATAGACCTTATGTCACCCAACAAAGGTTTGTGTCAACACGACAAAAAATGTGAGCACGATAGCAACCTATTGTCGCAAGGACAAAACAACCTTGCTACGTTACAACCTACAAAATTGTAAATCTCCCATACAAAATACCTTGTCCGGGCAGAGAAACATTGTGCATGCGTCAATAAGGAGTAGAATGTCGTACCTTCACTAGTAGTGTGTGTTGTGTCAAAAAAAACCCTTGTCACGTGTGAGTGAAATCTCCTTGTCGCGTACAACAAAACAAACACTTATCACCCAAGGGCAAAATCAAAAAAATCTGCACTCATATACTGTGCTGAGAGTACGCAAGTCACATACTTGATATGCCGAACTCCAACTAGTAGTTAGTTAGTAGTATACTACCTAGAAAATCACCTAGGTTTTTATAAGAGATGTTTCAAAATGTAGGTGAAGCTGACCCTAAAAAAATATACTGTAAATTTTAGGCGAACAGGAAACTGACCTCCTCCAAAAAAATTTCCTTTTATTAAAATTTTACTAACGTGAAATTTTCACCATATTATGAATATTTGCACTAAAATTATCCCTTCCTACTTGTTCAATCTCTCACATCATCACCCTATCTTGTAAACTTCTTCCCATCATTCTTCTACTTCATATTCAGCATTAGAGGTCCCTACTTAACTAATTTGTTGCAGCATGGAAATTCTTAACTTAAGAGTCACTGTTTAAGGTTGATTTTCACCTTGCATTTCCCCATCCATATAAGTTCCTCCATCATACCATTTTCATTCCCCTAGCATCAATCATCTGCTCCAACCAAACATTATAATCCTATGTACACTCCATTCTTGTCTTCTTATTCCGTATTCACTATAACTATTGGTTTGAAGATCTTATTTAACCACTCGTGCGGAATGGAGATCTTACTTAAGAGTTCCTAGTAAGGATGATTTGTCATCTTGGAACTCACTCACACTATACATCCTCATCCTTCATTTTTTATCATCATCCCCATATACAATCTTCTCACGCCCTCAGTCGTGTCACATTCCCCTATTGTTCGCCTACTCTTCATCCCACAATCCTTGATTGAGAAATATACTCAATCACTTCCACCGCGATCACTATCCTTACTAAGGGTTCTTCCTTCAGAGGGATGTGTCATCTGTAAATTTCTGCCTAACAATCTAATTCCTTCCATTAATCGGTACGCATCCTAGTATCCACATACCAAACCAAAATTTCCTCCACCATACCCTTCTCAAACCTATAATTATCAATAGTGGAACTCACCCTCTTCAGGACTAGACAAACATGTCCTTCCCAACATTTTATGCCTCCTTGTTAGATATTTCTTCATCTCACTCTAACCCACTCTCTACATTTATCCACTCTTTCCCTTCATCTTCATATCATAGGTCCTCTACATCCTCTCTTTTCCTTCATCTTGTCACAAATCATCACTTACCCTTCCTTTACTCTTTCCAATCGATCTTCTCGAATTCTCCCACATATCCACCCTTATACCCACCCATCATCATTGTTGACCCCCTATAACATTCTTTCATCATCATATTCAATCATTTATACTACCTCTTATGTTTCATACTAATAATTATTTTTGGTCAACCCCTAAAAATCGCTCATCATCATCATTCTACACTACCTTTTTCACTCTCTTTGTCCTTCTCCATTTTTTCTCCACTCTTCCCCTTGTCCTTCCCCAACAATAATTATTTTTGGTCTTCCCATAACATTATTTCACTGGAATAACATCCTCTATCTTCCATTATTTCTTTTTTCCCATCCTTTTTCTCCTCCCCAACCCTTTCTTGTCATTTCTTACCCACCTATCCATCTTCCCCTCTCCCTCATCAATAGATTTATTGTGTTAATCATACATCCTTTATCTATTTTATCGTAATTCTCTTATAATAATCTCATGCATCTCCATGGTTTATCTAGTTTGTGTCATTCCTCCCCTCTTTCTTCTCACTACAACTCTGATACTACCCACTCTCCATAAAATATCCCCATTCTTGATTCCCTTCCTTCTACACCCTTTCCTCTCTTGTCCTGTCCTCCTTCCCACTCTTCATGTTTTTCTCTGTTTCTATTTATATGTTCTTCCACTTTTTCCCTTGTTGTACCATCTTACTTCCCCATCATTACCCTATCTCTTTCTCACCATCCAATATTTTTATCCCTTAATCTTCCACATGCATTTCCATGCGGTCTGCCCCGTGTTTTCTACCTTGGTCTTCCCCATGATGACTTGGTTCCTTCAATATTTTCCCTCTATCTAATTTTTCATCTCTTCTTCCCCCATAATTTTAACCTTCCTCCTCCCCTCCCTTTATTTTCTCTACCACCTCTACCCTTTTTATTCATTATGTACTAGTTTCTCTTCCTTTCTATGATATTCTCCACATCTTCCTGATCTCTAATAGTTTGTTTCTTTTCTCCATTCTATCATCTCTTTCGTCTTCTTTAAATATTCCATCTTCCTCATCTCCTTCATTAATCAATCATTTCTCTCCCTTTATCTCATCCATACCTCTTCGCCACAACTTTTATATCCCACTACCTTAATTTTACACATCTCTCTCATGTTTTTTTTATTACACCCTCTACTATGTCATATTCTCTCATCTCATGTTGTCTTCTTCTTGTGTTTCCTTCCTCATTTCCTTCTTCCTCTATCATCCTTCTCTCTTATTCTCTTCCACCTATTTCATTCCCTTTTTTTCCTCCATCTTTGTACGCTCTATTTCATACCATTATCTCCTTCACCTCTAATTTTTATTTCCTCATGGCATTATCTCATTCTTGACCTACCCATAATCAACCACTACTTAAGTCAATTATTTTTTTCTCTCTTTCCACTCTCACTCGTTACATCCTTCAACACATATTCATACCTAACATTCAAGGATGATTGAACTCTTTCCACATTTATGGACCACAGTTTTTCCATTCTCTTACACCCAATTCTTGTCCTCCTCTCCACGGCGTTGACCTCTCCTCTTGTCAAGAGCTTTGTTGTCTCTTCCATTCTCCTCAACCCTCTTGAGGGGGCATCATCACATCTATCCCTAATAAAATATTCCCATGGTATTTTTGTCTTTGATGATACCATAACACTCATCACTTACCACCTTCTATACTCACAAAAAAAGTATGTTCTACCTTTATCTTAAAGAATGCTTTCTCTTGTTTTCCTCTAATACCTTCTTATTAAAGGAACACATTCCTTAAGAAAAATCTCTTCAAAACCTATAATCCCACCACCTAGTGCATATTCATCCATTTTGTCTACTTTCTTTGAAAGGAAACTACTTTCATAGTACCCTTCCAAAGAGAGGTAAATGTAGACACCCCAATTTCACACCTCTCTTAAATCAATTAATTTTCTCATTCCATTTCCCATAAAACCCATGAAGAATTAATTGACATCATTCAATTAATAATTCCTTAACAATTCATAATTAATATTCCTCATGTGTCAAATATTCCCCATGTCTCCCCACTTTTGAATTAAATATTCAAGTTTTCCTATCCATTATTCATGTCTCCTACTCACCTAATCTTGCTTACTTATTAAAATCATGATTAACCGAAACCTCTAAATTAATCCAAATTTCAGGCTATAAATAAATCCTTACCCCCATCTTTGATAAGAAGAAAAATCATATCATATCTCTTGCATTATTTCTACATAAGAGAATCCCTTCCATATAGTTCTAATGTTAACATAAGTCTACTTTTTCCATCCATAAACCTATCATCCTCACATCCCTTGGTGAAAAGTTTGTGAATTGATTATCATTGCAGTTAAGGTCTTTGTCAATTTTGATAAAGCACCTACACTTCAAGAAATCTATTCCCATCTAAGTCACTACCCATTTTGAGATCTTCAAAGGAGACACACAAAATGAGGTATAAGTTCAGTTTCAGTATTTGTTGTTATCACTTATTTATGTAACTTACAGGAAGACCTTCTTATCAATTTTTTTGGAATGATTGTGATTAGTGGCATGAAAATAAATTGGATAAAAAAATTGAGGTTGGTGATATTCTTATACATCCCACATGTTAAACTAAATATATTTTAAAACTTCTTTAAATATAATATCCATCTGAGAACCATTTATTTATTCCAATTTCCTAACATGCAATTATGTGAGAGATCCTTCAAATAGGGTGCATCCTTTGCAAGAAGGGTTAAATACTCTATCAATATGTAAACTAAAGCACTTGGAATCCAATATCTTAAAAATGTACCATGTATCCATCAATTACATTGGTAACTGTTCCCTCTGTAAAATACTTCCTTTCAGATGAGTAAAAATGTATTAATTTAGTGGAACTCCCCTGACCTTCAAATTTTTTTCACCCCTCTGTATAAGGTGTAAACCATCCAATTAAGCACTCCCCTTCTCAACCATAAGGAAAATTCTTGTTTCATGGAAAATAAAATACTTTACTAGATAAACCATTAAATTATTAGATAATAACAAATTTGAGAAATTAGAACAAAAATTTACCAAAATTTCTATCCTAACACCAAAATTCAAAGGAATCAACCTCTCTCCATCAATGTTATGGTATTCTATCACATGAGTTGAAAACCAATCGTAATGTAATTATCTCTTCTATAACATTTATTTTTGAGACTGACATTGTCTGTGAAAAAATATCTTCTATCTTTAGGACCTTTATTGATAGTTCTTTTAGTTTCATCACTATAATAGCCTATCATCGTAATCCTCCAAGACCTTAAAAATGTGATCACTACAAACATGGAGAATGGAAAAAACTACATGCTTTAACACTCCACTCTCTTCCCATATAATTTAGTATCCTTTATTCTCAATATCTACCAAGGTTTCAGATCCATCAACTGAAAAAATAAATTAGACTCTTCCATCTAATATTATGTCAACAATGACAACAACAAAAAATCTTCCTAGATATTTGCAATGTAATGTTCTCTTACTTGTATGTACTCTGCCATATGCAAATTTTGTTCCTTTCGAGAAAAAATCCACATGATTGTCCTCTAAAAATTTAAGAGGCATTAATGTTGTAACAACATGAAAAAAAAAGTTTGTGAAATGAATGTGAATTTGAAACACCATATATGAAAAATAATTTAAAAAATAATAATCCATTGCAACCACAATGCGCTAAAATTCAATCATAATTTTGAAATATTTTCAACCCTTACCCATTAAGCCTTCATGTTTGCATATAAATAGGCCAATATATGTTCATAATTTAATGATGTTAGCATGCCATTTGTGGGAAATTAAAAAAATTAATCATGGAGGGGGGAACACTGACCTGATCTCTTATCATTGAAGAAACGTATTTCAACATTTGGAATCTGTAGGGTCTATTTCAATCATCTTTTGGAATCCATTTTATAGTTCGTAAGGAATGATTTAAAACTATAATTGTTCTGGGGAGAAATTTGAAACCCTAGTTGTTTGTTTGGCCTTTAAAAAATTTCTCAATGGTGTTACCATAGCAGAGAGATAACTGTAATAGGGAGATAGCTAGAAATAGTTACAAATTTCCTTGTAAATTTTCATTCTTGGACATAGTGATAGATTTTTATTTCCAGGAGAAATCTAAAATCCTAGCCATTTGATTTTCCTTTGAAGTTTTGTTCAACACCATTACCTTAGTAGGGAGATATTTAGAAATAGTGACAATTTTCCTTGTCAATTCTCATTCTTAGAAATAGTCATTTATTTATGTTGTTGGGATAAAGTTTAAGCCCTATTTTTTTGTTTTTCCTTCAAAATTTTATATAACGTTGTTACCAGAGTAGGAAGATATCCGTAATAGGGATATAACTCAAAATATTGGCAAGCCTTTAACTTATAGGTAGTTGAAATTCCTTGTGAAGGAAGTAGTTAACATGCAAGTTTCTTATTACCTTCAGTCCCTACTAATTATTATACATATAGGGTTTGAGGTGTTTGTGTTTAGTGCGACTGTGATTTTTATGTCTACATACATGACATTTTATTTTCCATCAAATTTTTTTTGCACATTGTTCTCACAGTAGGGAGATAGCTGGAAATAGTGATAGATTATCTTATTGTGGAACTATTCTTACAAGCCTTTTAGACTTATAGCTAGTTGGAATTCCTTTAGAAGGAAGAGGTTAATAGGAAAATTTTTTCTTACCTTTATTCCCTAATAATTATTAGACATATTAAATCATTTGGGTATCCTATGTTTAGAGTTTACGTATCATGTGTTTTGGGTGGTAGTGAGTATTACCACTTGAACTATGCTTTGTCGTATTTTCTTATTTTACAGCTCCAAATATGTTGTCTTATTTTCTTGTGTTTCGGCCCACTATGTGGATTTTATATTATTTAATTGGAAATTATTTATCCCGGTCTCATACTATTTAGAAGGTTCTCAACGAAAGAAAGTACTAATTAACCCCTATCCTTTTGGTCTTTTTTTTAATTTTATTTCATATTTTGTGACCAACTACATCTACCTATCCATCCATTTCCAAAGATCCCACGTCGTCTTAGCCCTAATTGAGGTGCTCAAATTTTGTACTGGGGCACCCATGGGTTCCCTGGTCCCTTTTACACTTTCCCACCTTTTCTTGGACCCTTTTTAGCCTTTTTTCATCCTTATCTCTTATGAGGTCGGTCTTTTTGGGGTTAATTATGAAATTGGACTAAGAGAACCCTATAAATATAAAGTTATGAGACCATAATGAGGGACCTATCATCACTATCTATTATCATGCCACCTAGAGTTACATCCATCTATTGCATTGGCATCCACATAGCTCCATCATCATCAAGGCACAAGCTAGGAGATCTACATCAACACACACTTCATAGGGGGAGGGATTATATTATATTCCATGCACACATTTTATTACATTTTCTACACATAGTTATTGCTCATTACTTCACAAAGTGTGAATGGCACAAGAGCAACCTAGGGCATGTTCACACACACTTTCACACATAACTACATTGGGTTTGAGATGTAGTGTAGCACTCAATTAGTAAGTCCACCCTTGTGGAAACTAAGGACAGTCTGACCCCTTCATATGCATTTTTATTTTTTAGGGTTTGATGTTTGTTTTGGGGTCTTGCAGGTCATTTATCCATCTTGGCATATTCAAAGTATTCAACACGACACACATAATTTAGTGCGACAGACAGACATAGTTCTAGAATATCTTCCGGCCCTGTAAAAACAAGATTCAGAGCTTTCACATAGACCAGAGTGCCCGTGGGTGCCCCAATCTAGCCACATCATCTGGATCTGTCATTTTCAGCACATGGGTAGTCCCCAGTTCCTGATTTTCTGTGCAAACCTGTGACACTCCCGTCAGTCTCCAGATATCACATCATCTTTATTACAAACTACGGTTTAAGTCATTTTAATTTTCCATTCTATTTTACATGTTGTTTTAGCACATATTTATTTTCTTGTTTCCTAATAGATTTCTGTTACAGAAATACCTGTGACACTAGGGTTGGTTTGGGTTACAGTAATAGGTTTTTATAATTATAAGTCATTTCTTGCAAAATGGTTGTAATACACTCATAGTTAGGATATTTTTTAGTTTCATCTACTCCTTTAATAGGAGTTCATTGAGCTATTTTATGTAATCCATTGAATTTTAGTACATCTCTAGTTTTATTATTTTATTTATATGTCATTTGATTAAATTAGATTAACTATCCTACTTTTATTACATTTTAGTTAATCATTTTGGTGAACCTGACTCTTACCATGGACACAAATCATCCCTCTAAATCCCCAATCATTCTACAATTTGATAGCTTTGGTCATGATTTTTTTGATACTCCCACTGATCCATCTGGCTATAACCCTTTCCCTTCATTTATTTAGCTTCCATCTTCTGATATAGATCATAAATCCTTAAGTTGTGCTACTACTACTTATATGTGTACCATCAATCCTCATTTTCTAGCATGACTTATAAAAGAAGTCCGAGCCCCTCCATCTGGACATCTAGCACAAGCTCCTATCATTTTTGAATCACAAAATGTTGTTGACTCTCCTAATATCATGCCTACTCCTACCTCTCCACCTGTTGTTCTTGAACCATAGCCTTTGGAGGTTCCACATGTCTCTAACACCACTATCCATATAGTTGACTTGGTTCCTATTGTTTCATCACCACCTTCTACAAAATCTATCCCAGAATATTCCCTTGATCTACCTACTCCTCCATCACCTCCAGTTGTGGACCACCCACCTCACTTGTCTCTATTTGAGAATGTCATTTTTATGGTAGATGTGGTTCCTTCTACGTTGCCTATTACTATTACTGCTATTATTCCATATCAGGGTCTTGTCTAGTCCAAGGACATCACTCCATCACCTGCATCTCCACCTTTATCATCATTAGGGAACTCACCATTTACTTGTACTCTCTTCATAAACAACTCTTATTGGGACCACATACCACTTGATACTTCTTGCAAAGCCACCATATGTTCACACGATGGTCTCCTTCGGCTTGGTTTTACATTCAAAGATCTCCATTCTCCTCTATTCGATCCACATCTATATCATGGATCTGTTATTCTCACTGCTGCATACGGACTTCACATTTTCCATCTTTTTGTTCACCTTGCACGTCATCATACTTCCTCCCTGCTTACACTCTGCCGATCTTGGTTATATTATATTAGAGACACGCTTGAACCCAATCATATTGAAAGATATTTCCCCATGTCATTTGGTATTGTGCACATTTGCAATAGCTCATTTCTTTGTTATTCACCCAATTTTACTATTTGGTATGCTCATGCATGTCCATTCCCTCCCTTTACTAATGAACAATACGCCATGGAAATGTATAACTTGCGTCTTCATGGTTATTTGGATGACCAACCACATACTATCACTTATCAGGTCTCCCGCGCCATTCCATATGGTTTTGACAAGGATGTTGATGATCCTTTAGATGACTCTACTCCTCCATTGTCTCCTGTTATTCAACACAATGAACTATCATTTGTAATAAAATCCTTGGCTAATAATCCTCAATCTTCAAATCATCTAGCTAATGCACCTCTGTTGGACGCATCCCATGCTTTGTATACCTCACCTCATGATAATCTTCACACTATGGAATCTATTATTGAATACCAACATCTTAAACATGCTTCTCAGTCATATATAGGTACTCTCTCTACATCTCATCGACAATCTATGTCTGCCACCTCCCATCTGATTAAAACTCAAAGCATATCATTTCTTGAACATCTCATATTTGCATATAATGTTATGTCACATGATGTTCTTATGCAACTCCTCAGTCTTCGGTTGATCATCCTACCACTTACCCATCACTACCCCCCTCATCGGCTAATAAAATACCAAGGTCGCCCATACTTTCGTTATCACTGAATTACTGGACATCATGATAATGCTTTCCATGCCTTGTCATGGGCAATCAAACATCTTAAATATATCAGTCTCCTTTGCATTTTCTACACGATCGTATCCTACTAATAATAACACCCAAAACATCCTTCTATCTCATGAGCATCACAGTAGTATTACTCAAGTGTCATTTATTTGATCACATCATTCCATCAAGCCTATTCTTCATCCAGTTATGGCATCTTGACATATATCACCACCTCAGTTTATTCCTCACAGACCTTTTTTACCTCTACATGCCACGCCATATATATCTTGATCACCAACATATTTTGTGGCATTGCAATCATCTTCACATACTCATCCCTCACATACTCATAGACTTCATTCACCAGTCCATCCTATATCTACTATACCACCACTATTAGAGCATGGTCATAAGTTCACCCTCTACATCAGCTATAGGACCGTCGTCCTTCACTATCATTGGATAGTTCATTCATTTACACACACTTGGGGAGCATAGAACTTCACACGCCTCCCCTTAGTCTAGCATATCTACATAGTCCTACATCACACCTCCCACATTTTTTCAAACTTAATCTTAGTATGATCACATTTTTCATACTCTCACACCCTCATTTCTCTCGCATTTAGCATATTCATTATATATTCTAGCATCACTACTTGATGACACACTCTTGTGCTTCGGTTCACATTGGACTATTGAGGGATTACTTCTACACTGAACCCCACACACTGCACTATAGGCACTACACATTTACATTTTATCACACACATCATACATCATACATCGTCTATCCTACACCCACTCTACATTCTACATTATACTACATACACATATTAGTCATTATACATGTTACATACACCATTCATCTATTTCACACTGCAAATTTATACATCACCTATATTCTACATACTACGCTAGTCTACATTATCTATGAGCCTATATTTACATTCCCTCCATACAATATCACCTATTACATTGCATTCTACACTTTACACTTTACACATCCTACACTTGTTACTTTACATTCTACATATAGCATATTTACACATCCCACTCATCACAGGGTCATGTTTTATCCTTGCACATACTACATTGTTTTTCACATGCTACACTCACTAATCAATGCCGCACTTTAGTTAATCAGTCCATACTCAACTACCGAGGGTTTACAAATCAAATGGACCTTACATTTCATCATGCGACATTTCATCGTACGACACTCTTAGGCTAGTGACATACACTTTAGGATAAATCGTCACTCATCATTTTTCTATCTCGTAGTGGTATACACTTTAGGCTAGATCACCACCCTCATTAAATCATCTTAGTGGTATACACCTTAGGTTACATCACCACATCCTCCTTTCATCTTATAGTGATATACACTTAGTGCTAAATCATCACTCATCCTAATATTTTCATCTTACAGTGATATACGCTTAGGGATAAATAATCACTCCATTCATCTCATCGTGGTATACACTTAGGCTATAAGGTCCACACACACCTATTTTACATGATGCATATCATCACCACTACACATATACACATTCACCACAACACACTAGACACAACAAATACTACTCGACCATTTCCCGATGACGCACTCTCGTTTACAGTTCATTCTTGATTGCTGAGGGGGAAAAAAAAGAACCTCACTACATACATTTCCATCCACTCAGGGGACGCGTGGCTCCTATCATTATATCTTACATTCCATTCCATCCATCCACAACATACTACATTGTCTTGGGGGCATTTACACTTGTTTTATAGTGTTTTGCATTATCACTTTACTACACATGTTAGATTGATTTCTTATATTCCATTATCTATATCATCCACAAATGCACACTCATGCCTTTTTCTAGTTGTGATCACATATACAGGTCTCCTACACATAGCATGGATGTTCACCTTCTACCCTTACTATACTGGTCACGGGGGGCATCCACATTAGTCTCAACTAGGTGTTATTGTTTCATTTTGTAATTACCATCTTACATTACTTGATCATATACGCTTTGACATATTGGTTATTATTCTAACATGCTAATGGGTGTTCCATGTGCAACACTTATTTTGTAGGATTATATGTTTTCGTGACTACTTGTTTGTTATTGTCACTATTTTCTGTCATTGTCTGCTATTGTTTGTCAGGCCTTGCCCTATGTTTGGTTTGCACACTTGTTTATTGTTTGTGGCCATGATGGCCTTACATGTCTTGTGACATCGTGAGTGATTTCCCATGTTTACAACCCACTTTGTGTGGCATACTTGTCTTCTTGCATGTTTACATTACCTTGATTGGTAGCTTACACATTGTTCTATATACATGCACATTACACTTGTCTTTGGCTATCCTTTCTTGTTTGTGCGTGCCTTGGTTTATACCAAGCACTTTTCAAAGTACATGTGATTGGGCCTCTTTTGGGGCCACATGTCTCCTATTAGCGATTTTGCATGCGCCCCAAAGAGGGGGGCATCATTTTGGGGTTTCTACATACTAACACAAATATTTACATTGGTTCGGTTCAGTTACATTCAGTGAGTGGGTTCAAACCAGTCTATGAGCCCCATACATAGTGAATTTTATAGGACATGGTGTCCTTGGAATTTCTAGGAAGCAGTTAGAGCTTAGAGGACACAGAGCATTTCCTCCCTACACTTCTTCGGCCAGTGGCGTTAGATCATCCAAAAAACCAGGTTAAGACAAAGATCTCTTCACACATTTCAGCATAAGTGGTTAGAGCTTGGAGGACACAAATCATTTCCTCCCTACACTTCTTTAGCCAGGGTGGTGTGAGATCGCCCAAAAAACTCACAATATAGGATATCCTTCTACACTCTTCCTCGACATGGATTAGGTGCACATGTTCCATTTACATTTGCATTTCCATTTACACTTTGTGTATTTTACACTTACATGCATATTTTATAGAGCATTCTTTTACACTTACATACATACATATTTGACTACTTGAGAGTTTTCTCCTTACAGGTTTGGCCTTATGAGAAATAAGTAGTCAAATGGGGGAAACAAAAACAAGTGACAACAATAACCACAACATTCTATGATAGCACACATGCTTTACTAACCATGCAGGTACACTACACATTGCGACAGCTACACACATTTGTTTATCCCTAGGTTCACTCTCATCATTTTTTCTTTACGCATTTTTTTCATCTATAGTTTCCACACTCCTCCATCTTTTTGTCATTCCATGCTCTATCTAGTCCTTTAGCATGCCTTCTTCATCACTCTATAGCAGCATTAGGTATGCATCTCTATCTACTTTATGTTACCGAGATTTTTTCTCACCAACATAAAGTGGGGGAAAATGTAGTCACAAAATCATGCACTTTAGGAAATTATTTATCCCAGTCTCATACTAATATTTATAAGGTTCTCAAAGAAAGAAAGTACTAATTAACCCCTAATATTTTGGTCATTTTTAATATTTTATTTTAACCAACTACACCTGCCTATCCATCCATTTCTGAAGATCCCATGTCATCTTAGCCCTAACTAGGGTGCCCATATTTTGTAATGTGGTGACCTGGTCCATTTTTGTACTTTCTCACCTTTTCTTGGGCCTTTTCCATCCATTTTTCATTATTATCTCTTATGATGTCAGTTTGTTTCAGGGTTGATAACAAAATTGGACAAAGAGAACTAATGCAGGGGTTAACACTAAACTTGGCTATTGAACTTGAACTTGGACTTAAGGTTTAATATTCATAATGCTTGTTTGACATTATCAAGAGCTTACACTTGGTCAAATTACCAACCACTTCATTGAGGATCATCTAACTAAGGCTATATCACCTTGGTCTATTCTACAATCACTTGGGGTCCATTTGAGACCTAATGCATTCTTATATAAAAGAGAAAAACAAGTAGAAAACTTACTAATATGATGTTATCACCAAACCAGTTCCCCAAAAATGTGCAAGTTTGCATGGAATCCTTCCTAAACTTAAACCCCATGAACATTCATACTTGTTTTTACATGTTCAAGATATTATAATACAGATTTAGACTCTCTTTGAGTGATCTAGCATAGGTCTTCAATGTAACTTGTAGAACTCTGCCCCATAGGTTTCTTATAGCCTTATTGCATGCCCAATTAAGGGTCATCAATGGAATTAGAGGGTTTACATGGCATATTAACTACTCAACATAAATTTCTCATCATGATCCAAGTGTCCATGTTCTTCACTATACTATCCTATGGCTAATTTTGCCAATTCACCTTCTTGTAACCTCTTATAATGACTTATAAAAGTCATATAAACCTTGCATAATCATATTTCCCTATAATGAAGACATGAAATTCAATATTGAACCCATAGACATCACTTCTATTGATAATTATACCTCATGCTAGTCCCTAGAGTCATGATTCTCAATATAGAGGATAAAATCAATTTCTCTCTGTGAACTAGTATTGTTCTAGAACACCTGTGCAGTCTAATTTATATTGAGAGGATGGAATTTACTTTGTTCCTATACCCATAAGATCATTCAAAATATCAATCACACCTAACTCCACCCTCTATTATGATCTATATTTATATTACTAAGAATCAAATATCATTAATCCTTTTTAACTGTTCTCACTTGTACCATGTGCATCCTTCTTAGAGCTCAAAACAACTATCAGAGATAAATTTCACTGTACACAACCAATCACCAGAAGATTTTGGGAATCTCTAATACATGATAAGATAGAGCTATTTTGAGAATATGAGATAAATTCATTTGTGTAATTAAATCTATGGGGAGCTCTAAATCAAGCCCGAGAGCACATAATTAGCTATAGCAATCAAATCATGCAATTTCAAACATCATAAAAATTATGAATACATTCATTATCAGTTGTAGATCCTCTCCATGTTAAAATTCAAACACTTTGGTGCACATTTCACATATCAAGGGTTTTGAGCTCACCTCACTAACACATTCATTCAACACAGTCCACTAAAATAAGCTAAATTCCTTTAAAACAAAAGAAATATTATATCTTTTAATCCTCATACATATAACATTATTCATTATTCAACCTCAAGTACCTCTATCCTACATCCATTACCTCAAATCACCTATGAGTATTATTAGCTAATTATTGACTCTAACAAGCTCCTAAATTGACTCAACATCCCTAAGAAAACTCAACAACCTTCTCAACATAGAATTCAGGTGTATATCACCTTAATACAATCATGAGGTTCATACATGACACCTATTGCGTGATAAAATGGATTAAAAAACCTTGCTTATCCTATAAAAACTCTCTTTTCTAAATTAAAATCACCTTACAACTTCTAAAAAACATTCATTAACCTTTTATAAGCACATATGCACTTTTTACAACACATTGAACTTTAGCACTCATCTACTAAAATGTCTAATGGTCTTATCTCACCTTATTATGATTTGGACCTTGATGTTAATGCATCAGAGTGCCCTTGAGATAAAAATTTGAGCTCCTACTCAAATGGTTCTTCTTATTTATTGTCTTCCAGTTCATCCTTTTTGTTCTTTTTTGTTTATTGTGTCTTCTACAACTGCTCGTGCATTTCCTCTTCTTGATTCTGGTCTTCTTACTTGTTTCTTTATTTATATTCCTTTCCATTGTCTTTGCCTTCAATTTTTTCATTTGTAGGTCTACCATCAACTCTATCTTCTGTTCATCATTTTATGTAGTCACAACTTGTTGGTCATTGCTAAGAATGTATTCATAAGACTTAATAGTCCTCTCCACCTGTTTTCTCAACCATTCTTTATCTCTTTCATTCTTGGCCTCTTTGTAGGTGTGTTTTACTTTGTAGATAAATTAGAAGTATTCAACATTGAAATATACCTCCTCATAATGATTTAAAGCTTCAAATGAATCCTCAATCGAAATCTTATAGTCCTCATTAAAATTTATTTTAGCTTGGTATATGACTTCCTCCAAGGATTTTAAATCTTCTTGCAGCTGCTCCATGCTTGTGTACTCAAATGGATAATTTGGTGCTTCTTCACCTTCAAATTTAAGTGTGTCAACTTGGTATTATTCCTCTATGGCCTTTATACCTACAAACACCCACTCAGATAAATAGTTAGAAATAAGTACTTGAGACTCCTCGGTCTCCATGGATGCCTCCTCTTTTGGCATCTCTTCTCTTCCTTGTTACATTTCTTACAACTTCTCATGTTGCTCTCTCCTTGGAAACATTTATTCTCTCTTATTTTTCTTCTTATCTCTAAAACTTCTCTTACTAGCCATTTAACAACTTTCTTAGGGTGAATTTTCCACCCTTGTACCTTGTAGATAAGGCTTCTTATTCCTTCCTACATATGTTTCATTATCCTTTCAAGGTCATATTTTATGGACTGCACCTCTTGTTGGAGAAGGAACTTTCTTCTCTTCTCAATTTCATTTTTCTATTGCCTCTTTGTAGCCATCTGCATATAGTAAACTTTTACACACTCAATCATCTTCATACTTATAAACAGATTCAAATACTATAGTCTTTTGCAGTATATATCCTATTCAATCAAAACGAACTAGGCTTTGTCTTACTTCCATCAAGTTAGTCTCACAGCTTATGTGCTGACAATAATTACTTCCCCTTTTCATATTTTTTTCTCTCTTATGGATTTAATCAATTAAACATAAATCAATGAAAAATTTGAATTAATTTACACCCACTTAACTATTTTTGACCACGAGTTCCGAATCTTCTACAACAAACATTCACGTTAATAATAGATATTTGGCTTATCCCTTCCTATTCTCCATGCATTTACTCCACTGCGTGATGAGGTCGCTTAACTTCTTATTGATCTGACTGTTGCATGAAGAACTGGAGACTTGCTAGATGGGATATATGTGGAAAGAGGAACATGTTAGTCGATGAAGCCTTCAATGTGACTTCTTGCCAAAAACACATAGATGCCATCTTCACCTAGAGTTGTAACAAATTGTTTGTAGACATCAATCTTTGTAGACCTTCACATTGCAAACCCAAAGGAGTAAAAGCATGTAGATAATTTATAGTTAATAATGATTAGATGTGGAGGAGAACGTATGAACACCAAATGCATGTTGCTAAGATCGAGCTCAAGCTCTAATGAAATCAAATCCGATGCACACCAAAGTTTGAACGCCTTCACATTAAGAGCATGCACAATCAATATGATCAAAATAATAATGCACAATTTGATTACAAATGTCAGACGCCTCTTGTATTTATAGAAATTACCAATTCGACCTGAAGAAACATACACTCATATGATTTTAGCGCTAATAATTGCAATGGATTTTAATCTTAGATCTAATATTGACTACCTGAAAGGATTAATCTACTCTGATACCATTTGATGCAGGGGTTAACACTAAACTTGGTTGTTGAACTTGAACTTGGAATGAAGATTTAACCTTCATAATGTTTTTTTCATAATATCAAGATATTACACTTTCTCAAATGACTAACCCTTTCCTTGATGATCATCTAACTGAGGTTATAACACCTTGTTCTATGATACAATCACTTGGGGTCCATTTGAGACCTAATGCATTTTTATATAAAAGAGAAAAAAAAGTAGAAAGCTTACTAATCTGATGTGATCACCTTATGATCGCTAAAATAGTTCCACAAAAAAGTGTAAGTTTCCATGGTGTCCTTCCTCAAATGCAACCCCATGAGCATTCATACTTGGTTTAATATGTTCAAGATATTATAATAGAGATTTAGACTCTCTTTGAGTGATCTAGCATAGGTCTTCAATGTAACTTGTAGAACTTTGTACCCCAGGTTTCTTAGAGCCTTGTTGCATGCCCAATTTAGGGTCTTTAATGGAATTTGAGTGTTTCAATGGAAAAATTAACTACTAAATATAATTTTCTCATATTTATCCAAGTGTCCATTCTCTTCACTATAATGTCCTATGGTTAATTTGGTCAATTCATCTTCTTGTAACCTCTTACAATGACTTCGAACAATCATATAAACCATTTAGAGTCATATTTTCCCTATAATCAAGACATTTAATTCAATACTAAACCTCTATACATCGTTGTTATTGATCATTATACCTCATTCTATTCCCTAGAGTCATGATTCTCAATATAAAGGACAAAATTACTCTCTCTCTCTCTCTATGAACAAGTACTGTCCTAAAACCGTTGTGCAGTATGATTTATATTGAGATGATGGAATTTAATTTGTTCTTATAACCATAAGATAATTCAAAATATCAATAATACTTGAATCCACCCTCCATGATGATCTAGAGTCAATCCCCAAGTATGAAATATCATTCTTCCTTTTTAACTGTTCTAAATTTTACTCTGTACATCCTTCTTGGAGCTCGAAACAACTGTCATAGATAAAAAAAATTGTACAAAACCAATCACTAGGAGATTTTGGGATTCTCTAATACATGATAAGACAAAGCTATTTTGAGAAGATGATCTAAATTCATCAGTGCAATTAAAATCTATGGGGAGCCCTAAATCAATCCCGAGAGCACATAATTAGCTATAACAATAAAATCATGCAATTTCAAACCTCATAAAAATTATGAATACCTTCCTTATCACCTATAAATCCCATCAATGTTAAAATTTAGAATTTTTTGTGCACATTTCATGTATCAAGGGTTTGGAGCTCACTACCTTGGCACATTCATTCAACATAGTCCACTAAAACAGGCTAAATTCCTTCAAAGTAGATGCATATTATATCTTCTAATCCTCATACATACAAAATTATTCATTATTAAACATAAAATACATATATATTACATCAATTAGCTAGAATTTCTTATGAATAGGTGTTCAATAGCTAAGTATAGAGTCTTAACAAGCTCCTAAACTGACTCAATATCCCTAAGAAGACTCAACAACCTTCTCAACATAGAATTCAGGTGTATTTAACCTTAGTACACTAATGAGGTTTGTACATGAAAACTATTATATGATGAAATGGCTTAAAATACCCTAGTTATCCTATAACAATGCTCTTTGCCAAGTCAAACTCGCCTTAAAAAATATAAAAAACACTCATTAACCTTTTACAAGCACATATGCACTTTTTACAACACATTGAACTTTAACACACATCTACTAACATGTATAATGGTCTTATATGACCTTATTATTCTTTGGTGCTTGATGATCCTGCATCAAAGTTACCTTAAGAGAAACAATCGATATCCCGTTCAAATTGTTATCCTTCTTTTTTGTCTTCCAGTTCATTCTTTTTGCTCTTTCTTGTTAACATTTTCTTCTACATATACTCTTGCATTGCCTCTTATTGATTTTGGTTTGCTTACTTGTTTATTTATTTATCTTTCTTGCCATGGTGTTTGCCTTCAATATTTTCTATTATAGGTCTTCTATCTCCTTCATGATGAACATCAACTCTACCTTGTGTTAATTATTGCCTGTAGTCACAACTTATTGCTCATTGCTAAGAATTTATTCATAAGACTTTATAGTCTTCTCTACCTACTTTATCAACCATTATTTCTCTCTTTCATTCTTGGCTTCTTGGTAAGATTTTTTGACTTTGGAGATAAATTATAAGTCATCAACATTGAAATCTACCTCATTAACATGCTTTAAAGCTTCATATGTCTCCTCAACTGAAATTTGATTATCCTCATTACCAGGATTACTTTTGGCTTTGTATATGACTTCCTCTAAGGCTTTTAAATATTCTTGAAGTTACTCCATGATTGTGTACTCAAAATGAAAATTTGGTGCTTCTTCACCTTCAAATTTAAGTGCCTCTACTTGGAATTCTTCCTCTATGGACTTTGTACCTAAAAACAACAAGTTAGAGAAATAGTTAGAAATAATTACTTGAGACTCCTTGGTCTCCATTGATTCCTCCTCCTTCGGCATCTCTTCTCTTCCTTGTTGCATTTCTTACAACTTCACATGTTTCTCTCTCCCTGGAAACATATCTTCTCTCTTATTTTTCTTCTTCTCTCTAAAAGTTCTCTTACTAGCCATTTAACAAATTTATTAAGGTGAATTTTTGACCGTTGTGCCTTGTAGATAAGGATTCTTATTCCTTCTAGCATATGTCTCATTATCATTTCAAGGTCATCTTTTATGGATTGCATCTCTTTTTGGAGTTGGAACTTCCTTCTCTTCTCAATTTCATTTTTATCTTGCCTCTTTGTAGCCATCTACATACAGTAAAATGTCACACACTCCTCAATCAACTTCATAATTTTAAATAATTTCAAATACTATAGTGTTTTTATGTATATATCCTATTTAATTAGAACAAACCATAATATGTCTTACTTCTATCAAGTTAGTCTCACAACTTATGTGTTCACAATAATTACTTCCCCTTTTCAAATAAAATTATATCTTATGGATTTAATCAACTAAAAATAAATCAATGTAAAATTTTAATAAATTTACATACACTTAACTATCTTCGACAACAATTTATAAATTTTCTACAACTGACATTCACGTTAATAATAGATATTTGACTTATCCCTTCTTTTTCACCATACATTTACTCCTCTGCGCGATGAGGTCGCTTAACTTCTTGTTAATCTGACCATTGCATGAGGAACTCTAGCCTTGATAGATGGGAGATACGTGGAAAGAGGAACATGTTAGTTGATGAAGCCTTCAATGTGCCTTATCACTAAAAACACATGGATGTCATATTCACCAAGAGTTGTAGAAACTTGTTTATAGAAATCAATCTCAGTAGACCTTGACATGGAAACTCCAAAGGAGTAAAAGCACATAGATAATTTCTAGATAAGATTAATTGGATGTGGAGAAGAACATATGGACTAATAATCAAGATTCTTTCACATTCCAATGAAAGTCTAATGTGTGTTGCTAATTTCAAGCTCAAGCTCTAATGAAATAAAATCCAATGCACACCAAATTTTGAGTGCCTTCACATTGAGAGCATACACAATATATCTCATCAAAATAATAATGCATAGTTTGATTACAGATAGATTGTGTATCATATATGAGTCACATCATTCATATCTATCATTTTCAGCACAATGAAACAGTCATTCCTGGTTCCTAATTTTTTGTGCAGACCTGGGACTCTCAGCGAAAGTCATCTGTTACTAGCTAATTCATTTCTTTTTCTTTATTACACACAAGGGTTTTAGGTGGGATTTAATTTTATCCTGATTAAATTTCCATTCTATTTTACATGCTTCTTTTGTACATCTTTTTACTGCATTATATGTCCTCTTAGATTAGATTAACTATCCTAATTTTAACAACATTTTAATTAATCATGTTAAGAGTCATAGACCTGACCCCTTATCATTGTTTCTAGTTTAAAAATCCTGTATAATCCATAGGGTCAAGTTTAATTATCATTTTTAATCCATGTTATAATTGGATTCTTTTCAATTTTTATTTTAATCGGGTGAATGTGAAACACTATTTGTTGGGAGAAAGATGGAAATAGGTTTTGCATTTTCATCAAATCATTATGTTAATAAGTTTGACCATTTATATGATATATCTATATGGAAAGTATTGTGATATAAGGTAGAAGTGGTACATAATGAAACAATAACACTTGTAATGTGTGAGAGTGTGAAATGTATATGCCCATAAGATCCTTAGTATGAGAGAAAAGGTGCAGTGCTAAGCATCATTGTAACATGTAATAATATTTAAGATCTTCATTCACCACTAGAGACCAAGTGAGCATGTATGTGTATATATAAATATAAGGACATACAAAATATTTGGCTAACATAGTAAGAAAAGTGTGTCATGTAGGTAGTATAAGCAAGCAAGAGTAATTGCAAGTAAGATATAAAAATGAAGCGAGTGGATTAGAATGGTATGAAATGTATGAGTGATATGGTAGGAGAATAATGCCCCTAACGGATGTGCATAAAATGAGGTTCATTTATAAAATATCCCTAAACAATCAAGAATGAACCATAGGACAAGAGTCCGTCATCAAAAAATGGTTTGAAAGTGTGAACGAGAAAGATAGATCATGAAGAATAGAGTGTAAAAGGTGAATGTGGTGAGGTTCATTTCAAATTTAGACCCTCATAATTCAAATATAAATTTTGGGGCTATATTGCATCATAGGGTAATGATGATACAAACTATGTATCAAGTTGTGTAAGAAAGCTTAGAAATAGGAAGTATGAAGCACATAGCATAATAGTAGCAATAATAGACAAGAAAAGACAATAGGAGGGAAGGAAGAAATATTGATGCCCCATAAGTTTGATTTTATAAAAATCAAGTGAATTCATCAAAGATATCATTAGTTTCAGGATCATAGCCTATTGGATTTGGGTTAGAAACTTGATAAGAAATAATGTGGGGTTGATCATATAAAGAGCATTTGCAAAAAATTATACATGCCTATAACATATTCTTCATCAATGAAAGGTGTTTTTGGAGAAAATAAAATAAAACCCTAATGTTCAAGGTGCTTAATTCGTCATTTTAAATAATAACAATCATTTTCATTATTTCCATTGATTTGATTATAATTATAAAATGGGATACCTTGATATTTGGATAGCCTATAAGGAGGATAACTATGAGTGGTTGGAAAGTTGATTAGCTGATGATTAAAGAGTTTGGGAAGAATATCATTGTGCTTAAAATTTAAATCAAACTTGAGAGGTGTGGGTAACACAAAGACTTGGGGTTCATGGATATGAGCACATGTAGAAGCCATATAAGTAGAATGAGATGTAGAAGAAGAACTAACATTGGACTGAAAAATGATCTTAATATGTTGGATTTCAGCTACGATAGATGTGATCATGGATTCCACTTCCTTAATTTTATCTTGAAATAAAGAATGTCAATCTTGAACTGAATGACAAATGGATTGATTAATAGTAGGAATAAAAGAGTCATCGAAAAGACAATTGAAGATGGAACTTATTTGTGAAGGTGGCATATCGTTAGGGAGATTCATAGTGTCTAGGGTTTTTTTGGACAAAATATTTGCAAGGTGGGGGCATTTGAAGAAATTGATGCAAGGAGAATTGAGAAACCTTAGGAGACATGAAGAAAAATAAATGTGAAAAATAAGGATCTGAAATACCAATCACAAGTGGGTTTCACCAAATGATTTAACAAAAAATATGTTTTATTAAACCCTAATTACAGAGTAGTTGAATGTAAACAATTATATATAGCTTCTAAGAACAATATTATGCAATAAAATAAGTGTGTGAAGTACAAAAATCTAAGAAAGAGATATAGAAAGGATGACTTAGTTGATTTGTGTTTGATCCAGGATTGGTACATGATGGAAAAAATGATGAACAAGAGGTGAAAATTGTTGTAAATTCTTAGGATAAATTCTACAAATCATAGAACAAGTTGGAAAGGGGTGCATGGACTGGGGAAAAGGAACCTAGGGGCCAGAGACTGCGATTAGGCATCCATGATTGTAGAAATCATTAGAATTATTTTTGTTGTGTCACACAAGTGTCCCAAATATTCTTTGTTGATTGTTTGTATGTCTATCCTTGATCGTAGAAGGTACCTGTAGCCTACAAAATAGAATTTTACCTAAAAACCCCATAAAACCACATCAAATACAAAAAAGAAAGAGGCAATATCAGGAGTCAAAATGACCCTAAAGGTCACTTGAAAAAGTGAACTAAGCTCTGAACTACATCTTAGAATCCATGTAGTTCTTGTGTGTGTGTGTGTAAGGATTATGCCCTAGGATTCCCTAGTGCATGTTGCACTTGATATAAAGATAGATTTGGTAGATAATGTTGATGTGTGTATGGAGCAAAATGAACTTCCCCTTTCTATGTAGTGTATGTAGAAAAAGAAATCCCTTTTCCCTTGAATGGATGCTAGATGGAATCTTTAAATAGTTTTAGGTTTTTTTTGATTGTATGATTAAGTGATAGTAGTAATGTTTAGAGCTGGGTCCCTCATTTTGTAATCATAACTATATACTTATATGATTACCTTGTTTTAATTTCTAAATTGACAACTAGAAGGATGAACCATAAGTGAAAAATATTCCCAAAATATTAAAGAGACTTAAAAGGAGAGAGTAAGATAAGAAAATGGTCAAGGGTGCTGAGACGGGACAAGAGCGTGTGGGTGTTGTTGTCTTGACAATGCGTTGGTGTTCAAATTCATAAAAGATAAATATGTAAAATACCGACTAGGATTTAGGGTGTCTATGAACAAAAAGGAAGCAAGAAACCAAGAAAATAGGAAGAACATAGTTGTCAACCACTAGTTTTATTTCTTAGGAATCGTGTAAATGCTAGCTTGCTTTTAGGACCCAGAAATGTTCCCAAGCATGTGATTTTATCTCTACAATTTATAGTAATTCCTAGATATAAAATAACATTAGGTATGATGCTATTTCTAATAAAAATAATAACCAAAGGAATTCTAAAATCTTCGTACTTTGGAGGAAGAACCTTCCCTACTAAAAGTTCAACCAAATTCCCATCTACTTGGATGGTATTAGGATATTGTTTTCTTCTTCGTGGGTTTTTATGTATAATTACTTAATGAACTTATGAATCTTAGAAAAATCCTTGATATATTATATTATATAAATTCCAGTACTAAGTCATTGCAGTTCTTGTATAAGCTCAAATTCAAAAATCTTATGATGATGTTGATTTTATTATTTTTATCACAATATTTCTAGAAATGGTATAGCTGGTGAATAAGAGGTTTTAGTAGGTTTTTCATCTTGTAGAGGTGTTTTACGAATTATATCTTCTAATTATTATTTTTCAAAATATATTTCCTTAATGAATGGTGGAGAATAATTTTTAATAGTCTTTCTTGACTGGAGCTAAATACTATCATAGCTAATGGTGTTTGTATTAGAAGAATTATCTGATTTCAAGGTATATATAAGGGTTCCCTATTTCACATTTTTTGGATTGGACACATGTTGAGAAATAAATTATGGTTAGTTTACCTATTCCACTTTATGTGGTTGGTTGTGGTTGGAAGGTATGAGCATGGGGGATTTATTCTAGTTTTTCATGTTTTGGTTACACCTTTATCCTTAGAGTGATTGGTTGTATAGCTTTGTTGGCTATAGTTCTATTAGGGTACCCATTGTTGTTGATATTGTTGAGGTACCCATTGTGGTTGATATTGGATTTCCCAAGGTGGATTACCCCATTCTTGAGGAATTTATTGATACAAAAGTTGTGGGGTAGTCGATGGTGTATTCCATTGATTTGCAAGCCATTGATTTCTAGGAAAAAAATGTTGATTTGATGGAAAACTGCCACCTTATATTTCACCTACATAATTAAGCTTTGCTTCATGGCGGGAAATTTTATTTACATGATCCTTAAAATATAGGATTAATTTAAATTGACTAGTGGAGTGCTTTAGATCATAGATACCACATATATCCACTGTATCTAGAGGGCAATCCTTAATTTCATGTTTATCTCTATACCTAGGGTAATGAATTGATAAAGACTTAGAAGCCTTTTCTTTTTCTTTCACACTATCCAAAGAAGTGTTTAGATGTACTAAGATTAATTTTTGATGTTATAAAACTCCTCTATCAACTTTTTCACTTCGTTAAATGTTTTATTTTGTTTTCTCCTTTGAAATCATGGTCTATTCCTTGAATAGTTTCTACATAGATGAACAATATCTCCAAGTCCTACTTTTTTTTACATCACCTCTACCCATTAAATTCACAAAATATATGGATTCATCATCAATCCATTTGATACATATAGTTATTTCTAAACTCTTTGTCAAGTTCATTATCACATTGTTTATAGATAAAGAGGTATCTATCAAAATAATCCTTCAAGGCTTTCATCTTCCTTATGGGTCATCCTGAATATTTCTTCTTTGTGGTCACAAAATTTATAAAATGTTTGATATTTATATAGGAAAATTGTTTCCATTTCACCCCAATTATGAATAGAGTTATGGGGAAATCCAAATAGCCAACTCATGGATATAAGTCCTTGAAGGTTAAAGGAAAACATTCTAGATTTTGGTTGTCTATAGTGTAATCATAAGTCTGAAAAAGGACGTTAAACTCAAATAAAAACTTATCAGGGTATTCTAAATATATTCCCCTAAAAGTAGGAAATACTAATAGGGATATATTATTCATAAGATCCTCCTCTTCATCATTCATTACAATGGGACAAATGGATTTTATTCCCTGTGAAGGGTCTTCATTTTCTACTCCTTCCATTTTCTCTCACAGTTCAATCTCAATTGTTGAACCTATGGTTTGATTATGGGGATTATATTTAATGATTTTTTTTATCTATAAGCCTATGATTTAACTAAATAAACACTTTCTTAAATTTCCTGTATTTACTAATAAATATTAAAGGAATTATTAGACCAATAGTTCCCCTAAATTAATAGATTGTGAAGTTTTTCCAGTTCCACTTACTTCTAGAAGAACACAAGCTCTTCATGTTAACACATACAGGTGGTTGAGCCATTATATAAATTAAGGGATAAACATTCTTACATGGAAAACTACAAGAATAATTAAAAACATCTTAACTCGACATATACCTATTGATACATTTCCCCAAAAAATGACACAAAAAAGTGTTGAGGGTCATTGAATCATCATCTTTAGTTAGATTTTTATACATATATAAAATATAGGGTGACATCTAAGGTTGCATTATATAGGTAACATGATGAAATACATTTCTAATAACCCCACTAATCTAAGATAAAACACTAAAAAATTAAATGCTACAAAATGTGAAAGTACAAAAATACAATAACAATATTAAACCATTAATTATATGTATAATAAAGATGCATGAACTTTATGACAAACTATATAATTTACATAGTTCTACAATTAATTTAAATGTAGAGTAAAATATATGAAACTAACTAATGAAAATACATGAAAATATTTCTCCTCCTTGGGAGAGAGTGTCCTTCCCCTCCCCCTTAGATTTGGCTTGGAAGCAATAAAAAATTCTCAACAAAATTATCCAAAAACTCCACTTATATTAACTTGATGTGTGATACAATATAAATTTAATCTATATTAATTAACTTGTTAACCCCATCAAAGTTTGCAATGAAGCATTTATAAGATTTTTTTATATGAATCTTTCTACCTCTCATGAATACAAATCTAGATTCTATATTCATGGTGGTTTATTCATTAAAAGTATTATTGGAAATAGATACAAATCTAGCTTTGTTGATTAAAAAATGGATGCTACTAAAAATATCATTTAACTAAGAAAATATGAAATTTTCAATTTGAAAGTTCCTTTAGGAATCTTCTCTCATAAGGTGGTAGATTGTCCTCATTTCCTCTTTATTGAATAGTTATTTCATGGCTTTGGACTACCATGTGTTACATCAGGGAAATATTATTTAGGGTCTCTATGTTACATGAAATCCTTCTCGTCCTCCTAATATCTATATAGCTTTGATAGCTAAGTGTATTTTTAGGGATTCCATAGCTTATGGATTGGATTATTGAGCTTGGAAGAAGAATTCCTAAAATTTTCTCAAGTTTCATGATATCTTTAAAGAATTTATGCAATTTTAGAAAGAGTCCCATGCTTTTCTCACGAGTCCTATTATTTTAGCCTATTATTCTAGAATAAAGAAATGACGTACAGATATCTTGACTCAGTCAAAATAAAGGATTTTGATCAAATTTTTGCTGCTTGTTATTTCTTCCTACCCTATTTTTACATGATTTTTTTTTCCACAAGAACAATTAGGAGTTACATAAAAAATCACGTCACAATTCCCTAAAGGATAATCCATAATGTAAATGTACCATAATTAATCTCTAAAATAGATAAAATAAAATTAAACATGATTAAGTGAATTCGGATAAATGAAGGCACTCAATTTAATTATAAGTTAACGTACAATTTCAAGTATTGCTATGTGACACCATGGAATTGCGCACGATGTTTGCAGCTTTAGCCTTATGTGCTCTTCATTTGCATGATATATTCAAATTTATAAAGTTGTCTCACTTACTTTGATTCTTTGTGTGTACAATGGCAACATTTGATCCGTCTAAATTTCAATATTCGTTGAATTGTTGCTACTTTGTTTTATCACTATGAATTTAATCAACCTTATGCTATGGATTGTTTTTCTCTTTTCATGCACACATTTGTGTTCACAATATAGTAACTTTCAGGACTGTTTTTTTTCCCTTATCCACCCCGAATTTATCTCTCTTGATATGTTATGGTTATTAGGAGATCTTATGCATCAACAATTTACAATAGGTAAGTTCAGACTTCTAACCCTCAAGAGACATTGGAGGCACTATTTGTTTTAGATTTTTCTCATGAGATACATTAGTTATACCAACACATATGATAAAATAGCTTTATCTTAAGTACATCAAGAGTGTATGATTTTCATTTCATAGTAAAGTTGGGAAATGTTTCATGCATAAGGTGTGAATTTACTTCAGTTTATAGTTGGTTGGGCATTAGATGATGTATTTTATCTTTCACTAATATTGCTGAAAATCTATAGGGTTCATTCTACTCTTCGTCGACTTAGTACCTTCAAAATATCTTGGTTAACTTCTTATAAGGGCATACTGACATGTTAACAATTTATGTATGAAATACTTAATGATCAAATTTACACCCTTTGAATTATACTGCGGGGTTCATGGTCATTTTGTGTCCCTAATGTTTATTGCACTCGATGTACTAGTCCCTATGGATATATATATTGAGTTAAGTTGCACAATGTATTTAGACCATTTTTAAGCCTTACACGAGAGCTATGGAATGACAGGAACTTCCAACTCTATTTTCGGATGCCAAATAATATTTATTGGGTCATTTCATCTTCCTAGGTCATTTGTATCATGAATTTACCTTTCAAAACATCTATGTAAGTAAAGTTAACATCACCTCATTTAAAAAACTAGAAATCTCATAAAGAACTAATCCCATTAAAAATACATGAACTATGCACTCAAAATGATTCATAAATATCGACTAATTTCATAATGGGTGATTAAATCTATTAACTTCAAATGGTCCCATACTATAGTTACGAAGAGTCTAAGCTAGGTGATAATTCTAGCTTCCCTATTTCCAAGCTAACAAAGTTCCCTATTTCAAAGTAAGTTATAATAGCACAATCCTATCAAACATAGAGTGGATGTGGGCTTCATAGTTTCAAAGAAGTGTGTGTTCATATAGATGTTACATGCTAGGTAGATAGATACACTGTGATGATCTATGATGTCTCTTTGGCATTAGTCCTAATATAATTTGTGCATGGATTGCACTCTCAAGTATATGAATAAAGGCTAGTGTTAAGTTTTTCTATTATTAGATTCAAATGTGTTAATGCATACATGTTTTTATGTTTTCCACGTGTGGTTTTGAAGGTTACACGGTATAAGGTGGCTCTTCATTAAGCACCATGTTGAAAAAAATTCCTCATTCCTATTTAAGATTACTGAAATGGTAATAATAAAATAAGAAACTCCAAGTATGAGAGGGTTTAAGATAGCTCTGAATGGGATGATGATGGATACAGGTGCAAAAGAAGAAACTCCTCACCATGAGCTAGGTGATCTACATAACAAAGAGAATTCAACGCAAATTATGGATTACTAGATACATGGATGGGTTACTTGACAATGTCAGTCCTGAGAAGTGAAAACTTCCTAGGATGGATGTCAACCCATGTTTTGATAAAAGACAAATACATTAATGATTGAAAAATTAGATGTAGCAGATAATTGATCTAAAATAGAAACCTGAAATGCAATAAAGATGATAAGATGCAAATATGATCTATAGTAAATGATCAAACCAAATAGAAATAGGGTGCAGGTTGATAGTGACCTGAAGACTGCAAGGCACTAGTCGACGAGGGACTAGGAGCAGTACCAAGTGAGAAAATTTAGACCAAGAAGACCTGTATGACTCCTGAAGGTCTTGGAGGCATATTTAGAGTTAATGATGAGGTTGAGATGAAGAAGAGGAACCTATAAGAGATTTGGAACTAGATTTGATAGAAAGGATGCAACAAAATTATAAAATTTGACGGTGGATGCAATGAACACTTATCTAGTTGACGACGACCTGGATGAATCAGCGGTGACTGGAGGTGATGAAGTCTATAGGGATAGCTACATGTGTGCAAGATATGAAAAGATATAAAGTAGCTGTGAGTATCAGAAAGGGGATCAATTGGAAAATAGAGGCATGATAGTAACAAAGAGATAAATATGATAATTTTAGGGTGGATCGATGATGATCAACATAGGTGCAGGGTCGACATCGATTGTTAAAAATCTAAGATTTGATGGACAAGGATGGACAATAACAATTATCTGTAGATGGGAATGAAGATCTAAAAGGATATAGATAGTGCTCATGGATGATTGATGAACCTGCAAAAGAGCTTATAAGGAATAAGATGATGAAATTATAATAATAGATCTAATCATGCAAGAGAGAAACAAGTCTCCAAATCTCCAAGAGTTAAGAACAAGATCTCTAAGATGATGATGACAGTGATTGCAGTGAGAAGAGAAGACAACTTGCAAAGGAAAGAAGCACAAAGCCAAATCCTGAAGTACTCCAAAATTGCATGCCTCTTTGCAAAGGAGGAGGTAATGGAACGTATTTATAGGGTCGACGGTGACCCAGATGGGTCACCGGAAACTGCAGCAAGCCATTTATTTGGGCATTGAAATGATGCCCAACTCGAGGCAAAATGGGCCTAAAGAGGGCATATTAGGGTTTTGGGTTATAAGGATGAGCTAGGGTTACCTAGGGTAGATAAATGGGTAGGTGGGAGGTGGAAAATATTAAATAAAGGAACACGGGAGGTGAATTTATTAAATGAGGGTATAGGGATGGATAAAATGGAGGATCTACGGAGAAAAACAATATTAGGGGATGATTTATGAGGTAATTAAGGGTGATTAGGGATGATCATGGGAGATTAATTAAGGGTGTGATTAAGGTAGAAAATACCAATTAAATGGATAAATAGATTTTAGAAGGAAAAATGGGATTTAAATGGGAAGAGAGGTATGTATGTAGGAAATGATGATAAAGAGAGTGAATGTTGGGTGAAGGGACCAGCGATACCAAAAATTGTTGTTTACATTTGCCCCTTTTTCTCGAATGGTTTGCGTTGGGAAAGCCATGAGAAAAAACAATAAGGGATGAAACATAATTGATGAGGTGCTCCCCCTCAAACTAGGGATTTATGACATGAAGGGGAATTGGTCACGAATTTAAGGGAACAATTGAAAGGATGAGAAAAAGAAGATGATGACAGGAGATTCCCCAGGCATGAGGAGAAATAAAAACTAAAAATAAACAAAAATATGGTGGTGATTTTGGATCACTTTGATAGGGAAAAAATTATGGTCTCAATGTAGATGATGGAAATGTCTAACGAACCCATGATTTAGTTAAAACCACTACAAGATGGATGTAATTCAATGGGAATCCACTCACATGGATATGTAAGCCATGGGACCAATGACACGATGGAAGATATCAAAAACATGTGCAAATAAATGCGAGGCTGGTCAAGAAACTGGTCTTGATAGAATTTCAGGGGAAAAGTAGATACAAAATACTATAGACATGAGGAGTTGAAAAAATGTACATCCTTGTGGGACAAAAAATGGAGAGATGGCCATGGAGGTGGGCTTAAAATGAGATATGGTGCCCCAAGAGGGATCACAAATTTTTCCATGAATGGTGGAATTTACCTGTGATCAATAATGTGCTACTAGACAAGATAATAGGAAAGGATAGAAATATGAGGCACATAAGCCAAATATCAAAGTGTTATGGGTGACACATGAGTATAAAGTGAAGGAGATAAAAGGATTGGATGAGATGAGATAAAATATAAAATGCGACCTTTTTAAGATGACCAAAATATAGAAAGGACACTCCATCATAGGAAGGAAGGATCATAGAATATATTTTTTAGACTATATTTGAGGTAAAGAATGAAAGGGAACAATGCAAAGAAATGCACTTGTGGCCATTGAAAGGTGTTAACACATAACTAACAATAGTTAGTCACATTTTAAGATCTTGAGGAATAGATGGAAAGTGAGTTTGTAGGATTACTATAGACATGAAAAAGAGGATAATATGTATCTTGTATGAGGAAGAGGGTTCTCTTTAGGTGGTAATCCTAGGTCCATGCTCAATCTCTGAGAAATATGACAAAAATTTCTCAATGCTGGAAGTTTTCTATAGAGGAGAAAGCTGATCAATGTGGGAATATTTCTTAGGATTGTGTTTTTGATATTTTATTTTGCTTTTAGATATTTGGAAGGTTGATCAATGTGAGAAGCCTTTTCTTCCATGATATGAGATCATATCCATGTTTTGAGGGATTGATCTAAATTTTTCTTATTGAATTTTAGATTTTTGAGTTTTTAGATGGAAGGATAAGATATGCATGATATTTTTCCTTTGAGGGATCAATCTAAACTTTTGAAAAAAAAATATTTATGTGAACATATTTACTTCAAGGTAAAAATCTATTTTTGGATATGATAGCTTTTTGATGGGAGCATCTAGAATTTTTGACTTTAGGATAGAGCTGGAGATAGACAATTAAACCACTTATGGAAGAGATAATAAGATTTACAAGTGACACCTATGGACTGTTAGCATGGTTCAAGTAGGTATATAATAAAAATATGAATGTAATGATGGCAGGGTTCCCACCTAGAAGTAATAACTCATCCATAAGAAATATGTTATGGGCATAGTCGTTGTGCCCATATTCAAGTTCATAGATAGGAAATGGACTGTAGACCACATGATTCAAAATCATTACAATGAGATATAGAAAGGTAGATGAGGGAGATAATATATTTATATGAATAATGTTTCACTGGTGGATATGTTAACACTAGGAAGTTTTCAAGTGCAAGGCATTGAGATTTTCCACTTCTAGTTTATTATAAAGAGACACTAAATGATACACCCAAAACCCATACTTAAGTTTAATAATGTATGGTCTAATCGAGTTGAGAGAATTTTTTTCCTCATTGGATCCTTTATAGAGTAGTGATAGAGATTAAAAGAGGTTATGGGGAAGAAACATGGTGTCATCTATGTCTATGGGTTTGTTAGACAAAGAGTAAGATGGATCGATGTGCATGGGAGATGTGGATGAAATAGGGTACATGAGAGGATTAAGAGTGAGGGGTGGATACTCCCTTGGTGACATATGGTGTATTTCATTAGGAAAATTGGATGATTTAGTGGATGCCGAAGGATATGGGCTAGGATAATTAGAAGGATTAGTGATGATAAATCTAAGTTTTCATTTGAAATATGGTTGAGGGTCATGAGGGTGAGGAGGATTAGTAATGTGGATGATGTCAATGAAAAGAGGGGGCCTCCCTTTAGGATAAATATAGTTTTGGGGAGGGATTATGATGAATCATTTGATTGAGAACCTGACTCAAAATCATTAGGAGGTGAGAATTTGGTTGGAGGATTGGATTTGAATGTGGATGGGATATACGGAAGAGGGTTATCTTCATGGATGAATAGGTCATTTTCTTATATGAGATTATGGATGAGATTTTGGAGGGCCTTAATTTTTTTTGTATCATGTCCATGGGTATGGTGGTTGGTGGTTGTAAATTAACTCACAATAATTAATATGTTGTTTACTAATCCATAGCCATTTATTCATTAGACCTAGGGACGTAAAATTTCTACTCTCCCAATGTTGTATACATAGTTACATGTGCTTAAGAGGTATAAATAAAAGATTTATTTCACAACAATTGGAAATACAATTCTATAAATAATCTACATTGTAGATTGAAATGAAAATATACAGCTAAGTAATATGTAGATAAAATCATAACGTAAGCAAGCAATGAACTGTTGCAATTCTAATCCATGCATGTAAGGAACTAAAACAACAAACAAAACAAAAGGGGGTTTAAAAAACCACACGTGGGCCTTGCCTTGGGTGCTAATCCTTCCTAAGGATTGTGTCTATAGCAAAGTGATAGAACTTGGATTTTATTCACGACCATGAAGATTTAGAATGAAACTTACAACAATTCCTTAACTATGGATTGATATCTACTATAGTCTCACCACTCTCTTTACATTCAATAGAGACATGAAGAGACTCCTTCAAACTAACAGTTAAATTTTGATTAAGTAAAATATCACAACCAAGAAATCCATAGATTCTTATGCATGCAATTAGAACTGAGAAATGTTGTTCTAATACAACATAACTAATTTTTCATTCTAACAATTAGTTATCAAGTTAAATCAACTAGTTCCACAATTTTAGTTACATAGCATAATCAAGTATTGGCATGAGATCTACTTCTTATTTTCATAAATCCTTCTTTATTGATATGTGAAAACACAAGTGAAGTATCCATGTTGATCATGATTCCCACAATCACAGTCTTGTATATGTGTGTGTTCTCCTTTGGCTGCAGGTGATTTTATTTGGATGAGTCCCAGTTACTACATGTCAGTTGCTACAAATGAGTCCCTTTACATTTTGAAAAATTTTCTTCAGTTACATGTTAGTGGAAACATATAACAACTTCTTTCAAACAAGTATGAACTTTAGAAATAGCACTATTAATCATTTCATTGCATTAAAGAGATTAACATGCACTTTCAAAATCCATGAAATAGAGTAACTTAGTAATAGTTATATTAATTAATATAAGTTCCATAAGTTTAATTTCAGGTGGAAATGTCTGATGGGATAACCATGATAAACAAGTTCAAGGGTATATAAAATCTACAGCAAATGAGACAATTAAAACAGTAATTAAAGGGTTTCATCAATAATAAGTGCAAATGAAATTATAATCGAACCATGGGGGTTTCAGTTCATGTAAATTGAAATATTTGAGAGTAGGAAGAGTGATTATAGACACTTGAAGGATTCGTTAAATGATTTTCTTTATAATATCCAATGGGGGATTTTGAGAATGGGTTGTATGGATTTTGGATTGATTGGGTTTTGGAGAGAGGAGGTTAAGATAAGTGCCTTAACATTTTGAGGATTTTTGGGAGCCTTTGATTCTGATGTGGACCTAAAATGGATAGATGATTTGCATTTAGAAGGAGGTAGAGGTCATTTGGATGATTTTTATTCAGACTTGGGAGGAGGAAGAGATTGTTTGGATTTAGATTTTTTGATGGGTGTTTTAGATGAATAGCCTGGTCCGAAAATAGATGGGTAAGGTATTGAATATAGATGATGAAGTGTTATATTACTTAGATGGTTTGAATTATTGGGGATTCAAAGGAGGGACCTCTAATTTCTTAAGTGGATAGATAAGATATTTTTTATTAGGAACTACAAGGTTTTTAGAAAATTTCCACAAAGATTCACCTATGGCGGGAATTATAATGATTTTGACTGGGGGATCCTTATAGGTAGAATCATGTGATATAGATTTTTTTTTAGATGTGGGGATTGGGACATCCTTTGTAATGGGATCAAAGGAGGATGTCTTCTTTGTAGGACTATTGAGGGATGATATAGATAAGGGAACATATTCAGATGTTGATGTGGGAATGATTACAAATTTGGATGTGGTTGATGTTAAAGGTATAGAAGTGGATATAGATTTAGAGATGTATGATGAGGATGTTGAGATAGATATTAAAGTAAACATGGGTAAAGATCTAAGTACAGTACACATGGATATAATAGGTATAGAGAGGGATGGGGATTTCGATGTGATTGAGGTAGGTGGGAGTAAAATAACCATGGATATAGTAGATGTAGATGGAATGGGTTTAGAGGTGTATGTAGGTGTAGGTGAGAATGTAGATAAAGGGGCAGAGGTCAAAGTAGGCATGGATATGGAGATAGATATTAAGGTAGGCGTGGGAAATAATATAGGTATAGAATATGTGGAAGATGTTGATATAGGTGTAAGCATAGGTATGATGGTAGATGTAGTTACAGAAGTAGAAACTAGTGCTGATGTAAATGATATTGTAGGGGTGAGAGTAAATGTAAAGGTAGGCATTGCTTTAATAGGTATAGGTATAGTAGAGGGTACAATAGATGTGGGTGGTAATTTTGAATCTTGACCTAAAGTATTGATCGTGTGGACGTTGGGTGCTTGATATATAGTGGGATTGTTGTAATTATTCAGTCCTTACTTGGGAAAAATTTTCTTTAAAATATATGAGGTTGATTAGGAGGTGTGTTGGGATTATCCAATTAAAGGTCACTATGATCTAGGAGTTGTTGAATGAGATCCTTGAAGGAATGACACATTTCAATGTTGTGACCAAAAACTTTGTGATATTCACAATGGTGAGCCTCATGATACCACATGGGTTTTGGGTCACATCATCAATAGATCAGATAGAGGGAAGTTGGATGAGATGTATAACCATTAATTTGTCAAAAATAGAGTTGTATGATTCTCTAAGGGGAGTGTATTTAGGGTTTGGTATTTGATCCCTTTGTGGAGGAGGATTAATATGGGATGTAGATGCGGATGATGAATCAATTGTGATGGTGTTTTTTGGGTTCTTTAATTTTTTGGTATGGGTGGATGGATTAGTGAATTTGGATTAAAGTTTGAGATGACCTTGCTCAAGGGAAAAAATTTCAAGTGTACAAGCCTTGGTGAATGCCTCTTCAAAGCTTTGGAATGACTATATTTGAAGAGTAGAGGAAATATTCTTTACCTAAGACTGTGAGAAAATTTTGATGATTCCAGTCTATGGAAGGGAGAATGATAGCTAGTTGATTATGGCATGCCATCTAGCAATGAAATATGTGATAGATTTTTCATGAATCATTTAATGGTGAAGAGATATATAATGGTGATGTTACATGTACTGTTGATAAAAATGTGTGTTTTAGGAATAGTTCAATGAGTTGGGTGAAAGAGGATAAAGAATTTTGGGAAATCTTTGTTATACTAGTCCAATGTGGGCCCAAACAATGATTAGGGGAAAGTGCGGAGCATAAGGTCTTGGTCATGAGTGATGAGATAACATGCATGTATAAAAGTGCAAAGGTGCTATTGAGGGTCTTGTTTGATTTTAAGCTTGGGGAATTTTAGAAGTTCCCAATATGGAGGATAAGGTTTTATGGGAACAAATGGGTTGATGGGCTCATTAAAAATATGTTCATAATAGAAGGTAGTTTTAGAGCCTAAAGTAGCAACTTTAATATTGGCCATTCTACTTAGTAAAGCATGCATATGGTTTTTAGATGTATAGGGATGAAAGATTGATGGGTATGGTTGTTAGATATAAGAGGTGGATGGGTTTTGTTACTAATGATATCGATATATTTGAGGATGAGTAGGTGTTTATGAAGTGGTTGATAAGGGGGAGATGATATTTGAATCACAATGATTAAGAGGTTGGGAGATAGGGATGTAATGATATGGATGATATTGTGTTAGTTTTTTAGAGATGGGAATGTTAGATTGGTTTTGTGTGATAATAGTTGGGATTTAGGTATGGGATGTTGAGTCTATTTAATGGTGAATATGTGATGAAAGACACCTTAAAGAAGATATTGATGAGTTTGAGTTGATTCAGAAGGACCAAGATTTTGATGTGATGAAATTTACATGAATCGAGGATGTAGAGGTGGGGAGTGCTTTTTACCATGATTTTAGGTGGAGGATTGAAGTGAATGAGAATATGTGGAGTTTGGTAGGGGTATTGATAATGATAGTGGATGAAGAAGTTATGCAGATAGAAGAAGTGGGGGTAGTGTTGATACAAGGTAAGTTGGGTGGAATGGACTCCACCAATTGAGTGGATTGATGGGATAGAGGGATCATGGTGGAATTATGGATAAAATAGTCTTAAAGAGGGATAGGCTTAGTGTAACGGATCTATTGAAACTCTAAGAATTCATAAGGGATAACATGAGGTAAAAGGGTCTTTAAAGAAGCAGTAGATGGGGACATAACTGCTCTAGAAGTAATAGAATGATGAGAGGTATAAGGATTTATATTATGATGGGTATAATTTCTGATAACATGGGTCTCATGAAGAGAGACAATAGAAAAAAGGGCTTGAAAAACCAAAGTAATGGTGACCGTAGGTGTAGAAGAAATAGTTTTTAAGTGTTGAAGTATGTTGGGATATATCATCAAAAATGAGGATGTTGTTAAATGAGGTAGATCATTACATTTTCTTGGTCAGAGAATGTGTGATAAGAGGAATGAAATAGAAAAATAAGAACTTATATAGTTTATTAATAAACAAGTCAAGAAAAAAAAATTATTCATCTTTCTTATTTAGAATTATGTGAAAAATAAGAAAATGGGCTCAAAGGGAACTATTATCCAAATAACTCTCCTAGTTATCTGAATAACTTATATTTTCATTCTGACTCTTGTGTTATACATTCTAGGTTGTGCACACTCAAAATCATTCTTTTGACACCTTAGCACAATTACAGTTCCTCTGTGTGCCCTTGTGTGCCTTCCTGCACCCTTTTCATTCTTCTATCTCCTTCAATTTCTTTCCTTCCCACACACCTCACACTTAATCTATTAGCTAAGTCCTTGGCCCCCTCACATGTTGCACCCCATTACTTTGTAATAGTTGTGCCTTCACCATACATTTCCTGCTCACTAGTCTATTTTATTTTCAATCCGCATGCACTTTTGTGTGCCTTTCTTTGTCTCCCCCAATTGCATTCATTCTTCCAATGCACATCCCAACACCCTCCTTTGTGCCCCTTCTATGTCAAGTCATCTTCTGTCATACTTGAGTGTGCTGCACATAACTAGCTAAAAGCGCACCAATAGGGTGTTGAATCTAGAAAACCAACCAGTGCATGACACATGGCAGAAAAGACAATAATTGAACAATGGCCATCATTTGAGCCAACCCACGCACGCCACATGTCTTGCATGCACCAACAGCTCTGACATCTTTTGATAGCTTTATATTTTTTCTACAGAGCTCAGATTGACACATGCCTGGACTTTTAAGAAAGCTAATGACACAAGCCTACAAGTTGGATATTCAAATTCAAATTTAGGTAGGATTTAGTGTGCAAAAATAGGGAAATGTATCTTAGCTCATCAATGCACATCTAATCGACCCTCAACTACCGGATTTCTTCAGATCTTTCCTTCTTCCTTCTTCCACCACACCAAAAAATACATGGGGAAGTGCATCTTATAGTCTTATAGGTGGATTTTACAGGCATTTAGTGTTTTTTGTTGGTGGTTGAAGATTTGAATTTGAGTTTCCCCTCCCTTCTCCTTCTCTTATCTACTTCTTCTATAAATAATAGAGTTTTGATTTGTAAAAGGATCCCTCCTTGTTGTAATGGCACCCATGCAAAAATGGTGTCCATATTCCCATAGGTCTTAGACCTTAGCATGGTCTCTCCAATGTAATCTTTGCCTCCTATCGTGGATGTAACTGACTATGCATCCCTTGAGCAATGAAATCATGTTTTGTGGAACTCTTGTCTTCCCTTTCTCGTTTTCATTACATTATCACCTATCCGTTACATTTTCTAGTATGTTGTACATATTCCTCTGCTTTTAGTCCATGTGTTCATGTGTTGCATTGTGCCAGAAGGCCAATACCATGTGTGATATGTGGTGTGCAACACCTCCCTCTCTCCCACTCCTTCATCTATTCTGTTGCCACTCATGAGAAGAGAGATCGACCCTTCCTGTGGGCTATCCCCTCTTTAGCTGAGGATTTCCCATTTTTGAACATCCTATATCAGGTCCTTTGCATGTCTAGTATAGCTTTCGATTGAATTCAGCAGGAGGAGTAGCCGAGTTAGAGTAGTGCGTGAGTTGGAGAGGAACTAGATTTATCTGGAACGGGATCCGTCC
>CM034157.1:296831974-296969732 GCA_019776745.2 Taxus chinensis
TTGTGAGTTTGTTTTCCATTTCCATTCCTTCTAGAAGAACACACGCTCTTCATTTAACACATACACAGGTGGGTTGAGCCCTTAATAAATTAAGGATAAACATTCTCATGGAAAACTACAAGAATAATTAAAAACATCTTAACGTCTACATAAATACCTTTGATACATTTTTCCCCAACAAATGACACAAAAGTGTTGATGGTCTAATCATCATCTTAGTTAGATTTTTATACATATATAAAATATAGGAGTGCTCTAAGGTTGCATTATATAGGTAAACATGATGAATACATTTCTAATAACCCCACTCTAAGATAAAAAACCTAAAAAATTAAATGCTTAGCAAAATGGAAAGTTACCAAAAAGAACAATAACACTATTAACCATTAATTAGTATGTATAATCAAAAGGATGCAACCTTTTATGACACACTTATAATTTACATAGTTCTACAATTAATTTAAATGTAGAGTAAAACTATATGAAACTAACTAATGAAAATACATGAAAATATTTCTCCTCCTTGGGAGAGAGTGTCCTTCCCCTCCCCCTTAGATTTGGCTTGGAAGCAATAAAAAATTCTCAACAAAATTATCCAAAAACTCCACTTATATTAACTTGATGTGTGCTACATATAAATTAATCTATATTTAATTACTTTTACCCCATCAAGTTTTGCACTGAAGCATTTATAAGTTTTTTTAGAATGATCTTTCTACCTCTCAGAATACAAATCTAGATTCTATATTCATGGTGGGGTTATTTTCATAAAGTATTAGTTGGAATAGATACAAATCCTAGCTTTGTTGATTAAAAAATGATGCTACAAAATATCATTTAACTAAGAAAATATGAATTTTCAATTGAAAGTTCCTTTAGAATCTTCTCTCATAAGGTTGTAGATTGTCCTCATTTCCCTCTTATTGAATCGTTATTTCATGGCTTGGACGACCATGTGTTACAATCAGGGAAATATTATTTAGGGTCTCTCGTTACATATCCTTCTCGTCTCCTAATATCTATATAGCTTTGATAGCTAAGTGTATTTTTAGGGATTCCATATCTTATGGATTGGATTATTGAGCTTGGAAGGAAGAATTCCTAAATTTTTCTCAATTTCCTTATATCTTAAAGAATTTTGCAATTTTAGAAGAGTCCCGATGCTTTCCTTTTCTCACGAGTTCCTATTATTTTAGCCTATTTCTTCTGAATAAGAAATGACGTACACGATACTTGATCATGTCCAAAATAAAGGGATTTTGATCAAATTTTTTTTGCTGCTTGTTATTTCTTCCTACCCTAATTGTTACATGAGTTTTTTTTTTCCACAGAACATTTTAAAAAAGGAGTTTTCCATAAAAAAATCACGTCACAATTCCCTAAAGGATAATCCATAATGTAAATGTACCATAATTAATCTCTAAAATAGATAAAATAAAATTAAACATGATTAAGTGAATTCTAAACTTACTCAATATTAATTAAACCTTATCACGAAACATTATTCAAGTATCATAAGTGACACCATGGGTGTCCCATGTTTGCAACTTTATGCCTTGATGTGACTCTTCTTTACATGATATTTCTTCTATTTTCTCACTTACTTTCTACTTTGTCTCTATATTGGCTCTCTTACATCTATAATTTTTTTGTTATTGTTGTTATTTTTTTATCACTAGAATTTAATCTCTTGTTGTTATGGTTGTTTTTCTCTTTTCGTGCCACATTTTCCACAATATGTAACCAATGTTATTTTTTTATCACTAGAATTTAATCTCTTGTTGTTATGGTTGTTTTTCTTCAGCATAAATTTACAATTGAGTTACAGTTCAATTTCTACTATGGACATTGAATACACTCTTTATTTTAGGTTTCATTATGGATAATTTGAACACCAACACATATAGATAAAATAAGCTTTGGGAGAAGAAAGAATGTAATTTTCATTTCATACTTAAAGTTGGGAAATGTATAAACTCAAAATTGTGAATTTAATATTTAAAGTTGGTTATTGTGATCATTGTTCTTGACTAAGAAAAATAATGGCATTCTACGCTTACTTAGTACATTACGACATATCTTCCTTAACTTACTTATTCTAGCACACTGACATGTCAACAATTTATGATTATAAATATATAAGACAAGTACTTTAAACTCTACTTTCCATTATGCAATTTCCAAATTTTATTCACTATGTACATCCCTATCCAAAACTATATATATTGGTTAAGTTGTATAATATAGTCCTTTTTAACCTATATGTTCTTGCAATGACATATCCTCCAAATCTATTTTCGATGAAATATTATTTGTTGGGTCTTTTTATCTTCCTAGGTCTTCTGTATCATGAGGATTTACCTTCAAAACTCTATGTAATAAAGTTAACATCACCTCATTTAATAACCTAGAAATCTCATTGAACTAATCACAAAAGGCATTATAGGCACCCAAAATATTCCTAAATTTGATTCAAATTGATTAGAGAAACCATGGTTACAGTGTAGAAACACTCAACTAGGTCAAGGATTCTAGCATCCCTCATCTCCAAGAACACCAAGTTCCCTATTTCAAAGTGTTAATAAGAGCACAATCCTATCAAACATGATCAAAGAAGTTCAAGTTTCCAACTAGTTGTATTTATATAGATGTTACCTGCTAGGTGGAGAGATACACGTGGTTTGAGGCCTCTTTACATTAGTCCTAATATAAGTGGTGCATGGATTGCACTTCAACATAAATACTAACCCTTTTTAAGGTATTCCACCATGGTTAGGATTTCATCCCAATTTAGTTGATAACATATGGTTTTTAGAGTGTGCAAAAACTAGGGTTTGACTATTGACAAAATTTTCTTGTACTTGTTTTAGATTAGTGAAATCATAAAAAATAAAATAATAAACTCCAATGAGAGGTTTTAAGGTACCTCTAGACGAGATGATGATGGATATAAAGGCACAAAATATCCTTAGAGTGATCTTGGTAACCTACATATGAAAGGAACTAAAACACAAAAAATGGATTAGTAGATAAGATGATGGGTTTCCTGAAAAATCTGATCCCAAGAAGTGAAAACTTCCTAGGATAGATGTCAACCCATTTTTTATAGAAGAGATAGATAAACGGTTGATAAATTAGATGTAGTAGATAATTGAACTGAAATAGAAACATTAAATATGATACGTGAGATAAGATTCAAATATGATTATAGTAAATGATAAAATAAACAGAAATAGGGTGGGTCGATGGAGACCTGAAGATATAAAGCACAATTGACAGGGACTAGGCCAATATAAGAAGAAAATTTAGATAAGAAGACCTGGATGACTCCTGAAGTCTAATATTATATTGATGAAGATATTGAGATGATGCAAAGAGAATATAGATTTGAATATGGAAGAAAGGATGTAAGAAATTTTTGAAGAGATGAAAACTACCTGATAGGGTCGACGGTGAATGGTCCTGATTGAAGGTGACTGGATCTCATGAAGTCTATATCTATAGCTACATGTGTGCAGAATGGAAAGATTAGTAGCTTTGAGGTCTAAAGGGATCAACAAATAGAGGCATGAAAGTAAGAAATATATAAATAGGATAATTTTAGGGTGGATCGATGATGATCTTCATAGGTGGATGGTGACTAGGAGAGATGTAATATTTGATAAGGTTAAAATATAAAAACACAAAATACAAATAATATTAAATGAAGGATGAGGTGATGAAAGGGGCTCTAGATGATTGCAAAACCTACAAGGATGAAGCATTAGAGAAAAGAGGAGACAAAATGGGGGCTCCAAAAAAGCTAAAAGTATCATCAAATCTCAAAAATGATGAAAAAGGAAAATCCAAGATGATAACAGCGATTAATGAGAAGAGAAGAAACTTGCAAAAATGAAGCCAAAGCCAAATAATACCCAAAGTTATGCCCCTTTGCAAAGAGGAGGTAAAGGAACCTTTATAGCATTGATGATGACCCAGATGGGTCATTGTTGACTATGGATATCCTTCCATTTGGGTTGTGGAAGAGTGAAGAGATCAAGATAATGAGCCCTTATGAGGTGGATTTAGGGTTTTAGATGATATGTATGAGTTAGGGTTACTTAGGATCGATAAATGGATATGTTGGCGCTGGAAAATATTAAATAAATGGAAAGGGGATGTGGAAACATTAAATAAGGCCCTAGGGATGGTAAATAGAGATATTTAGGGATAAAAATAGATTATAATGAATGATTTTATGAGTATTATGTTGATTAGGGATTATCATGGAGATTAATTAAGTGGTGGATTAAGGTCTAAAAACAAATACCAATTACATGTGATCCAATAGATTTTAAGAAGGGTACAGGGGGGATTTAAATGGGAAGATAGGTATGTATCTATGAAAATGATGATGATAGGGAGTGAATGCAGGGTGAAGGATAATGATACCAAAAATTGGTGTCTACATTTTCCCCTTTTTGTCAAGAGGTTTACGTTGGGAAATCCATGAGACAAAAATGAGAAGAGAAAAAAGATGATTGATAAGGTGATCCCCCTAAAACTAGAGATTAAAGAAATGAAGGAAAATCAATCACAATTTTAAAAGAGATAGATAAAGGGAGAAAGAGTGGAAATGATGAGAAAAATAAGATGATACTAGAAGATGACCTAGATGAGGAGAAATAAAAACTATAAATAAAAAAAATATGGTGGTGATTTTGGATCACTTTGATATGGAAAAATTATGGGTCTCATGTAGATGATGGAACGTCTAAACGAACCCATTATTTAGTTAAAACCACTACAGGATGGATGTAATTCAATTTGTTGAATCCACTCACATGGATATGTAAGCCATGGGACGCAATACACGATGGAAAATAATCAAAACATGTGCAAATAAATGCAGCTGGTCAAGAAACTGGTCTTGATAGAATTTCAGGGGAAAAGTAGATACAAAATACTATAGACATGAGGAGTTGAAAAATGTACATCCTTGTGGGACAAAAAATGGAGAGATGGCCATGAGGTGGGCTTAAAATGAGATATGGTGCCCCAAGAGGATCACAAATTTTTCCATGAATGGTTGAATTTACCTGTGATCAATAATGTGCTACTAGACAAGATAAATAGGAAAGGATAGAAATATGAGGCACATAAGCCAAATATCAAAGTGTTATGGGTGACACATGAGTATAAAGTGAAGGAGATAAAAGGATTGGATGAGATGAGATAAAATATAAAATGCGACCTTTTTAAGATGACCAAACATATAGAAAGGACACTCCATCATAGGAAGGAAGGATCATAGAATATATTTTTTTAGACTATATTTGAGGTAAAGAATGAAAAGGGAACAATGCAAAGAAATGCACTTGTGGCCATTGAAAGGTGTTAACACATAACTAACAATAGTTAGTCACATTTTAAGATCTTGAGGAATAGATGGAAAGTGAGTTTGTAGGATTACTATAGACATGAAAAAGAGGATAATATGTATCTTGTATGAGGAAGAGGGTTCTCTTTAGGTGGTAATCCTAGGTCCATGCTCAATCTCTGAGAAATATTGACAAAAATTTCTCAATGCTGGAAGTTTTCTATAGAGGAGAGAAAGCCTGATCAATGTGGGAATATTTCTTAGGATTGTGTTTTTGATATTTTATTTTGCTTTTAGATATTTGGAAGGTTGATCAATGTGAGGAAGCCTTTTCTTCCATGATATGAGATCATATCCATGTTTTGAGGGATTGATCTAAATTTTCTTATTGAATTTTAGATTTTTGAGTTTTTAGATGGAAGGATAAGATATGCATGATATTTTTCCTTTGAGGATCAATCTAAACTTTTGAAAAAAAAATATTTATGTGAACATATTTACTTCAAGGTAAAAATCTATTTTTGGATATGATAGAGCTTTTTGATGGGAGCATCTAGAATTTTTGACTTTAGGATAGAGCTGGAGATAGACAATTAACCACTTATGGAAGAGATAATAAGATTTACAAGTGACACCTATGGACTGTTAGCATGGTTCAAGTAGGTATATATAAAAATATGAATGTAATGATGGCAGGGTTCCCACCTAGAAGTAATAACTCATCCATAAGAAATATGTTATGGGCATAGTCGTTGTGCCCATATTCAAGTTCATAGATAGGAAATGGACTGTAGACCACATGATTTCAAATCATTACAATGAGATATAGAAAGGTAGATGATGGGAGATAATATATTTATATGAATAATGTTTCACTGGTGGATATGTTAACACTAGGAAGTTTTCAAGTGCAAGGCATTGAGATTTTCCACTTCTAGTTTATTATAAAGAGGACACTAAATGATACACCCAAAACCCATACTTTAAGTTAATAATGTATGGTCTAATCGAGTTGAGAGAATTTTTTTCCTCATTGGATCCTTTATAGAGTAGTGATAGAGATTAAAAAGAGGTTATTGGGAAGAAACATGGTGTCATCTATGTCTATGGGGTTTGTTAGACAAAGAGTAAGATGGATCGATGTGCATGGGAGATGTGGATGAAATAGGGTACATGAGAGGATTAAGAGTGAGGGGTGGATACTCCCTTGGTGACATATGGTGTATTTCATTAGGAAAATTGGAATGATTTAGTGGATGCCCGGAAGGATATGGGCTAGGATAATTAGAAGGATTAGTGATGATAAATCTAAGTTTCATTTGAAATATGGTTGAGGGTCATGAGGAGGTGAGGAGAATTAGTAATGTGGATGATGTCAATGAAGAGAGGGGGCCTCCCTTTAGGATAAATATAGTTTTGGGGAGGGATTATGATGAATCATTTGATTGAGAACCTGACTCAAAATCATTAGGAGGTGAGAATTTGTTGGAGGATTGGATTTGAATGTGGATGGGATATACGGAAGAGGGTTATCTTCATGGATGAATAGGTCATTTTCTTATATGAGATTATGGATGAGATTTTGGAGGGCCTTAATTTTTTTTGTATCATGTCCATGGGTATGGTGGTTGGTGGTGTAAATTAACTCACAATAATTAATATGTTGTTTACTAATCCATAGCCATTTATTCATTAGACCTAGGGACGTAAAATTTCTACTCTCCCAATGTTGTATACATAGTTACATGTGCTTAAGAGGTATAAAATAAAAGATTTATTTCACAACAATTGGAAATACAATTCTATAAATAATCTACATTGTAGATGAAATGAAAATATACAGCTAAGTAATATGTAGATAAAATCATAACGTAAGCAAAGCAATGAACTGTTGCAATTCTAATCCATGCATGTAAGGAACTAAAACAACAAACAAAACAAAAGGGGGTTTAAAAAACCACACGTGGGCCTTGCCTTGGGTGCTAATCCTTCCTAAGGATTGTGTCTATAGCAAAGTGATAGAACTTGGATTTTATTCACGACCATGAAGATTTAGAATGAAACTTACAACAATTCCTTAACTATGGATTGATATCTACTATAGTCTCACCACTCTCTTTACATTCAATAGAGACATGAAGAGGACTCCTTCAAACTAACAGTTAAATTTTGATTAAGTAAATATTCACAACCAAGAAATCCATAGATTCTTATGCATGCAATTAGAACTGAGAATGTTGTTCTAATACAACATAACTAATTTTTCATTCTAACAATTAGTTATCAAGTTAAATCAACTAGTTTCCACAATTTTAGTTACATAGCATAATCAAGTATTGGCATGAGATCTACTTCTTATTTTCATAAATCCTTCTTTATTGATATGTGAAAACACAAGTGGAAGTATCCATGTTGATCATGATTCCCACAATCACAGTCTTGTATATGTGTGTGTTCTCCTTTGGCTGCAGGTGATTTTATTTGGATGAGTCCCAGTTACTACATGTCAGTTGCTACACAAATGAGTCCCTTTACATTTTGAAAAATTTTCTTCAGTTACATGTTAGTGGAAACATATAACAACTTCTTTCAAACAGTATGAACTTAGAAATAGCACTATTAATCATTTCATTGCATTAAAGAGATTAACATGCACTTTCAAAATCCATGAAATAGAGTAACTTAGTAATAGTTATATTAATTAATATAAGTTCCATAAGTTTAATTCAGGTGGAAATGTCTGATGGGATAACCATGATAAACAAGTTCAAGGGTATATAAAATCTACAGCAATGAGACATTAAAACAGTAATTAAAGGGTTTCATCAATAATAAGTGCAAATGAAATTATAATCGAACCATGGGGGTTTCAGTTCATGTAAATTGAAATATTTGAGAGTAGGAAGAGTGATTATAGACACTTGAAGGATTCGTTAAATGATTTCTTTATAATATCCAATGGGGGATTTTGAGAAATGGGTTGTATGGATTTTGGATTGATTGGGTTTTGGAGAGGAGGTAAGATAAGTGCCTTAACATTTTGAGGATTTTTGGGAGCCTTTGATTCTGATGTGGACCTAAAATGGATAGATGATTTGCATTTAGAAGGAGGTAGAGGTCATTTGGATGATTTTTATTCAGACTTGGGAGGAGGAAGAGATTGTTTGGATTTAGATTTTTTGATGGGTGTTTTAGATGAATAGCCTGGTCCGAAAATAGATGGGTAAGGTATGAATATAGATGATGAAGTGTTATATTACTTAGATGGTTTGAATTATTGGGGATTCAAAGGAGGGACCTCTAATTTCTTAAGTGGATAGATAAGATATTTTTTATTAGGAACTACAAGGTTTTTAGAAAATTTCCACAAAGATTCACCTATGGCGGGAATTATAATGATTTTGACTGGGGGATCCTTATAGGTAGAATCATGTGATATAGATTTTTTTTAGATGTGGGGATTGGGACATCCTTTGTAATGGGATCAAAGGAGGATGTCTTCTGTGTAGGGACTATTGAGGGATGATATAGATAAGGGAACATATTCAGATGTTGATGTGGGAATGATTACAAATTTGGATGTGGTTGATGTTAAAGGTATAGAAGTGGATATAGATTTAGAGATGTATGATGAGGATGTTGAGATAGATATTAAAGTAAACATGGGTAAAGATCTAAGTACAGTACACCATGGATATATAGGTATAGAGAGGGATGGGGATTTCGATGTGATTGAGGTAGGTGGGAGTAAAATAACCATGGATATAGTAGATGTAGATGGAATGGGTTTAGAGGTGTATGTAGGTGTAGGTGAGAATGTAGATAAAGGGGCAGAGGTCAAGTAGGCATGGATATGGAGATAGATATTAAGGTAGGCGTGGAAATAATATAGGTATAGAATATGTGGAAGATGTTGATATAGGTTGTAAGCATAGGTATGATGGTAGATTAGTTACAGAAGTAGAAACTAGTGCTGATGTAATGATATTGTAGGGGTGAGAGTAATGTAAAGGTAGGCATTGCTTTAATAGGTATAGGTATAGTAGAGGGTACAATAGATGTGGGTGGTAATTTGAATCTTGACCTAAAGTATTGATCGTGTGGACGTTGGGTGCTTGATATATAGTGGGATGGTGTGTAATTATTCAGTCCTTACTTGGGAAAAATTTTCTTTAAAATATATGAGGTTGATTAGGAGGTGTGTTGGGATTATCCAATTAAAGGTCACTATGATCTAGGAGTTGTTGAATGAGATCCTTGAAGGAATGACACATTTCAATGTTGTGACCAAAACTTTGTGATATTCACAATGGTGAGCCTCATGATACCACATGGTTTTGGGTCACATCATCAATAGATCAGATAGAGGGAAGTTGGATGAGATGTAATAACCATTAATTGTCAAAAATAGAGTTGTATGATTCTCTAAGGGGAGTGTATTTAGGGTTTGGTATTTGATCCCTTTGTGGAGGAGGATATAATATGGGATGTAGATGCGGATGATGAATCAACTTGTGATGGTTGTTTTTTGGGTTCTTTTAATTTTTTGGTATGGGTGGCTGGATTAGTGAATTTGGATTAAAGTTGAGATGAAGTTGCTCAAGGGAAAAAATTTCAAGTTTACAAGCCTTGGTGAATGCCTCTTCAAAGCTTTGGAATGACTATATTTGAAGAGTAGAGGAAATATTCTTTACCTAAGACTGTGAGAAAATTTTGATGATTCCAGTCTATGGAAGGGAGAATGATAGCTAGTTGATTATGGCATGCCATCTAGCAATGAAATATGTGATAGATTTTTCATGAAATCATTTAATGGTGAAGAGATATATAATGGTGATGTTACATGTAATGTTGATAAAAATGTGTTTTAGGAATAGTTCAATGAGTTGGGTGAAAGAGGATAAAGAATTTTGGGAAATTTTGTTATACTAGTCCAATGTGGGCCCAAACAATGATATGGGGAAGGTGTGGAGCATAAGGTCTTGGTCATGAGTGATGAGATAACATGCATGTATAAAAGTGCAAAGGTGCTATTGAGGGTCTTGTTTGATTTTAAGCTTGGGGAATTTTAGAAGTTCCCAATATGGAGGATAAGGTTTTATGGGAACAAATGGGGTTGATGGGCTCATTAAAAATATGTTCATAATAGAAGGTAGTTTTAGAGCCTAAAGTAGCAACTTTAATATTGGCCATTCTACTTAGTAAAGCATGCATATGGTTTTTAGATGTATAGGGATGAAAGATTGATGGGTATGGTTGTTAGATATAAGAGGTGGATGGGTTTTGTTACTAATGATATCGATATATTTGAGGATGAGTAGGTGTTTATGGAAGTGGTTGATAAGGGGGAGATATTTGAATCACAATGATTTAAGAGGTTGGGAGATAGGGATGTAATGATATGGATGATATTGTGTTAGTTTTTTAGAGATGGGAATGTTAGATTGGTTTTGTGTGATAATAGTTGGGATTTAGGTATGGGATGTTTGAGTCTATTTAATGGTGAATATGTGATGAAAGACACCTTAAAGAAGATATTGATGAGTTTGAGTTGATTCAGAAGGACAAGATTTTGATGTGATGAAATTTACATGAATCGAGGATGTAGAGGTGGGGAGTGGCTTTTTACCATGATTTTTAGGTGGAGGATGAAGTGAATGAGAATATTGTGGAGTTTGGATAGGGGTATTGATAATGATAGTGGATGAAGAAGTTATGCAGATAGAAGAAGTGGGGGTAGTGTTGATACAAGGTAAGTTGGGTGGAATGGACTCCACCAATTGAGTGGATTGATGGGATAGAGGGATCATGGTGGAATTATGGATAAAATAGTCTTATGAAGGATGGTATGATTAGCATCAAGGAGTTCTTGAAACTCCAATCACCAACGAAGGATAATAGGAGGTCCATGTGCAACTCCAAATTCTATTAATTCCAGAGCAATATATGGAACATGGAGAGGGAATGCACGGATGAGACAACAACCAACAAAATTACAATCAGGATGGGGGTATAGGTTTCCAATAACCTGGGCCTTGATGATATGATGAGACCATAGTGACAAGGGGTTAGATCTAAATATCTCACCAAGGTATGGTGATCTTCAAAGTAGGGGTACCAGAAAATATTTGGATCAAGTGAACAAGTTTGAATGGAAAACAACATTCAAGAAGTGGGGATGCATGTGTATGAGATGAGTTGTTGATGCCATTGCAGGTTCCTAATACTACCTAGCACTTCTATTAGGTTGATGAACATTTTGTTGCAGGACTACAATGGTAAGAACTCTTTGTGGTTTATTAATTGATGATATCATGATTTTCAGTAAAACTAAATAAGATAATTTGAGGCATATTGAGGGTGATATTTAAAGTGCTGAAGGATAAGAAGAGAATGGGCTCAAATGAAAATTTGAATGAGTGTACTAGTTATCTGAATAACTTATATTTTCATTCTGACTCTTGTGTTATACATTCTAGGTTGTGCACACTCAAAATCATTCTTTTGACACCTTAGCACAATTACAGTTCCTCTGTGTGCCCTTGTGTGCCTTCCTGCACCCTTTTCATTCTTCTATCTCCTTCAATTTCTTTCCTTCCCACACACCTCACACTTAATTCTATTAGCTAAGTCCTTGGCCCCTCACATGTTGCACCCATTACTTTGTAATAGTTGTGCCTTCACCATACATTTCCTGCTCACTAGTCTATTTTATTTTCAATCCGCATGCACTTTTGTGTGCCTTTCTTTTGTCTCCCCCAATTGCATCATTCTTCCATGCACATCCCAACACCCTCCTTTGTGCCCTTCTATGCCAAGTCATCTTCTGTCATACTTGAGTGTGCTGCACATAACTAGCTAAAGCGCACCAATAGGGTGTTGAATCTAGAAAACCAACCAGTGCATGACACATGGCAGAAAAGACAATAATTGAACAATTGGCCATCATTTGAGCCAACCCACGCACGCCACATGTCTTGCATGCACCAACAGCTCTGACATCTTTTGATAGCTTTATATTTTTCTACAGAGCTCAGATTGACACATGCCTGGACTTTTAAGAAAGCTAATGACACAAGCTACAAGTTGGATTATTCAAATTCAAATTTAGGTAGGATTTAGTGTGCAAAAATAGGGAAATGTATCTTAGCTCATCAATGCACATCTAATCGACCTCAACTACCGGATTTCTTCAGATCTTTCCTTCTTCCTTCTTCCACACACCAAAAATACATGGGGAAGTGCATCTTATAGTCTTATAGGTGGATTTACAGGCATTTAGTGTTTTTTGTTGGTGGTTGAAGATTTGAATTTGAGTTTCCCCTCCCTTTCTCCTTCTCTTATCTACTTCTTCTATAAATAATAGAGTTTTGATTTGTAAAAAGGATCCCTCCTTGTTGTAATGGCACCATGCAAAAATGGTGTCCATATTCCCATAGGTCTTAGACCTTAGCATGGTCTCTCCAATGTAATCTTGCCTCCTATCGTGGATGTAAATGACTATGCATCCCTTGAGCAATGAAATCATGTTTTGTGGAACTCTTGTCTTCCCTTTCTCGTTTTCATTGCATTCTCACCTCTCTGTTACATTTTCTAGTATGTTGTGCATATTCCTCTACTTTTAGTCCATGTGTTCATGTGTTGCATGTGCCAGAAGGCCAATCCCATGTGTTGATATGTGGTGTGCACCATCCTCCCTCTTCTCCCACTCCTTCTCTATTTCTGTTGCCACTCATGGAGAGAGATCGACCCTTTCCTTTTGGCGCTATCACCCTCTTTAGCTTAGGATTTCCCATTTTTGCACATCCTTCTATCATTGGTCCTTTGGCATGTTTAGTCTAGGATTTGCATTCAGCATTAGGAGTAGCAGTAGCGTTAGAGGTAGGTAGAGGAACTAGATTTCTCTGGAGATCCGTCCCAAGTGCTGCACTATTATTGTGGTAAACAACGGATACCACTTTTCTTCCTACTCTTTAACTTTTATTATGAGTAGTGTTGTATTGATTTACACTTTGAAAGGGCCTTTCCTGCCATCCCACGTTTACCTCTGCAAGTTTTGTCTCTTTCATTTTTCCCTATGCTAAGTGAAGTTGTTGTTATGGTGAAATCATAGCACCCCCTAAATAAGACAGTTTATGGACTAGGACATTCAGTGTGATTTCATAACATGGAGCTCTCCTGAATGCGGGACATTGCAAAATGGGATAGATCTCTAGAGAAGGACGGTTCCTACTCCTAACCTACCTGCCACTAGCTACTCATAATGCAGGAGAACCACTAACTAATCCTAATCTAAGCTTCCAAATGGATAGGGAAAGAAGTGAATCCATGAAATAAACCTACACTGGACAATGTGTGATACACCAGTGAAAGTGAAGTGCTAATCACTCCTATCCCAGACCCTGCACCATGGAGAAAGGATGAATTCATAAGAGGTTGGATAGCTACAATGCAAACCTAAGTGCAAACATTCACCATTTCATGACCTACAATCAAGATAAGAGAGTACACACAAATGACTGTAAAAGCACAATATAAAGGAACGATAGAGAATACCTAGAAAACAATTTTCCTAAGGATTGACATGTTTAAGAATCACATAACATGAATTATAGCATGTACTCCCATCCCGATTTTTCTACTATATATATTGCTAGATAGCTAGGAAAGGGACCATCTAGATCCATATACAAGAGTTTGAGGAAGGCTTGAAGCCCCAAGAAGAATGGGAGATGCAAAGGAGAGAAATCCAATGAATCAACAACCCTTTTACACAAGAAAAAAAAAATTCTCCTGCCTACAAGGTTAGTAGAATATAGATAAAAGAAAATGAAGATGAGAGAGAGAGATGAAGAAAGACTCACCAAAGAAGGGTGCACTCCAATCGGGTCTGCTAAAATGGTGACTAAATCTGTCTCATAAATGTGGGAGTGACTAGTGACAAGTCTGTCAAGCCCATAAACTGCACTGTACCTTTCTTTTTGAGAGGAAGAAAAGGAGCCCATCTAGATGAGATCATTTTTGGTAGGTGAGAAATCTGTAAACCACTCCTTCTCAAAATGAGTTGGACTGTAATTCCACTATTCCTGGAATACTTAAATTTATTAAGCACATCGACATATCACCTAATCTAGTAGTAGGCGCGTCACCAGAGGTGAAACTGAGGGCTTTATAAAAAGACCAATCTTCCATGTGCAAATCTGAGCTTCCAATAATAAATGCAAGTGGTTGGATCTATTTTTTTAGACTCTGAACTGTGCATCGTAACCTCTGAAATTTGCACACATCTTATGGACTTTTGGGATTAAAGAAATTTGGGCTGATCTTAAATGATTTCGATATTATCAGGTATGACTGATTAAATCGAACATACAAGAACGGCTTGAGAGTTCCAAACCATGTCGAACCTAATGAAGAACATAAAAACTTCAGATCCTTTGAAACCATAGATCATGTAAAACAACTATTCATCAACTCGATTAATTTACAAGGTTGCTTAAAATATCTAGATTATACTCAAGAGAGTCATAGCATACCATTTGTACATCAATGGGTTTCACACCTTTTCCTTTTCGGGGATTCAGGTCTAGTCAAAGAGATCTTGGAGGTTTTGGGATCTTCTATAGTTTTGGGTTTAGGTTTTTGGGACTCTTACAGATTGGGTTTTTGACATCTTCTAGGGATCCTGGGTTGTTCAAGACTCCGGGTATTGGGTTTTTGGGAATAGAGTGGGATCTCCAACCCTTCTTCTAACTCAACATTACTTCAAGAGAAATCCACGAAGTCCAAAATTTGGACTCATACCCCGTCAAACTTGATTGGGACATTGGATATTTTTGCACTGTTCACCTAAGCTCATAACTAACTTTACTTTAAACCTCTTGAATCCCATCATGATAATCTTGAAGTCCTAGAATTTTGGACTTCAAGGTCCTTAGACTTGCAAGTGCTTCTGTTCTAACCTAATCCTTGAATTTGACATCCTATCACTACCTCCAAACGGTGTCTACTTATCGCAAAATCATGAACCCTTTTCTTCTGCCACATTTAAGATTTTCTTCATTTCTTGAATGTCTAACTCTATCCATTCATTCAAAAAACTAGTTAATTTTTCAAGTTGTCCACACATAACTTAGTTATCCCTGTGTGCACTTCCTTATGTGCCTTCTTCCTACACGAGAGATTAGATATCTCTTACTCATTTATTTATCAGAAGCACGTACAAATATATATGAGAGAATAATATAACAATATTCCCCATAATATGTAGGAGAGGTTACAAATGGAGAGAGAATAATGGGATACGATTAAAACAAACACTCCTAATAATATATAATTATTTTCTACATAATCTATGCCAACATTCCCCCCTTATTACATTATTCTTGCAAATGTAACCCCTGAAAAGTTCAAATTTCACTTTTCCAAGAGATTTGGTGAGAATATCAGCTACTTGTGCTTCTATAGGATAGTACTAGAGCTGAATGTGATGGTTCAAGATGTGCTCTTGAATGAAATGACAATCAATCTCAATATGCTTTGTTCATTCATGAAAAATAGGATTTTGCACAAGCTTCAACACACTCTGATTGTCGCAATAGAGAATAGGTGACTATTTTTCAGGAATGCTCATGTCATCCAAAATGTGATTTAACCATATCACTTCACACATAGCTCCTCATGTTGCATGATATTCTGCCTCTGTGGATGAAATAGAAACAACATTCTAATTCTTTCTTATCCAAGAGATAGGTCTAGATCCAAGATGAAAAATATATCTTGTGGTTGACTTCCTATCATCAACAGATCCGGCGTGGTCCGAGTCAATGTATCCTTGTAAGAATAATTGATCATTCTTCTTATATTCCAGACCATAATCAATTGTACCTCGGACATACCTCAAAACATGCTTTGCTGCAGTCGAGTGACATTTCTTCGGCTCCTACATGAACCTAGAAAGATAGCTGACAACATAGCATAAATTTGGTCTGGTATATGTCAAGTAGATGAGCCCTCCAACAAATTACCTATAGAGAGTAGCATCTACTTGAGGTGAGTCCTGGAATCGTGAAAGTTGCAAACCTTTTTCCATGGGAGTGGATATAGGTTTACAGTTGGACATTTTGTACTTTTCTAGGAGTGTCTTGGCATACTTTATCTAGGAGAAAAAAATGTGATGCTTCTTTTGCCATATCTCCAAGCCAAGATAGTAATGTAGTAGCCCCAAATCTATCATGTCAAAGGTTCTTTTGAGATCATTCTTCACAATATCAACTTGATCTTCTGAACTTCTAGTGATCACAAGATCATCCACATACACAACAAGAATGATAATTTATTTTCCTACCTTCTTTATATACAAATTTGAATCTGAGGGGCTACGAGTGAACCCATGCTACAAAAGGTGATCATCTATCTTGATATACCATGCCCTTGGAGCTTGTTTCAGTCCATACAGTGATTTGATGAGATGAAATAGCTTTTTAGGATGTTCTTCATCAAAAAATCCTTCAGGTTGGATCATGTACACTTCTTCTTTTAGATCACCATTTACGAAAGAACTCTTGATGTCCATTTACTGAATTTTCCATCCTTTCTGTGCTGGTAGTATGCAAACTACTCTGATGGTCTTTATCTTCAAGTGGGTGCAAAGGTTTCTTCATAGTTGATGCCCTCTTTCTGAGCATATCCTTTTGCTACAAGTCATGCTTTATGTTTGTCGATGGATCCATCTGCCTTATATTTTGTCTTGAAAACCCATTTGCAGCCTATGGGTTTCTTTCCTATAGGTAGATCAACAAGTTCCCATGTCTGATTTTACATGAGTGAGTCATATTCTACATCCATGGCTTCTTTCCACTGAGGTTGACTGAGTGCTTCACAAACATTATCAGGCTCAGAGCTATTAATCAGTGAACTCATGAGTGCAAAATTTACCTCATTTCTTGTCTGACTCCTTGTTTTGACTCCGGATGAAGTATCTGGGAGTTGTTACAAATGAGAGTCTTTGATGGTGCTTTGTACCCACTTCGGATGAGAACTCAACTTTTGTTTGTGAAGAACTATTTTCATTGACGTGAGGATGGATGTGGAGTAACATTCTCCAGTTCTCCAAGGTCAACATATAGCTCCCCTTGCAGCTCATCTTTTCTCTGAGTAGTCTCCTCTAGCTCATCATCTGATTCAGAGACTAGTCGGTGAGAGGTGGTTGGTAATGGTTCTTTTGTTGGCACTGATGAGTCAAAGGATGACTCATCACAAACCACGTCTTGAATCTTGTATATTTTCTTTGTCTCAGGATCCATGAGATGGTATGCCTTTGAGGTAGTGTTATATCCCAATAGGATGCATGAGAGTGTTTTTGGCTCGATCTTCTTTCTCTTCTGAGCTGGGACATGCATATATGTTGTGCAACCAAATACTCGTAAATGAGAAATTGATGGATTTCTACCACTCCATACCTCTTCTAGCATTTTATTTTGTAGAATCTTTTTTAGTGCCCTATTGAGAAGATAAACAACTATCTGTACTACTTCGGCCCAATATCGATCCTTTGTTGTTGATAGCATGCAACGAGCCATCTCCATCACTGTGTGATTGTGTTGCTCAACAATGTCATTTTGTTGGGGTGTGTAGGGAGCAGTCAGGTTACACTTAATGCCTTGTTGGTTTAGGAATGTCAATAACTTATTTGATGTGAATTCCCCTCTTCGATCTGAGTGGATTAGAAGAAGAGGTTTTCCGGTCTCTTTCACAACATGCTGATAAAAGATCTAGAAATGGTGAAGAGCCTCACTCTTCTTCTTCAAGAAAAACACCCACATCTTTTGAGAGTAGTCATCCACGAACAATTGGAAGTACTTGTATCCTGAAAATGAAGTAGGAAATGGTCCATTCAGATTGGTATGAACTACCTCCACACGCTTATCTGCATGGAAGGTGCTCACCTTAAATGGATCCCTGTGTTGTTTTCCTACAAGACAACCATGGAAAATAGGCAAGGAACTGGACAATTTGGGAAGTCCATGTACCATTTCTTTTGAACTCAACTGATGCAAAGATCTAATAGAAAAGTGACCATATCAATAATGCCATAGGGTAGTAGATTCTACTATTGAGTTAGATAAAGCTACTACAGAAGATGAAATAGTATCTAAAGAAAATAACTTATCTTTTAAAAAATCTCTAGCAATAACCGTACCTTGTCTTGAGATCAAGCATGATTTGATGCCATTTTGAACAAGAAATTATACCTTTAGATGATGATTCAAGAGCTGACTTACTCACAAGAGGTTCCTAGTCAATCCAGAAACATATAGTACCTTTGTAAATGTAAATTTGTGTGGTCTAAAATGAATGGTAACTTGGCCTATTCCTTCTCCACCATACTCTTTGTCATCTTCTATCCAAACCTGATCTTCAGTGGGTTGTTTATTCAGTGAATCAAACAACTTCTTGTCACCTGACATATGCTTACTTGGCACCTGAGTCTATCAACTAGACTCTCTTCATGGGTTGCAAAGTCTGAGAGACTAGTACAAGGTTCTTACCACAATTGGCTCCTTTTGGTGTCTCCTCATCAGATTCATCATCTTGTTGAGCTATGAGATGTCCCTTCTGCTTTCTTTGGTGGGGATGTCATTTTGACTTTTGAAAATCATCGTGCCTGGATGGGATTGATTGACTCAAAGACCCTTGTTTCAAGCCATTGTACCAGTAGTGATCAGTGTCATGAGTGTTGGTTTTGCAGATTTGACACCACCTCTTTGAATTTTGAGCTTTTTGTTGTTGATTCTGATGTGCTTGTGTTTTCTTCTCTGGGGGACCTTTCCGATTCTTCTGGCCATGATGGGGCTTTGAGAAAAGGGCTTTGTCTTGGGCCTCATCTTGGACTGAATTGATGGCCTCTTCCTGCTACAACAAGTTCACGAGTTCTTCGAATGTCACTTTCCATTTGGATACATTTAGTGTCATAACGAACACTCAGAACTGAGAAGGGAGTTCCCTCAAGGTGATCGGAACCAAAATCTTGTCTTCTACCTTCTCACCGAGAGCTAATAACTTCATTCACAGCTCATCCAACCAACATAAGAACTCCTCAACTTTCTCATTTGACCCCATAGATAGGGTGTGTAGTTTCAAATGAAGATGGAGGATCTTAGTCTGATTCTTCACCTCAAATATGGTTTCTAACTTATCCCATGCTTCCTTTAATTTCTCTGCATCCCGAACATGCAGTTGCACATCATCAGTGATACTCAACATAATCAACATCAGTGCTTTGGCACTAGCCATCTCATATTTCATGAGTTCATCAAGGTTATTAGGAACTATCACTGGACCCTGTGACAGATGCCCCATAATCCCTCAAACTGAAGGATAGGTGCATTTTTTTTTCCAGGCCACATAATTTGGCCCTTTGAGTAATTTTGCATCAGATAGAAGCAAATTTGGAGTAGACATTGTAAAATAATTTAAAAAACCTTTATTTATTTCAGATAATTATTACAAGTCTTAACTCACTGTTGAGAGAATCAACCTCTGAGATGTTCTCAATACTCACATGCTGAGAGACGAAATTCTTAGGGATTTCTTCCTTGTCTTCACAATCTACTTCATACCCAGATTCTTGCTCTCCTTAAACTCTCTTTACTTAAAGATTGACACCAAAAAGAAAATACTCCAAAATCCCTCTTCTAACCAGTTCGTCAAAGACAATATTTCCAATGTTACAAATCTTGCTCATCAATGCAAAATAGAACTCAGAGCTTTCTTGAGCTTCTGAATGATGTTCTATAGATTTTGAGTCATTTTTATGGCTTTCAGTAGTCTCAATTGAATCATTCATGCTTGACATTCAGCAATTGTCTGTACGAATCGACTTTGGCTTGGTAGAGGCTTCTTATTTTACATTCCATATGTCATGCAATAGCTATAGGATATCCATGTTGTTGAGGAGTAGTCAAATTTCTCTACTAGTGAGAAGTTAGATACAATGCAACAGAAAAATGTTTTCATGGGAATATACCATGTAATCAATTCTCCACGCACGTCTTTTATTCCTCATACAGAAGCATTGGTAGACTTGAAATAGTAGAATGTTTGGACAAATATGTATCCATGTGGACACCTAGAATCTTGTATTTGTGCCAAACTATATCAGTGAATCTCGTTATTGGGAACGTAGATCACTAGATTGTAAATCCTTTGTCTTTTAGCACAAGTTTAGCCTAAGTGATTATTTATGACGCTGTTATGGAACACTTGAGAAAAAAAAACCCTTAGGAACGTAGCCTCTTCCATGTTTTCACTACACCAGTATGAACGTTGATTGAAAATATCTAATAAAAAACCTCTAGTGGCAACGGCAATCATGGTATAATGTAATAAGATAACACAGAACATTAGTTGTAGCAGAAAGAAAGGATTCCTTTTTTATGGCATTACATTGAAATTTAATCTACACGCATGTAAATATCTCCACACAGGTCTATGTGTTGAAATCCATGACCACACTTCCAAGTAGGTATCACTTCTAAATGCAAGCTCCTAAATTTTTTTTTTGATGATCGTCTAAGCAATAAGATCTCCACATATTGGGAATTCACGTTCAATCATGTTTTTTATCCAGTAGAGAATAGAAAAGAACAAAACACATTTGATCCACCTGAACAGATCCAAACTCAACTTGCCTCCAATTTTTCCAACGCTCCGATACCATATTATGAGGAGAAAGGAGTGGAGAATAAATATAGATTATACATCTCACACCATTTATTTATCAGAACCACGTACATATATATAAGAGAGAAATATAACAATATTCCCCATAACTATAGGAGAGTTACAAACATATAGACAATAATTATATATGATTAAACAAACAATCCTAACAATATCTATTTATTTTCTATGTTGAACTATGCCAACAGGTTTCTTGAAAATTTTGGTCCCAAGAAGTGAAAACTTTGTAGGATGGGTGTTAACCTACTTTTTGATAAAATAGATAGATAAACGATTGATAAATTAGATGTAGTAGATAACTGAACTGAAATAGAAACATGAAATGTGCTAGGTGAGATAAGACCAAAATCTAATTATAGTAAATGATAAACTAAACCAAAATTCTACGGGTCGATGATGACCCGAAGCTATAGAGCAAAGTCGATGGTGACTAGGGAAGTATAAGAAAAAAATTCATAAAATCAGACCTGAAGGACTCATGAAGATTGATATGAGACTGATGAAGATGCTAAGATGATGCAGAGAGAGTTTGGATCTGAATCTGATAGAAAAGATGCAATAAAATTAAATGAAGAGATGAGAACTTCCTAACAAGGTCGAAATAAATTGGTCCTGATCGACGATGACTTGCGTTGATGTAGTTTGGATCTAAAGCTATAATTGTGTAGAATGGAAAGATTTGTAGATCCAAGGTTTGGAGGGATCAGAAAAGAGAGGTAGGAAATTCATAATTCCATAAATAGGATAATTGTAGGGTGGATTGATGGTTATTAGGGAAGGTCGATGGCAACCGAGATAAATCTAAGATTTCATAAGGTCAAAATAGACAAAAATGTATATAAATTAGGTTGGATGAAGGATGAGGCAATGACAGGGGTAATGGATTACTGTTGAACCTAAAATATTGATAGAAAAGGGGAGACAAAAGGGGGATTCACACAAGCTATAAGTATCCTCAAATCCCCATGATGATGAAATATGTTCTTAAAAGGAAAATCTAAGATAATAACAAATGTTAGTGAGAAGAGAGGAAACCTACAAAAATTAAGCAAAGCTAAATAATACCCAAAGTTCCATCCCTTTGCAAGGAGGGGGTAAAGGTGCATTTATAGGGTCAATGGTGACCCCGATGGGTCACCACTGATTGTAGAGATCCATCCATTTGGGTGGTGATAGAGTGAGGAGCTCGAGAGAATGAGCCCTTATGAGAAGGATTTAGGGTTTTAGATAATAAGGATGTGTTAGGGTTGTTTAGGATGGATAAATGGGTAGGTGGGAGGTGAAAAATATTAAATAAGGGTAAAGGGATGATGAAAAAATTAAATGAGGGACTTGGGATGGTAAATAGTGAAATTTAGGGAGGAAAAATAGATTAGATGATTATTTAGGATTGATTAATGTTGATTAGGGATGATTAGGGGAGATTAATTGAGGGTGCGATTAAGGTAGAAAATACCAATTAAATGGATAAATATATTTTGGGAGGGGAAGGGGGATTTAAATGAGATGAGATGTATGTATATATGAAAATTATGATGACATGGAGTGAATGTGGGTTGAAGGATAACTATATTAAAAAATAGTGTCACCATTGACATAAAAATGTATATTTTCAGGTCACTGAAGGACCTAGAAAACTATAGATCTGAGTTCTAAATGCATCTAATACCATACAGAAGGGATAGGACCATATTATACATCTTGACCAAGTTGTACAGTCATGTACTAGGATAATTTCAAGACAAGGTATCATAAGTGAAGTATCTCCAATCTCTGCACTCTTAAATTCTCCAGTTTTTACACTTAGATCTCTCATGTACACTCTTGTAGAGCTACATTTATCTTCCTATTATGTATTAGAGTTTTTATTTCACTAGTTACAATTTTTAGTGCATTATTATGATTTTTTGCATTTAATTATGGAAATGAATAAGTCATAATAACCCCCTGTAATGAATATTGCATTATTGTTTTCCATTTCATTACAATATATTAATCTTAGAAATGGTGTAAAATAGTTTATCCTAAGACATACATAGGGGATGTTTTACTACCTCTCCAATTTTTATCTACTACCTTTGACCTCACTTTTTTAGTGGCATCTTCTCTTAGCCGATGTGACATGATTCTATTTTTCTCTTGTATCCTCACCAATGTAGATATACCCTTTTAACTACATCAATACTTTTAGTTAATTCATAATATATGATTACTACTCCTTATACTAGTGTATCATCTTCATCCTAGAAGAAATTCAAGTGAACCTTCCCAATTATTTGAGTAAGTGTGAAACTCAAGTGAAGAATTATCAAAAAAATATTTTTCAAGTGTAATTAAACTACGATAGATATCACATGTTAGTCTAATGACATGTCGTTTAATCCATATTTAGAGTAGTGGCAATGTTTTTGGTGCAAAAGGGTGTGCAAAATCCACCTAAATGTTTTTGTAGGAAATACTTCTTGGACTACAATGGTTTTAAGGGTTGAGCAAAGTTTACAAATTCATTCTAAAATTTACTGAAGAATACCAACATATGGTGACACACATTTCTAGGTAGGTGAAGTACAAAGGAAGTTGTTGTTGGTTGTCAAACTTGCACCCACGTCTCAAATCTAGAAGAAATAAGTCTTTTGAGACAATAATAGAACCATCTGCAAGTTGTGGGACCTTGCTGGTGTGAGATGGATCTTTGGAGAAGGGCAGTTCCTCTATCTATTTCTACTGCTACTACTACTCCTAATGCTAGAAGGGAAAACTAAGCTAACAATTCCAGTGGACCAAGGATAGAAGGATAATAGAATGGAAAAATAATCTAAGGAAGGTGATAGCACCAGAAAAAAAGGGATGAACACCATCTGTTCTAAGTGAAAATGACAGGAAAAGGTATGAAAGAAGGATATGCATGTGTAGCACAACTAAAATGCATTACCAGGTCCATTTCATGGAACACAACTAAAAAAATGAGCTACAAGGGACGTAGAGTGACACAAAAAACACGCAATGTAAAAAAAAGGAAAGAAGAAAGAATATAAACATGCTTAGGACAAAGAATAGTCACTAAAATGAGGCTTCCATTACTTCAAGAAATGCACAAAACTTTTTCAATGGCGAAAGAGGATGACATCCACATGTATGAGCCAAATATAGAGGTCTATGACTCAAAATATAGAAATATGAAGTCCTTAGCGAAATGCGTAAGGATATAAAGTGGCCAACATTAACAATGAGCCCAACTCTTAGATTTATAGATGAATCAATGGAAGGAGGGAAAATCTGAATTTGAAATAGAACCACCAATAAGAAGCACTCAATGCCTGTAAATTTTCCTATAAATCAGTCAAATGCACTTCCCTAAGTCTGTTTGGCATGTTAGAGAAGGAAGAAAAGAATATTGGGTCACATCTGGGTGGTTAGGGCAATCAGATCTTCATATTAATGGTGTGAAAGACATTTTCTAGCTTCTCGCCACCCAAATCGACTCATATATTTGAATTTGAATGTCTAGCACTATAGCCCACATCAGCCGCTATCAATTGAGACTAGGCGCATGCCAATCCAAGCTCTATAACTAAATATATGGATGTAAGAATATTTTTAGAGTCATCTACACACACAAGAAACATGGCATACATGGATTGGCTGAAAAGATGACCAATTATGCAAATCTTCTTATCATTTCTTGCATGTATCACTCATTGATTTACTATAAGGATTTGGTGCCATATTGGCATGATTTTATTGGTTGCATGTGGCATACTCAAGTGCGTCAGAGAATGATGTGGCACAAAATAGGGCAGAGGAGGGAGAAAAGGTATGGACATGGAAGAATGAGGTGCAGGAAGATGATAAATGGAGGGCACATGAAGGTAACACATGCAAGAGAAAAGGATGAATGGGTGAGGAAGAGACATATGTAAAGGGCGTAATCATTTAAAAATGGTGTGCAAGATGTGAGGAAAGGGTGCATGGGGTTGTCAAGGACTTATCCATTTCTGGGGAGCAAGACCAAGGCATGCATGAAGGGTGAATATAATCCTGAGAAGAGGGCGAGTGTGCAGAGAGTGCACACAAGGGGAGAAGGATGGAACAAAGAGGAAAATGAAAATGGAAAAGAAGGAATTAAGGGAGAAGTGCATAGGGCATGTAGGGAATCTTCTGCCATGAAAATGTGCCTAGTGAACAAGTGAAGTTCATGCAACCTATATGTAGAACCATAGAGCTAGAATGGGGTGATGAGTTATCCAAATGACTAGGAGAGTTATTGTGGATAATAGTTTGGTGAATTTTAGAGCCATCTTCTTACTAGATGAAGTAGATTAGTAGTTGAAGTATCCATTGTGTATGGATTCTGCTATGTAATTATAAAATTATGATTTTCAGATTTGGAGAACCTCCCTTGAAGTAATTTGAATAATCATTTATGAACTCTATCCTAAATCCTACAAATTGTTGAACATAACTGACATCCTTGAAGCAACAAAATAGCACACATAGAAGCATATGAGAATAAAGAACTATGTTAAAAAAAAGAATGTGTGCACAACACACTTGGAGGAATTGAAACTAATATAATAATTATACAATTATGCAACAAATTCAATGGAAGGGTTTGAGATATATCCCATTTACTAGGATTTGCAGCGTACCTCCATCAAGATGAGTTAACTAGAAAGAGTTAGCCTCTTTTCATGAACTGATGATATACGGGCCACTCCAAAGTGGATAAAAATTTTCATGATGCCCTGGTTTATCTCTGTCAACATCACATTTTAAGACCAAGTCCCCAGCTTTGAAATCTTGTGGCCTAGCCTTTCTGTCAAACCACTTCTTTGTTGCTTGCTAATGTTGTTCTAGTTTAATCATGATAGATTTCCTTGATTCTTCAAGATTAATCAGCTCTACCATTCTGATTTCTCTCTGGTATGTGCCTTCAAACTCTAGTTGTTGGGCAAGTGTTAATGAGTTAAACTCAATCATCAAAGGAAGAGTAGCCTCCTTTCCATAGACAAGATTATAAGGTGAAGTTCCTATTACTTTCTTAACTGTAATTCTATTTGCTAAGAGATCATGTGGGACCTTTGTATGCCACTATCTTTGGTTGATGTTCATTGTGCACTTCATGACCATGATTAGGTTCTTTTTTGTTGACTCTTCTAGACCATTTCCTTGAGGGTACTAGTTATAAGAATTCTTCATATAGATGCCCAAATTTAGAGCCCAATTAATGATTTTGGTGCCAAGGAAGGATTTTGCATTATCAGAGATAATGTTTTGAGGAATGCCAAACCTTGTCACTATACCTCCGAGAAAGTCAAGGATGACTGAATCGGTTGATTCTTTGGGTGTGACAACTTTTCTCCATATGGTGAAGTAATATGTAGCTGTCAGCACCCATTTGTGTTTAGCTCTTGAAGGCAGGTTAATTGTGCCTATGAAATCAAGACCCCATTATGCATAAGGTTGATCTGCTTGTATTTTTGGGAGGGGAAGCATTGCATATTTCTTCTTTCCTACAAAGAAAGCACATTATTTGAATTTTGAGATCCACTTGTGTGCATCTACAAACAAAGTAGGCCAAAATACACCCACCATTATGATTTTCATTGTTGTAGTCCTCGCAAAAAAGTTTCCACGAGAGAATCCATCATGAAATTATGCTAACACCTTAATAGTACACCATCCATATTCTTCTTAAAGAGAAGGCCATAAAAAGCATAAGGAATAGATTGTAAGCTCAGATGTCTTCTCTTTCCCTTGTTTAAACCAGGAGATTATACACCATCGAAAAGGAATGTGATCATATCCTTCATCCAATCATGTGCACCAAAATTTACATTCTGTTTAAATTCTAGGCACGGGAGATCTTCATTTAGAAATAATGAAGCCTCCAGTTCATTTTTTGCATCCTCTAAAATCTACTTGTAGAGTCCGTGTCATCTTTCCAACTTGGTGGCTTTGATTATCACATCATACTCCATGATCTTGGTCACCCATCATGCTCTCTTCTCACAAATTTATGCTCACATGATGAAGTCTTTAACACTGGAGTGAGAAACTAACACCTTGATGTGATTTTTGGCTAGCACAATTTTGAATTTCTTTAGTACGTGCATGATGGTGAAAAATTTCTTCTCTGTGTGAATGTATTTCAACCCATAATCCTTCAGTGTTTGACTGAAGAAATCCATTGGTTGTTCTAGTCCTTATTCATTTTCTTGGGTTAGGAAAAAAACAACACTTGCATCAGTTCCATAAGCATAAAGGATGACATCCTTGGAGTAATCTAGGTTGATGAGTGTTGGTGTGCAAGAAATTTCTTGCTTGATCTTTTTGAAGTTACCTCTTCCTTTTGCTATCCATCTACAAGTTGTGTCCTTCTTGAGCATCATGGTGATGGGCCAAACTAGTCCTGTAAAGTTAGGAATAAAGTGACTAATGAAATTGATCTTACTGAGGAAGGACTGCAAGGATTTTTTGTTCGCAGTAGGAAAAGAGCTAGGATGGATGAAATTGTGATTCCATCCTTTAAAACCACATGGACCAAAATATTTTCCCATGCCACTTCAAAATTACACTTCTTGGGGTTAAGAGACTGTACGTACCCAAAATTTTAGGGTACTACATTGCTAGAATGATGTTACACATGCCCCAATGATGATATAGGTCTCCTTGCAAGGTGTTCGGAATCTAGAAAGGATCGCCAAGTATACACTTGTATCCCACATGCCCCACTCATCCTCTACATGCTTTGTTTTTCCCTTTGCCCCCATGTTTTCTTGATTTTTAGGCTTCAGTAACAAAACCGCCGCCCTGCCTCGGTGGCGGTCCCATGACCATTTCCCAGGATAGGGCAGCAGCCCCGTAACCACTGCCCTACTCAAGGCAGTGGTCCTATATGTATTTTTCAAATCCTTGGTAATAGTGTTTTACCTTTGTTTATAGTAAAAGAGTTCAATTAGGAGTTACCCTCTGGTAATTGCATTTGCTATAAATAGCCAGCTTGTTTTCAAACAAAAGGCCCCTCATCTTCTCAATTATCTTATTCATTCTTTCAATTTCTTGCTTAGAATTCTACTAGCTTCATGTTTTGCATCAGTTATTAGTTTTCCATTGTTGTTTAGAAGTCATTTAATCTTCTTGTTTCAGTCTTGTTCCATTTTTGCTCCATACAATCAGTTTAGCATAGAATAGCTTCATTTCTAGACTAGAATCCATTAAAGTTGCAAGTTTTGTTTTTTCACAAGGATAGATTCTAGAACTCTCGATGCACCTGTGTTCTATTCCTACAATAAATCATACTAGGAATTACAGAGTCAAGCTCTGTTCACTTGTGTTATCCCTCTCCTACTCGCATTGTATTCGGTTTATATCTAAATCTGCCATTGTTCAAATATCATCTTTTGTTGATACTATCATATATACACATTCTAGATTCATGAGGACATGAAGGAACGAGGAGATCACACTGAGGGGACAAAATCACACATAAATAGATTAACCACTGTTTTGTAAATGCTAGGTTTGAGCTATCAAATTTCTAGTTACGACATATCAAATAGAGTAGTGAATTATTTTATTTCAGTTGAAATTTTTCTCTCAATATCACCAGGGAAGCTGTGGGGATTGATAGTTTCTAAGAAACTATGATTCAATCCTCACTTCTGAGGTAGGATTGAGTCTTTTCAATTCAAAATATATAGCTACTTAGATACTTAGGATAAAATCACAACTGCACAGGCAAATAGACATACCAGGCTACTTTGCTTGTTTTATTCTGTTACTAGATTAGTTGTCCATTTTATAAATATACTAGAGTGGTTGCTCTTCAATTTCATTGAAATACATCATTGAAAATTAAAAAATAGAAGAATGCTTACATAGTGTAAATACTTCTTTAGTAATCAGTTTATTAATTCTAGTTAAAAGTTGAATAATTTTGTATGACAATCACATGACCTAGAGAGCCTCAAGAGTATATATTTGAACCCATAGTGCCTCAGCCAAATCTACCCATGACATTAGCTTATATAGATTAGGACCTTAGGATACAGGTCTTTTGAGCAACATCATACTTAAAAGAAATTAGTGAGAAACTAAGAGGATTAAACATCAAAGACTACAAAGCTTACACATTTTGGTCAAATCATCCTAACTATAGACTACCTTGATAAAATACCCAAATGACCGTACAAGGATTCAAAAGAGAACATGCATTTGGTTGTGATCCTTTAGTTCCATAGCATGATGCAGGAGACCTCCTCATTGACATAGATAGTAGCTTACGCATTCATGTTGCCAAAACACATGTTAGGTACTCTAAGAAAATTATACAACTTCTAGTCCTAAACATAGAGGTTGAAAAGGCATACGATTACTGGATAGTTAGGAGAAGGGATTGATTCTTCACATGACCATAACATGTCCACAACAACAACAAACTCATGGTTGTGATACCCAAGTCTCACAACCCAATGGGCCTACAAATCTGTTAAGTATTAATACCAGCTTATGAACGCAGGTATTTATATCCTCATCACTCCCGCCAGATATTATAGTACACTTCTCCGTATTAAACATAGAAGCCAACCAATCTAATAATTTCTGGGCTAGACAAGAAAATCACCCATAGTTAACTACAAATCCACTAAATCACACATCACCATTTTCATGACCTTATCTGGAGATATATACGAAGCTCCCACACGTCACTTCCCATGTGGCCAACAACCAAGAAATAGGTGTTATCCAAAATTCACCCCCCTACGGTAAATTTTGATAACATGCATCAGAAGATTCAAATCCCAAGCAAATTGATTGATTCAGAGCAAAATCAGGTTTCTAGGGTCCCTTCAAGTATTTTTTTTAACTCCCCTAGCCGAAGAAACAGGGAGCAAGCTCTGAGGAAATGCAAAAAAGTTGCAGAAAGGCAAATAGGTTGATCCAGGAAAGAGTGAAAATTGGCTAAGTCCTGCTCAAGGTAGCATTTGGGACAAGTGGGACAAATGGAAGCGGATCGGCCGAAAAGCCTCTAGGCGGCCCAAATTGCATTTGGGACAATCGGGCCAGAAGTACGCGGCGGACGTGAAAAGCCGATAAGGCCGAAAGAGGAAGAAAAATTGGCTAAGTGTTGCTCGGGACGTTTGGGACAAAAAGGCCCGAACCGGCCGGTTCGGCCGAAATGAGCACAGGCAGTCCAAAAGAAAATGGGACAAATGGGACGAAAGTACGTGGCGGGTGTGAAATGCCGGTTCGACCGAGAGAAAATTGACTAACTGCTGAGAGGGACAGTTCGGGACAATCGGGCCAAAAAGGCGCGAACCGGCCGAACCGGGTGAAAATCAGTCAAAGTCAGTCCGAAGGCAAAGTGGGACATCCGGGCCAATGGACGCGAATGCCCGAAACCGGTGAATCGGCCGAAATGAGCACAAAGGAGCCCAAAATCAAATGGGACATCTGGGACAAATGGAGGTGAAGTACGTGAAAAAGCCGGCAGGGCCGAGAACCAATCAGAAGCCGCCACGTGTCTCAGGGAAAAAGGGTCAAAAAGGTCAAAGGGCAAGTTTTAAAAGAGTCAGCCCGAACCAATGAAATAGCGCCACGTGTCCAGTTAAGGGCCCCACAAGTGAATTTCAAAATGAAAGCCCACGAAAGACGGAGGAGAGAGAATTTCTCATCCAATCAGCACGTGCCACGTGTCGTCCAGGTGGCAGAGCGCGGGAAAGGATTTCAAAACACGTTTTCGCCTGTTTTGTGCCCTAGATCTTCAGATCGCCATAACTTTTGATCCAGAGCTCGGATTTGCACGTTCTTTATATCAACGGAAAGCTGGTGAAATTCTCTACACGATTCCGGGGTCAATCTTGCGTTTTGGAGCAGTCTGGAGGGAGAAAAATCGAGAAACGGCTCTGACACGTATTCATGGCCGGAAATGACATTCCAGCGACCAGAGTTAATGCAGAATGGGTCGCATTCTCCTGCAATCCGGTCAAAATGACAGGGTATGGGTTTGTAAGGTCCTCCATGCCATTTTAATACACCTGCAGTCAAGAAAGAATGGGCTCCCATGCCTTTGTACGTCTCCTGTTCCCTGGGTTCGACCCTTGCATTTTAAAAGCCAGTTTTGGGCTCATTTCAAAGGGAGGAACATTTTTGGGCATAGCAGACTTCTTCTTTCACCTTCTTCAAGGGATTGATGAAGTATCAGACCTCTCCAAGGATTGTAACAGTTTTCTTTACCTCTCTGAGGGTGTAATGCGTATTTTGATATTAAATTGATAATGCAAGCTCTGTGAATGGGTTTCAATCCTCTGTTTGTATTATTTGCTTGATTTCAGATGCTAAATTATACATTATCAGTCTGTGTATGTTTTTATGTTGTGAACCTTGGTCTGTGTCTATTTGCATGACTAATATGTTTCACCACTCCTTTTTGGTGCATCACCATCTTTAGTTAGTTTCAATTTTTTGCACTTCTACCCCTGTCTCCTTGCAAGTTAGAATAGGATTAGGATCTAAACCTCTGTAGTTTTGCAAAATATAGATCTAAATCAGAGGAGTTTGAGGAACCAGCCTCTAATCTGGAGATTCCTCTCTCAGTTTCCAAGTCCCACACTTGGAGAGAGGTTTCCATGTTGTGCAATTACACTGGATGCAAGAGTGATCAACCTAGAAATCTGATCAGCGTCCAGGGGTGCTGTAATTTTGCACTAACAGTTTTGGCACGCCCGGTGGGACCAGAGGTCTCAATTTTATTGCAGCAAAGTTGATGTGCATCTGCTGCAAGTTTCTTACTTGAAAAGAGCTATTATTTGCATATCTGGCGACTCCAAGGGGAAGAATCAATAGAATTTCAGCAGTCAGGCCTGAAAGCTTATGAGAAGAATCACAAGGTCAAGAGCTGGAGAAGAGGAAGTGCTATTTGAATACCTGCAATTATCTCCAAGAAGAAGGCAGAGAGGAAGAAGGATTCAAAGGTCTCCATCTCCACCAAACAGAACTCTCTCAACTCCTCCACCTGAGCGGCCTTTCTTTCAGTATACAAGGGTTTTAAGACCAATCAGAATGGCGCAACCAGTGAACCCCTATGTCAACTTCACAGGCAGCAGCCCACTTGCTCTCAATGCACAAAATCCAATCCCAGTTGCAGCACTGAAGAACATTCCATACTTTACTGGGGAAAATCAGACCACTCCTGGTGATCATGTCAAGGACATTGCTAACATTTGTGCAATCCATGAGATTAATGAGATGCAAGTAGCTGTCAAATTGCTGGCATCTTCATTCAAGGGAAAAGCATTGCAATGGTTTAGGAGCCTTGAAGCTGGCTCTATCACAAACTGGAATCAGCTGTGTATTGCACTTCACAATCAATTTGGAGAGAAGGGAGACAACTTGTCTCTTTTGGAGCAGCTAACAACCATCAAGAGAGCTTCCAATGAGCAGCTAACTGACTTCAACTTCAGATTTCAAAGGTCTTGGGATAGAATTCCAGTGGCAGTCAGGCCAACAGCAGAAGGTGCTTTTCTATATTACCTTAAAGCTTTAAATTCTGATATTTCTGTGTTGATTCAATCTATGGGAGGCACAACTATCCCTGCTGCTTATAGTATTGCCATTAGAGCTGAAAATTGTCTGATTCAAGCTGGCAAGCTAGCTCCTAGGCCTCCAATGCCATTATATCCAAGTTTAGAGAGCCCAAGTACTAGTCAAGTACCTGTCTTAGCTCCTATTCCCACTCCTAGGAATCAGAGTTCAAATGAAGCTTCCACTTCATCTCCAAGTGCCCCAAATGAGCTTCAAGAAGTCATGAAGCAACTGCAAAATTTAGGTAATGAGCTGGTCACACTTAAGAGACAGCAAACTCAAGGTTTTAGACCTTCGTATCAGCCTCAAGCTCAACCTAATAGGCAGCCATATCAGCCTCAAAGGCCACCCAATCCAGCTGCAAATATGAATCAAACAAGGCCTCCTGCCAATAAACCATTCCAGCCCTATAATCCAAATGCCATATCTGCCTCTAAGGCATTAGTACCAGCACAAAACAACACTGCCCAGGAGTATGATTGGTGTTTTCCATGTAATGAGCCTCATAATCAATCCATGTGCTTCAATGGTGCTTTGACCCAAGCTTTAATGGTAACAAGTGCTGGTGTGGAGGGTGAGAGTAGTCAAGAAAACAGCCAACAACAAGAAACATTCCAACAGCAACCTGCCCCAAATGACACCACATTGGTAAATTGGCAAGCAGAGGATTTCTGTGGCATGAATCAGGCAGTTTCTCAAGGTGTTGCTGCCAACACAAGGTCAAAAAGGAGAAATTTGGGTGAAGAACAGCCGTTAGCCCCAGCCAATCCACAACCTTCCACAGCTCCACAAATGATTGGCAAGCAAAACCCAGTTTCAAATGCACAAGGGCAGTCAAGAACAGCCCCTAGGCCAACTCAAATGCCAGCTGTTGCTGCCCACATACAAGGAGCAAATGTGCAGACCAAGGGACAGCAGAGAGATCCTTCATCACCATTCAGTATCATTGATCAGATGAAGAAGACAAACGTCAATATATCTATGTGGGAATCCCTATCCATCCCAGGCCAAAGAAATCTGCTGCAAGCTGCCATAAAGGATTGGCCAACTTCGAATCAGCAAGTCCAAATGCAGGAGAAGGTACTCACAAATGCTGCCCACCCTCAAGGAAATCATGGAGCACAACAAGGTAGAATGCTGAAGCCTCCCCCTTTCTATGTTTCGTTAATCATTGGAAATCAGCTAGTGCATAATTGCATGATAGATTCCGGGGCAAGTAGCTCAGTTATGCCTAAACAGATAGCTGATCAGTTAGGGCTCCAGTATGAAATAACATCTAAGGGAGTAGTGCAGCTGGATGGGACAGCAATAGCAACAGTTGGAGTGATTAGAAATTTGAGTCTTACCTTGCATGCATGTCCAAATGTTGTTGTCTTACAAGATATATCAGTCATAGACCTTCCACCACTCTTTGCCCTCTGTTTGTCAAGAGATTTCACTGCCAAAATTGGGGGATATTTGTCCGCTGATTGGTCTCACATGCTATTCAGAACGAGATATGGGACTAAGGCCACAATTAGGTCAGAACCTATTGCAGACTTCCACATTGAGCCCTATACTCCAAGTCATATTAATACCAATTGCTCAGCATTTGATCAAGAAGATCACCTTGGCACTGATGAAGCCGACACTAAGGTTGGAAGTATTCCAGATTTGACTCTTGATGAATGGGCAAACAAGGTACATGCTTTTGATCCTTATCAAGAAGTAGAAGAATCTGAGCTAGGGGTCTATTGCATACACGAAGAAAGTCAACCTATTCCTAGCATCACCAAGCCAAACCACAAGGATGACAATGAAGTATGGCAGCTGTTTTTCGATGGATCAAGGAGTAGACAAGGTGCAGGAGGTGGAGCCATGCTTGTTTCACCTCAAGGAATAAAGCATTATTCAGCTTTTAGATTTCAATTTGCATGCTCCAATAACACTGCTGAATATGAAGCCTTGGTGCAAGGGATGCATTGGGCAATCAAGAGAAAGATAAAGAACTTGCAAGTTTTTGGGGACAGTGAGCTGATTGTAAATCAGGTCAAGGGACAACATGCTGCCAAAAATGATCTACTCAGATGCTACAAGAACAGGGTGTGGGACCTCATGGAAGATTTTGAGGGCTTTGGCATCAAATCCATCCCTAGGAAAGAGAATCAAGCTGCTGACAGGCTTGCAGCAGTAGGGGCAGCCTTTGACATTATAGAAAACATTCAACAAGACAAGGTACAGCCAAACATCCACGTGATTGTGAGGCCTTCAGTGCCGGATAACGATGTCAGTTGGCAAGTATTTGAGAATGATCAGCAAATCATCCACTTCTTGCAAGAAGAAGCTGAGTTCTCAGCTAAGAATCAAGAGAAGTTGGAACAGCAATATGGTGACCAGGTGATACAGCTGAGAACTGACAAGCTGCCCAAGGGACTTATCACCTTGGAGTCCATTTTTAACCCCAATGATCAGTTTAGAAAGGAGAAAGCAAACATTCAGGTTAAGAGAGAAGATTCGGTATCCATCTTGGTAGAAGAGAACAAGCCATTGCAAATTGGAAAGATGACAACTGAACAGGAAAGGTATGAGTTCATACAGCTATGTCAAGAATTCCCTGACGTGTTTGCTTGGAGTTATGAAGATTTGAAAGGGTTCAATCCCAACTTAGCTCAGCATACCATTGAATTGGACCCAAATACTAAGCCTATCAGGCAGAAACAGAGACCAGTCAATCCACACATGGAGCCTCTCATGAGGAAAGAATTGGACAAGCTGATTGAGTCAAGCAATTATATTCCCAATCAAGCATTCTAGTTGGGTTGCCAACTTAGTTCCAGTCAGAAAGAAGAGTGGAGAGATCAGGCTATGTGTTGACTTCAGAGATTTGAATAGAGCCTCTCTCAAGGACCATTATCCACTCCCTTCCATGGAGCAAATATTGCAGGTCGTAGCTGGTTCAGAAAGGTTTTCACTACTTGATGGTTACTCAGGCTTCAATCAGATTATGGTAAAGGAGGAAGACCAGTTCAAGACAGCCTTCACAACCAAATGGGGCACATATGCTTACAAGAAGATGCCATTTGGACTGTCGAACGCCGGAGCAACATTCCAGCGAGCTATGGATATGGCATTCAAAGGCTTGATCAACAAGATAGTGCTGATATACTTAGATGATATTACTGTCTTCTCAAAGAATGCTGCAGACCATCTCTTTCACCTCAGGCAAGTGTTTCAGAGGTGTAGAAAGTTCGGTGTGTCTTTGAATCCTAAGAAGTGCATCTTTCTTGCACATGAAGGGAAGCTCCTTGGCCATATTGTCTCCAAGGAGGGATTAGCAATTGATCCAGAGAGGGTCGAAGCCATAAGAGCTCTACCATTGCCAAGCCACAAGAAGGCCCTTCAGAGTTTCCTGGGAAGGATAAACTTTGTTCGGAGGTTTGTCCCAAATTTTGCAGCCCTTGTCAAGCCCATCACTAAAATGTTAAGAAAAAGCATGGCTTTCAAATGGACGGCAGAAGGCAAGGAGAGTTTTGAAGCAATCAAAGAAGCCATCTCCCAGGCACCCACTCTCATCAACCCAGACTTTTCCAAGGATTTCATCCTCTATGCATTTGGAGGTGATGACACTATTTCTGCCATTCTGGTACAGCAGAACAAAGATAATGATGAGCAGCCGATTGCCTTCTTCAGCCAGAGCCTAGGTGACTGCGAAATGAGGTACTCTTTTATTGAAAAGCATGTGCTTGCAGTAATCAGAAGCTTGAAGAAATTCAAGCATTTAGTCTCAAACAACAAGATACAGTTGCTAGTCTCACATGCTGGGGTTAAGGATTTCCTCCTCAACAAGGATTTGAATGAGAAAAGGGCAGGTTGGATCACCCGTGTCATGGAGTATGACATTGAGATCAAGATCACCAAGCTGGTAAGAGGCAAAGGTTTGTGTGAGCAGCTCGCTTCCAAACAACCAGACAACCCAGAAGATGAAGAAGACGCTGTCCTGCTATTACAAGATGATCAAAAACAGGAAAATGATGATGTGTCCACTCCCTGTTGGACTCAGAATATGATACATTTCCTACAGACGGGCATGTGCCCTCTAGAAATGAGCAAAGCAAAAAGAAGATACTTCAGGTTGCAGGCAATTCCATATGCCATCATTGATGGAGTTTTGTTCAAGAAGGACGTGAATGGAGTGCTGCTGAGATGCATTAACACAGGTCAGATCCAAGGGGTATTAAAAGAGTTTCATGATGGACCAGCTGGTGGCCATTTTGCACCAAGAGTGACAGCTCTGAAAATCATGAAGGCTGGTTATTATTGGCCTAAAATCTTCAGTGATTGCTATGCATGGATCAAGAGGTGTAAGAATTGTGCATTCTTCACAGGAAAAGAGAGACTCGCTGCCCTTCCATTGCATCCAATTACAGTAGATCAGCCATTCATGCAGTGGGGTTTGGACTTCATTGGAGTCATCAATCCCAATTCGAGCCAAGGGCACAAATGGATTTTGACAGCCACAGACTACTTCACCAGATGGACAGAAGCAGTAGCACTCAAAGAGGCGAATGAGTCTAGCATCTTGGACTTTTACGAAGGGATAACTACCAGATTTGGTGTACCTGCTACAATAGTCTCTGATAATGCATTGGCATTCATCGGATCTAAAGTGACTGAGTGGGCTGTCAAGAACGGGATTTACCTGAGCACTTCATCAAACTATTACCCTCAAGGTAATGGCCAGGCCGAGTCTACAAACAAAAACTTGCTGAGGATCATTAGGAGGACTCTTGATGAGAATCAGAGGGCTTGGCATACCAAACTGAAATCAGCCTTATGGGCTGATAGGATAACTCCCAAAAGATCCACGGGTAACTCTCCATTTAGGCTTGTCTACGGAAGAGAGGCAATCTTGCCCATGTCACTTGAGTTGCCAACGTTGGAACTCATGAAACAGCTGGAGTTGCTAGAGTTTGAGCCCATGGAGGTGAGGTATGCAGAGTTGATGGAGCTGCAAGAGATCAGAGATCAGGCATCCCAAGCAATGGAAAAGGATCAAGCTTTGATCAAAAAGACCTTTGATAGGAAGGCCAAAGACAGATCTTTTCAAGTAGGAGATCTAGTGCTGAAATGGGATGTGGACAGAGCAAAACCAGGAAGGCATTCAAAATTTGATGCCATTTGGAGTGGCCCATACATGGTCACAAAGTGCAAGAGCAACAATGCTTTCCAATTGGCCTCATTGGATGGTGAAGAACTGCAGATTCCAGTAAATGGAATCTATCTCAAGCGTTGCTTCTAGAGGGAGGTTCACTACACCTGTAGATATTAGATTAGATTTTCTTTCCTCCAAGTGCTTGTGCACATTGTTTTGCTGTAGGTTAGTTTTGTTTTCCCTAAGTGCCTTGGCACAGCTTGCTGTCCATGGAGATGTTTAGCATGTCTTTGCTTTCATCAGGTCACATTCCATCTTCCCCCTTGCACATTCTGAGTCAGTTTGGATTCTAACAGAATATTTGATGACTCCATGCCCAATGGATTGCTTCAGGCAACTGGTCTTTCCATCTAGCAGGCAGATGATCCCGCTGAGTCGCCAAATTGTTATCCAAAATTCACCCCCCTAGGGTAAATTTTGATAACATGCATCAGAAGATTCAAATCCCAAGCAAATTGATTGATTCAGAGCAAAATCAGGTTTCTAGGGTCCCTTCAGGTATTTTTCTAACTCCCCTGGCCGAAGAAACAGGGAGCAAGCTCTGAGGAAATGCAAAAAAGTTGCAGAAAGGCAAATAGGTTGATCCAGGAAAGAGTGAAAATTGGCTAAGTCCTGCTCAAGGTAGCATTTGGGACAAGTGGGACAAATGGAAGCGGATCGGCCGAAAAGCCTCTAGGCGGCCCAAATTGCATTTGGGACAATCGGGCCAGAAGTACGCGGCGGGCGCGAAAAGCCGATAAGGCCGAAAGAGGAAGAAAAATTGGCTAAGTGTTGCTCGGGACGTTTGGGACAAAAAGGCCCGAACCGGCCGGTTCGGCCGAAATGAGCACAGGCAGTCCAAAAGAAAATGGGACAAATGGGACGAAAGTACGCGGCGGGCGCGAAATGCCGGTTCGACCGAGAGAAAATCGACTAACTGCTGAGAGGGACAGTTCGGGACAAGCGGGCCGAAAAGGCGCGAACCGGCCGAACCGACTGAAAAGAGGTCAAGTCAGTCCGAAGCAAAGTGGGACAAGCGGGCCAAAAATGACCCGAACCGGCCGAATCGGCCGAAATGAGCACAAAGGGCCCAAAATCAAATGGGACATCTGGGACAAATGGAGGTGAAGTACGTGAAAAAGCCGGCAGGGCCGAGAACCAATCAGAAGCCGCCACGTGTCTCAGGGAAAAAGGGTCAAAAAGGTCAAAGGGCAAGTTTTAAAAGAGTCAGCCCGAACCAATGAAATAGCGCCACGTGTCCAGTTAAGGGCCCCACAAGTGAATTTCAAAATGAAAGCCCGCGAAAGATGGAGGAGAGAGAATTGCTCATCCAATCAGCACGTGCCACGTGTCGTCCAGGTGGCAGAGCGCGGGAAAGGATTTCAAAACACGTTTTCGCCTGTTTTGTGCCCTAGATCTTCAGATCGCCATAACTTTTGATCCAGAGCTCGGATTTGCACGTTCTTTATATCAACGGAAAGCTGGTGAAATTCTCTACACGATTCTGGGGTCAATCTTGCGTTTTGGAGCAGTCTGGAGGGAGAAAAATTGAGAAACGGCTCTGACGCGTATTCATGGCCGGAAATGACATTCCAGCGACCAGAGTTAATGCAGAATGGGTCGCATTCTCCTGCAATCCGGTCAAAATGATAGGGTATGGGTTTGTAAGGTCCTCCATGCCATTTTAATACACCTGCAGTCAAGAAAGAATGGGCTCCCATGCCTTTGTACGTCTCCTGTTCCCTGGGTTCGACCCTTGCATTTTAAAAGCCAGTTTTGGGCTCATTTCAAAGGGAGGAACATTTTTGGGCATAGCAGACTTCTTCTTTCACCTTCTTCAAGGGATTGATGAAGTATCAGACCTCTCCAAGGATTGTAACAGTTTTCTTTACCTCTCTGAGGGTGTAATGCGTATTTTGATATTAAATTGATAATGCAAGCTCTGTGAATGGGTTTCAATCCTCTGTTTGTATTATTTGCTTGATTTCAGATGCTAAATTATACATTATCAGTCTGTGTATGTTTTTATGTTGTGAACCTTGGTCTGTGTCTATTTGCATGACTAATATGTTTCACCACTCCTTTTTGGTGCATCACCATCTTTAGTTAGTTTCAATTTTTTGCACTTCTACCCCTGTCTCCTTGCAAGTTAGAATAGGATTAGGATCTAAACCTCTGTAGTTTTGCAAAATATAGATCTAAATCAGAGGAGTTTGAGGAACCAGCCTCTAATCTGGAGATTCCTCTCTCAGTTTCCAAGTCCCACACTTGGAGAGAGGTTTCCATGTTGTGCAATTACACTGGATGCAAGAGTGATCAACCTAGAAATCTGATCAGCGTCCAGGGGTGCTGTAATTTTGCGGTCAATGTTGAAGAGAAGAATCAGAAGAATACCATGTCGCATTCACTCTTTCCATCAGGAATCTGGTAACACCCGTTTTGGAAGAAACTCAAATCTCCATCTTCACCAAACACTCTTCAAAATAAGCTTATCCATTTGGTAACATCAAAGGCTTTCATTTTTTATTCAACAAGGGTATTCTTTAAAAACTTCACCATATTGAATGATAGAAGTAACTAAAGGGAAGTAAAAAAATGTTCAACCCAGCCAGAGGACTTGCAATCTATTAACTCCAATTCAATTGAAGTCCTTGAGAGACTCCTAGGTCAAAACTTCACTGAAGTCAACAAAATAAGAACTCTAAGATCATGTTAAATTGACTGGAGCATTACCAAGTTGCAACCCAACTCATGAATTTTAGTTAGTGGAACAAATGAGTTACTCAATCTTGTTTGAAACATCTTATTTCAAGAAGGTGTTAGAAGAATTTAGTGGACCTTCAGTTTTTGGATTAGCTATGTGTAGACTGACCATTCATGAGCAATTTATCCAAAATGACCACAACATCTTTAAAGAATTTGGAGCAGCTTTCCAATGATAGAAGCTCCTTTACAATCTGATTGAGTTTCAGGAAACACCCCCATTCACCTAAAGACTTTGAAAAACATAGGCTTGCCAAATGAAGATCAACAATTTGAAGGGTTATTTTCTTTTTATTTGGAAAATGGTTTGTTCAAAAAATTCCCAATGATAATTCTAAGCCTCTCTTCAGGTCCATGGAAAGTCATTATTAAGTTGGCTCAAAAAGCTTCAATTAACTAAAATTCCCATAAAAACTGAACCAAGTTCATAACTTGAAAATTATGGAAGTTCATAAAAATTGCATAAAAAAGTACCTTTCAGAGGTACCACCTCCAAGCAGAGAATTCTGGCCCTTAGTGCTGACATCCTAGAAATTTATAGTTATCCACAAACAGAACTTCAACTTCATCTTAAGTGAAATGGACAAGTCAAAGGAAAATTGAGAAAGGTCAATTTGGCTGAAGTCAATGAGTAAGAGAACAATTTTCCAATCATGTAAAGGTTCTATTCTAGTTATCTACCCACTGGATGTCATGTTACCTGTACCCATGAAGTAATCCATTCCAAGTCACAAGGATTCCCCTATGGGCTGCAATCACTTTTTTGTAGCTGGTTCCCATTGGTTCTTTGGAAGATGCCAATATCCAGATGGAAAATCCTTCTGCAAAATAAGGTCCATTATTTTTGTCATGCACTTAAAAGACTGTGGGAAACTTCACCCCATCAATGCTATCCCTTCCAAGACCTGCTCACCCGATTAACAATAAATAGGAATGTCACCAAATTTGCAAGTTTCTCCTATTCCTACAAATTGCCCAATGCATTTAGTAGCAAGCTTTAAAATTCAATATTGACAGGAAATGCAGTGTTATTCAGCATCTAAAGTGTGGGAGGGACAAAATGAGGTTGGTTATTTTACTTCCTTGATTTGAATCCAATGCAATCCACCTCCTCATTGTCTATGTCGAAGGATCAATCAAAAAATTGATGCCAAACCTCATTGTGCATCCAAATTGTTGGCACAGTGATATGGCTAATCATGGGCTGATCTGAAGGAAAAACACTAGATCGAACAAGAGCCCATTAGATCCAGAAATCTTCTACTTCCATTGGATAGAGGTCTTCAAAAGGTTGAACCAAATGCCCATTCATGCACAATGACCAGTTAACTTGGAATGCTTGCCCTTAAGTGTGTCTTGGAGCTCCATCAACTTGCTTGGGGAAAGTTTTCACCTCCATGGGCCTGAAGAAACCAACTGCAAACTGGACATTGGGTTCAAAATGTTACCATTTGAACTCAGTGACATGATCAAGAATACTTTGGTTCACAAATCCTTGTTTCTGAACAGTCCTTGGACCTATGGAACTCAAAAGAATCACCAAATAAGGCTGATTTGAAGATTTGGGGCCAAACCTCTGACAAGCTCATCAAGAGTCCTAATGGTCCAGCATTTGGTTCTTGTTATCCAAAATGTGCCCCAGCTCAGGTTTTTTGGCTAACTCCTTGTGTTCTTTCCTCTCTTGTGCCTCAACTCCACATTTTCCATTTTTAGGCACTCAAAAGGCTTTCTGGAAATGGCACCATCAGATAGAGCTCTCTCAAGCTTTCCATAAAGGTAAAGTTTGCCTCCTAACTCCAAAGTATATTTTTCAAATTATGGCTCGGCGGAGTTTTTTGAAAAAAATTTTCCCATTTGGAAGCCCGCAGCCAATAGGAAGCTGCCACGTGGCATCCACTAGTGGAAGAATTTTTGAAAACCTTTTTTCCAAAGAAAAATGCAAGAGGTAAAATTTGAAAATTTTTTCCGCCAATCCGTTTTTGGGCCTGTTTTTGCCCTAAATCTTCAAACGGCCATATCTTTCGATCCAGAGCTCAGATTTTCACGTTCTTTATATCAATGGAAATCTGGTGAAATTATCTACATGATTCCATAAGGTCAATTTTAATTTTGGTTCAGTTTGGAGAGAGAAAATCAAAAAACGGTTCTGGTACATAGCCCATGGACAGAAATGACATTTCAACAACCAATTTTAATGCAAGAATGGGTCGCATTCTTCTCCAGCATGGTCAAAAATGTCAGGGGAATGGGTTTGTAAGGTCCTCCATGCTGTTTTAATGCATTTTGGTCAATGAGGAATGGCTCCCATGTTTTTTCATGTTTTCTCTCTCCTGGGCTCGACCCATGCACTGTAAAAGCCAGATTTGGCTCATTTTTCAAAGGGGAACACTTTTTGGCATTGCAAACTTCTTCTTTCACCTCCAACAAGTGATTTTGGCAAGAATCAGACCTTTTTCAAGATTGTAACAGGTTTTTCTACCTCTTTGATGTTGGAATGCAAGGATTTTGACAATGGAAATGACAATGCAAACTCTGTGAATGCTTTCAGTCCTTGTTTGTATTGTTTTGCTTCATTTCAAGACCCTTAATTACATCTTATCAGCTTGTGCATGATGTTTTATGTTGCATTTCATGAAATTTGTGTCAATTTTCATGGCAAATATTTTCACCACTCCTTTGGTGCATCACCATCTTTAGTTTAGTTTAATTTTTGCATTTCTTATCCCTGTCTCCTTGCAATTAGGGTAGGAATTAGGATTGAACCTCTGCAGTTGTGTAAAAAATAGATCTAATCAGAGGAGTTTGAGGAACCAGCCTCTAATCCGGAGATTCCTCTCTTATTTTACAAGTCCCACACTTGGAGAGAGGTTTCAATGTTGTGCAATCACACTGGATGCCTGAAACATCAACTTAGAAACCTGATTTGCATCCAGGGGTGCTACTGATTTGCAACAACAGTTTTGGCATGCCCGGTGGGACCTTAGAGGTCTCATTTTTATTGCAGCAAAGTTGATGTGCATCTGCTACAATTTTCTTGCTTAAAAGAGCTATAATTTACACATCTGGCGACTCCAAGGGGAAGAATCAACTGGTTTCAGCAGTGCAGGCCTGAAAACTCATGAGAAGAATCACCACAAGGTCAAGAGTTGGAGAAGAAGAGGTGTTGTTTGAATATCTGCAGTTATCTCCAAGAAGAAGGCAAAGAGGAAGGAGAATTCAAAGGTCCCACCACCAAACATAACTCTTTCAACTCCTCCACTTGGTAGGCCTTTCATTCAATCAACAAGGGTTCTAAGACCAATTAGAATGGCACAAAACAACCCCTATGTCAATTTCACAGGCAGCAGCCCACTTGCTCTCAATGCACAACATCCAATTCCAATTGCAGCCTTGAAGAACATTCCATACTTCACTGGAGAGAATCAGACTACTCCAGGTGATCATGTTAAAGACATTGCCAACCTTTGTGCAATTCATGAAATCAATGAGATGCAAGTGGCTGTCAAGTTGCTGGCATCTTCATTCAAGGGGAAAGCATTGCAATGGTTTAGAAGCCTTGGAGCTGGTTCTATCACAAATTGGAATCAGCTATGTATAGCACTTCATGAGCAATTTGGAGAGAAGGGAGACAACTTGTCTCTTTTGGAGCAGCTGACAACCATCAAGAGAGCTCCCAATGAGCAGCTGACTGATTTCAACTTCAGATTTCAAAAGACTTGGGAGAGAATTCCAGTGGCAGTCAGGCCAACAGCAGAAGGTGCTTTTCTCTACTATCTCAAAGCTCTAAATTCTGATATTTCTATGTTGATTCAGTCCATGGGAGGCATAACTATCCCTATGGCTTATAGCATTGCCATTAGGGCTGAAAATTGTTTGATCCAAGCTGGCAAACTAGCCCCTAGACCTCCCATGCCATTGTTTCCAAGTTTAGAGAGTCCAAACACCAATCAAGCACCTAATTTGGCTCCTTCTCCCACTCCTAGAAATCAGAGTTCAAATGAAGCTTCTACTTCATCTCCAAGTGCCCCAAATGAGCTTCAAGAAGTCATGAAGCAATTGCAAAACCTAGGCAATGAGCTGGTTACTCTCAAGAGGCAACAAGCCCAAGGTTTTAGACCTTCTTATCAGCCCCAAGCTCAGCCTAACAGGCAGCCATACCAACCACAAAGACCACCTAATCCAGCTGCAAATATAAATCAAACAAGGCCTCCTGCCAATAGACCATTTCAGCCCTATAATCCAAATGCCATATCTGCCTCTAAGGCATTGGTGCCAACACAAAACAACATTGCTCAGGAGTATGCTTGGTGCTTTACATGTAATGAACCTCATAACCAATCCATGTGCTTCAATGGTGCTTTGAATCAAGCATTAATGGTGACAACTACTGGTGTGGAGGGTGAAGGAAGTCAAGGAAACAACCAACAACAAGAAACATTCCAATAGCAATCAGCTCCAAATGACACCACATTGGTAAATTGGCAAGCAGAGGATTTTTGTGGCATGAATCAAATAGTTTCTCAAGGTGTTGCAGCCAACACAAGGTCAAAAAGGAGGAATTTGGGTGAAGAACAGCCATTAGCCCCAACCAATCCACAACCTTCTATGGTTCCACAAGTGGTTGGCAAACAAAATCCAATTTCAAATGCACAAGGGCAGCCAAGAACAGCTCCTAGGCCAACTCAAATACCAGTTGTTGCTGCCCATGTGCAAGGAGTGAATGTGCAAACCAAGGGACAGCAAAGAGATCCTTCATCACCATTCAGTATCATTGATCAGATGAAGAAGACAAATGTAAATATATCAATGTGGGAATCCCTATCTATCCCATGCCAAAGAGATCTGCTACAAGCTGCCATGAAGGACTGGCCAACTTCGAATCAGCAAGTTCAGATGCAAGAGAAAGTGCTCACAAATGCTGCCCAGCCTGAGGGGAATCATGGAGGACAGCAAGGTAAAATGTTGAAGCCCCCTCCTTTCTATGTTTCATTAATCATTGGAAATCAGTTAGTGCACAATTGCATGATAGATCTCCGGGGCAAGTAGCTCAGTAATGCCTAAACAAATAGCTGATCAGCTAGGGCTCCAGTATGAAACCATATCCAAAGGGGTAGTGCAGCTGGATGGGACAGCAGTAACAACAGTTGGAGTGATTAGAAACTTGAGTCTTACCTTGCATGCATGTCCAAATGTTGTTGTTTTACAAGATGTATCAGTCATAGACCTTCCACCACTCTTTGCCCTATGCTTGTCAAGGGACTTCACAGCCAAGATTGGAGGATATTTGTCTGCTGATTGGTCACACATGCTGTTCAGAATGAGGTATGGAACCAAGGCTACAATCAGGTCTGAACCTATTGCAAACTTCCACATTGAGCCTTACACTCCAAGTCAAATCAATGCCAATTGTTCAGCATTTGATCAAGAAGATCACCCAAGCACTGATGAAGCTGACACCAAGGTTGGAAGCATCCTGGATCTAACTCTTGATGAATGGGCAAACAAGGTACATGCTTTTGATCCTTATCAAGAAGTAGAAGAATCTGAGCTAGGGGTCTATTGCATACATGAAGAAAATCAGCCTATTCCTAGCATCACCAAGCCAAACCACAAGGATGACAATGAGGTATGGCAGCTGTTTTTTGATGGATCAAGGAGTAGACAAGGTGCAGGAGGTGGAGCTATGCTTGTTTCACCTCAAGGAGTAAGATACTATTCAGCTTTTAGATTTCAGTTTGCATGCTCTAATAACACTGCTGAATATGAAGCCTTGGTGCAAGGGATGCATTGGGCAATCAAGAAGAAAATAAAGAACTTGCAAGTCTTTGGTGACAGTGAATTGATTGTAAATCAGGTCAAGGGACAACATGCTGCCAAGAATGATCTACTCAAGTGCTACAAGAATAGGGTGTGGGACCTCATGGAAGATTTTGAGGGTTTTGGCATCAAATCCATTCCTAGGAAAGAGAATCAAGCTGCTGACAGGCTTGCAGCAGTAGGGGCAGCCTTTGACATTGTGGAAAGCATTCAAAAGACAAGGTACAGCCAAACATCCACGTGATTGTGAGGCCTTCAGTGCCAGATAACAATGTAAGTTGGCAAGTGTTTGAGAATGACCAGCAAATCATCCATTTCTTGCAAGAAGAAGCTGAGTTCTCAGCTAAGAATCAAGAAAAATTGGAACAACAGTATGGTGACCAAGTGGTACAGCTGAGAACTAACAAGCTGCCCAAGGGACTTATCACTTTGGAGTCCATTTTTAATCCCAATGATCAGTTTAGAAAGGAGAAAGCAAACATTCAGGTCAAGAGAGAGGATTCAGTATCCATCTTGGTGGAAGAGAACAAACCATTGCAAATTGGAAAGATGACAACTGAACAAGAAAGGTATGAGTTCATACAGCTGTGTCAAGAGTTCCCTGATGTGTTTGCTTGGAGCTATGAAGATTTGAAAGGTTTCAATCCCAAGTTAGCTCAGTACACCATTGAGTTGGATCCAAATACTAAGCCCATCAGGCAGAAACAAAGACCAGTCAATCCACACATGGAGCCTCTCATGAGGAAAGAATTGGACAAGCTGATTGAGTCAAGAATCATATTCCCAATCAAGCATTCTAGTTGGGTTGCCAACTTGGTTCCAGTTAGAAAGAAGAGTGGAGAGATCAGATTGTGTGTTGACTTCAGAGACTTGAATAGAGCATCTCTCAAGGACCATTACCCACTCCCTTCCATGGAGCAAATATTGCAAGTTGTGGCTGGCTCCGAGAGGTTTTCACTACTTGATGGCTACTCAGGCTACAATCAGATTATGGTGAAGGAAGAAGACCAGTTCAAGACAGTCTTCACAACCAAATGGGGAACTTATGCATACAGGAAAATGCCATTTGGGCTGTCCAATGCTGGAGCTACCTTCCAAAGAGCAATGGAGATGGCATTCAAAGGTTTGATTAATAACATGGTGCTGATATAACTTGATGATATCACTGTTTTTTCAAAAATGTAGCAGACCACCTCTTTCATTTGAGGCAAGTGTTTCACGAGGTGCAGAAGATTTGGAGTATCTTTGAATCCTAAGAAGTGCATCTTTCTTGCACATGAAGGAAAGCTCCTTGGCCATATTGTCTCCAAAGAAGGATTAGCAATTGATCCAGAGAGGGTTGAAGCCATAAGAGCACTACCATTGCCAAGCCACAAGAAAGGCCCTTCAGAGTTTCTTGGGAAGGATAAATTTTGTTCGGAGGTTTGTCCCAGATTTTGCAGCCCTTATCAAGCCCATCACCAAAATGTTAAAGAAAAGCATGGCTTTCAAGTGGACAGCAGAAGGCAAGGAGAGTTTTGAAGCAATCAAAGAAGCCATCTCTCAAGCACCAACTCTCATCAACCCGGACTTCTCCAAGGATTTCATCCTCTATGCATTTGGAGGTGATGACACTATTTCTGCCATTTTGGTACAGCAGAAAAAGATAATGATGAGCAGCCAATTGCTTTCTTCAGCCAGAGCCTAGATGACTATGAGGTGAGGTACTCTTTTATTGAGAAGCATGTACTTGCAGTAATCAGAAGCTTGAAGAAATTCAAGCATTTATTCTCAAACAACAAGGTCCAGTTGCTGGTCTCACATGCTGGGGTTAAGGACTTCCTCCTCAACAAGGATTTGAATGAGAAAAGGGTAGGTTGGATCACCCATGTCATGGAGTATGACATTGAGATCAAGATCACCAAGCTGGTAAGAGGGAAAGGATTGTGTGAGCAGCTGGTTTTGGGGAAGCAAAAAGAAGTATGCAATGAAGAAGAGGCTGTTTTGATAGTCCAGGACAGCCATGAGCCAAGTGGCAATCAAGAAGAAGACAATGCTGCCCCCACTCCTTGTTGGACCCAAGATATAATGCACTTCCTAGGCATAGGCCTATGCCCTCCTGAGATGAACAAGACCCAAAGGAGACACTTCAGATTGCAGGCTGTTCCATATGCCATTGTTGATGGAGTTTTGTTCAAGAAAGATGTGAATGGAGTGCTGCTGAGATGCATTAGCACAAATCAGATTCAAAGGGTGTTGGAAGAGTTCCATGGTGGACCAGCTGGTGGTCATTTTGCACCAAGAGTGACAGCTCTAAAAATCATGAAGGCTGGTTATTATTGGCCTAAAATCTTCAGTGATTGTTATGCATGGATCAAGAGGTGTAAGAATTGTGCATTCTTCACAGGAAAAGAGAGACTTGCTGCCCTTCCATTGCATCCAATCTCAGTTGACCAGCCATTCATGCAATGGGGTTTGGACTTCATTGGAGTCATTAATCCCAATTCAAGCCAAGGGCACAAATGGATTTTGACAGCCACAGACTACTTCACCAAATGGACAGAAGCAGTAGCACTCAAAGAAGCAAATGAGTCTAGCATCTTAGACTTTTATGAGGGAATAACAACCAGATTTGGTATACCTGCTACAATAATCTCAGATAATGCATTGGCATTCATTGGATCCAAGGTGACTGAGTGGGCTGTCAAGAACGGGATCTACCTAAGCACTTCATCAAACTATTACCCTCAGGGTAATGGCCAGGCCGAGTCTACAAACAAGAACTTGTTGAGGATCATTAGGAGGACTCTTGATGAGAATCAGAGGTCTTGGCATACCAAACTGAAATCAGCCTTATGGGCTGATAGGATAACTCCCAAAAGATCCACAGGTAACTCTCCATTTAGACTTGTCTATGGAAGAGAGGCAATCTTGCCCATGTCACTTGAGTTGCCAACATTGGAACTCATGAAGCAGCTGGAGTTGCTAGAGTTTGAGCCCATGGAGGTGAGATATGCAGAGTTGATGGAGCTGCAAGAGATCAGAAATCAGGCATCCCAAGCAATGGAAAAGGATCAAGCTTTGATCAAGAAGACCTTTGATAGGAAGGCCAAGGATAGATCTTTTCAAGTTGGAGATCTAGTGTTGAAATGGGATGTGGATAGAGAAAAACTGGGAAGGCATTCAAAATTTGATGCCATTTGGAGTGGCCCATACATGGTCACAAAGTGCAAGGACAACAATGCTTTCCAATTGGCCTCATTGGATGGTGAAGAACTGCAGATTCCAGTCAATGGAATCTATCTCAAGCATTGCTTCTAGAGGGAAATTCACTACCTTGTAAATATTAGATTAGATTTTCATTCCTCCAAGTGCTTGTGCACATTGTTTTGTTGTAGGTTAGTTTTGTTTCCCTAAGTGCTTTGGCACAGCTTGCTGTCCATGGAGATGTTTTGCAGTCCTTGCTTCCATCAGGTGATATTCCATCTTCCTCCTTGCACATTCTGAGTCAGTTGGGTTCCAAACAGAATATTTGATGACTCCATGCCCAATGGACTGCTTCAGGCAACTGGTCCTTTCATCTAGCAGGTAGATGACCCCTCTGAGTCGCCAAAATTGTTATCCAAAATGTGCCCCCTGCTCATTTTGTGGCTAACTCCTCAGGATTCTCAAATCCTCTCTTGTGCCTCAGTCTAATTTTTTGCTTTTTAGGGTCCCTTCAAAACTTTTCTAGAAATGGCACCATTGGATAGAGCTCTCTCTCAGCTTTCCAGAAAGGTAAAGTTTTCCTGGGCCTAGGAAAAATTGTGATTTTTGAAGTTAAGGCTTGTCCTGGAACAATGTGGGAAATTCGGGACCCAAGGCGCGGTTCCTGAAACGCCAATCCAGGATGTCGCAAAGCACTGGGTCAAGTGGAACAAATGTACGGGGGTCAAGGGAAACTTGAACCGGCCAAGTGTTCGGCCGAAAAGTTTTCAAGAGGAATATTTTCCCCGTAGGACAATCGCCGGCAGGTAATGCCATGTGTCCAGGGTAGGGATTTGCAGAAGGCCGGTTTGGCCGAAGGTTGTGGAAAATCGACTAAGCATTTTGGGACATCTGGGCCACGAGGTCCGTGCCCAATCGCGAAAAGGTGCCAGCGGTCCTAGGAAAAGGAAGCCATTTAGAGGGTGGTCTAGAAGAATTTTTTCCCGCGAAGCACTGGTGACAGTATCTAGGACAAATGGACGCGGAGGACGCAAATTTTGGCCCGCTGCGGCCATCAACGGATAATGTGAGGCCACAGTCACCAATCCTGATAAGTGCGGAGCAAAGGGACGCGCGCGAAGACGTGGGAAATTTTACCAAAGTGGAGCCGAAAGCCAATCAAATCACGCCATGGGTGGCCCACCAGACCAATGAAATGAGAAGCCCATGCCACTTGAAATGGTGGGAGTTGGGGAAAGTTTTTGTCCCGTGAAAATTGGGACATCCGGGACAAAATGACGCGAAGGGCGCGAAAGAGCCGGCAGACCCGTGGACCAACTCAGATCTTGCCACGTGTCACAAGGAGAAAGGCGAAAAGGTCAAAGGGCATTTTTTTTGAAGGAAAGGCCCGAGCCAATAGAAATGGAAGATATGTGTCCAAGGTTGAAGAGATGGAGAAAGCAGCATGCAGAAAATTCAGGATGGAAAGGGTTGCAGCATGCCACAATCAACACGTGGCACGAGTCCTCAACTCGTCGGCCCGGCGAAGAAATTTTTAAAAAATCTGTTTCCAAAGGGAAAAACAAAGAAAAATGAAGTTAGGCTGTGCCCAATCAAAGCATACCATGTGATCAACTTGGAATGGCGATCCACGGAGCTTGGATTTGGAAATCTTTCCCAAATGCAACGAAAAGCTCATGAAAAAATTCAAATTCTATCACCCGCTAATTCTGATGGGGTTGGCCTTGAGTTTTGGTCCCTAAAAATTCAGATGGAGAATCTTTCAATCCAGAGCTCTGAGTTTTGCATGTTCATGGCTATCAATGGACATCTGGCGAAATATTTAAAGAATCCAGGGTCATTTTTGCCTGTATTCCGGTCAGTTTGGATAGAGAAATTTATTTCTGGTACATGGTCCCAGAAATGCCATGTTTCAATGCACCATTAGTTAATGAAGGGATGGGCTCCGCATGCTCTGTACAGCATTCTCTAAAAATGTCAGGGCATGGGTTTATAAGGATGCCCATGTTGTTTTGATCACGTTTGGTCAATGGTTGAATCCCTTCCATTTGGCTCCTATGTTTCTGGAGGGGGGTTGTGGCTTGCACTGTTAAAGCCAGTTTTGGCTCAATTTTTTAAGAGGTGGAACATTTTTTCCATGTATTGCAGGCTCCCAACTTCACAACAACATTTATTTTGATGGAAAACCAAACCTTTTTCCAAACTGCAACATGTTTTGCAATATCAAGTGACTTAATGCTGGATATCAGATGGTAAAAATGACAATACAGGCTCTGTGAATGAGTTTTCAGTCCTTTGTTTGTGTTGCTTTTTCATTTCAAAGCCTCCATTACATCCCAATTTATCATTGTGCATGAAGTTTTATGTTGCATTTTTTATGACTGTGTCAATTTGTAGAACAAAAAATTCACCACTCCTTTGGTGCATCACCTGTTAGCATTAGTTTCATTTTTTTGCAAATTCTCTATCTCTGCCCACTTGGAATCTAGAGTAGGATTTAGAGTTTCAAAAAACCTCTGTAGTAACTTTGCAAATGATAGATCTGAATCAAAGGATTTGAGGAACCAGCCTCTAATCTGGAGATTCCTCTTCATTTTTAACAAGTCCCAACATTCTTGATCTGGATGAAGATTTCAAGTCTTTTGCTGAATCAACACTGGCACGCCCCGGTTGGAGCTTAGAGTGAACTCAACTTCATTGTAACTAATTGATGTGTTGGTTTGGTAGCTTGTTAAAAGAGCCCTCTGCACATCTACCTGTAGAAACCATAACAAGAACATAGGATTATTCTTCTCAACCTGACTCCAAGTTACTCATTGAGCCAGACAACACTCAACAAACATTGGTAAAACCCATATGTGCCTATGATTTAATTAATGATTTAACTAAAAAAAATTCACACATCTCCTTCTTGGATTTGTTAAAGAACTCTCCTACCCACAGAGCTCTCCCTCTTAGAAGTGTTAGGCCTTGGTCATTTAATCAACATCACTCCTCCTCTGGAAATGCAAGTAAACCATGTGGCATTTGACATTTATCCTCTGGGGCAGCTGGATAGGGATACTGAATTTATATTCGATATAAGAAAAATGCCAACAGATGCTGAAATTACATGAAGAGGTGACCCAGATTTACATTTACAAGTTTGGGTCTATAATAATTATGTTAAATGTGTAATGGTTGATGATGGGGCAGTAGTTAATATAGTCCCCTTCACTTTTCTTCAAAAGTTAGGATATGGAGAGACAAACTGTTCCACGACGTGAAATATGCTAAGAAGGTTATGATAGCCTCAAAGCCACTTCGATTGGAACCATAGTTTTACCAGTCACTTTAGGACCCAAGATGGTCCTCACCGAGTTTTATATTATAGATCAGGAAACCAACTATAATATGATCCTTGGTCGGCCATGGATACACCGCATGAAGGCAATCCCTTCCACGTTATTCCAAGAAATAAGATTTCTACACTTAGGGAAAATATTTGTGGCATAAGGTGACCCAAAACCCTTCGATATACACCTAGCTGATTTGAAGAAAAGACCAGGTGTTCACTCCGAGTTTGAACTCCCAACAAATCAACTCATCAAACCAATTAATTCGAAACCAAAATAAAATTTGATACCCACCACAGAGTTAGAAGTTACAAATCCAGTCGAGGACATTTCAAACAATACCCAAAAGTGAGACCAATGCTATAAAAATAGTATCACTAGGGACTACCGCAAAACTTATCGAGTTTCTAGAGAAAGACTTACCTATTCTCCTACCATTTGATTCTATGGGTATGGGACACACCCTGGGAATTGCTTCTCTTCCATCAGATGAAGTTTTTATGGTAGAAGTAACCAAAGAAAAAGAAATAGATACGACAGATATCCCAACATCCATTTTTCCAAGCAAGTATTGGACTCTCCACTTTGATGGAGCTAGATGTCACTTTGGAGCTGGGGCGGGAGTGATCTTTACTTCACCTAAGGGAAAGATCCTACCTTTCACCTTTAAATTAAACTTTGAATGTACAAACAATGGGGTTGAGTATGAAGCTCTCCTCCTTGGCCTCATCCTAGCTAAAAGAATGGGTGTCAACAACATTAGAGTGCTAGGAGACTCGCAACTAGTTGTAAACCAAGTCTCTGAAGTATATGAAACTAGAGCTGAGCATTTACAACTATACAAAACAGCAGTATTAGATCTAAGCAAGGGATTTAACTTCATATCAATTGAAGCAATCCCACGAGAGCAGAACCTTCTCGCAGACTCGATAGCAACCTCAGCTTCCCGTTTCACTCCAAACAGTGAGTTGGAGGATACAAATTTCATAGTATCACTTCGTACCAAACCATTAGTGCATAAAATACCAACAAACTCACTCCTGACTCATGGAGAAGCTGAGGATGATTTTTCTATCATGGATCACTTTGACGATGATAGAATAACTCTCGAGTATCTAAACACCTATGCGGAGCTACACCTTGCTCACCGTATAGTTGATCTTTCCCTAATACCACATTCCTCTTCCTATTTTGGAAATCCCATGGTAGAGTCTCCTCCACAGAAGGATCTCGATATCTACGAGATAGAAAATGGAGAAATCTTGGAACTACCTCCAGCCCCACCTAAATTTGAAGAAGGTAATGCTTCTTTAATAGAAGAAACCATTGACATAAACATTGGAATGGAGGAAGAACCAAAATTTTGAAGTTGGGATCCTCGTTAACTCCAGAGGAGATAGAAATACACACCCAAATCCTCAAAGAACATCAAAAGGCTTTCACATTTAATTATAAAGAAATGACGGGCATTGCACCACAAGTCGTGGTACATAATCTTGTCACTAAACCAGATGCGAAACCAATTAAACAGAAGTCAAGACCAATGAAGCCAAAAGTGGCTCTCATGGTAAAAGAGGAAGTAATAAAACTTCTCCAAGTGGGATTCATCAAGCCCATTGACTATTCACAATGGGTATCTAATATCATCCCTGTCCTAAAAAAGAATGGGAAGATACACATTTGCATAGATTTTCAGGATATTAACAAAGCTTGTCCCAAGGATGACTTCCCATTACCATCCATTGACGTTATCATTGATGCAACAACTAGATTTGAACTATTGTCCCTCATGGATGGGTTCTCAGGGTATAATCAGATTAAAATATCTGAACAGGATCAAGCCAAAACTACATTCATAACTCCCTGGGGAACTTATTGCTACGTTATCATGCCATTTGGTCTTAAGAATGCTGACGCTACGTATCAATGGGCAATGACATATATATTCCATGATCTTATCCATAAAATTGTGGAATCCTATGTGGATGACTTGTTGGCCAAAGCCAAGAAACATTGTGATCATCCAGAAGTGCTCTGTATCATCCTCTCATGACTAATTGAATATGGTGTCACATTAAACCCAGAGAAGTGCGTGTTTGGTGTGACAGGAGGCAAACTTCTGGGCTACATTATATCTTCACGAGGGATTGATGTTGATCCAGCCAAAATATGGGCTGTTCTTGAAATGATCCCACCATCGGATGAGTCTGGAATCAGGTCATTTCTTGGGAAACTCGGTGCAATCCGAAGGTTCATCCCAGATCTAAGTTTTTCCATTCATCCAATCAACAATCTATTAAAGAAAGATTATAACATTGATTGGACTGAAGAATGCAATGAGGCCTTCGAAGCAGTTAAACACTTCTTGTTGTCTCCACCCACACTAATGCCTCCCAAACCAGACCGCCCTTTGATCCTATACTCACGAGCCACTCATGTCTCACTAGCCTGCATGCTGGCTCAAGAAGACAATGATAAATGGGAACGTGTGGTCTATTTCATTAGCCGAATTTTGCTTGATTATGAAACATGTTACACACAGGTAGAGAGAGAATGCCTTGCCATAGTCTTTGCAACAAAATGTTTAAGACATTACATGTTAAACCAAGAAATGAGGGTCATTGTAAAGATAGATCATTTACGAACATTTCTCACGCAAGGGTCTTTATCTAAAAAGGATGGGCATTTCATAACCTTAATGGGTGAATTTGAGTTAACATTCATAAACCAAAAATCCATTAAGGGACAAATCATTGTAGATTGGCTAGCTGACAATCCACTAGATGGAGGTGATCTGGTAAATCTGGACTTTCCTGATGAGTGTATATACTTCATCAAAACCAGGCCTCCCATCTCTACATGTCCCTGGTATACTGATATCATCAATTTCATCATAGACCACACATACCTGGAAGGTGCCACATCACAAAAAAGAAGGCAGTTACACATTATTACCACTAAATATGTTGTTTTAGAATAGGTACTCTATCGTAAAGCCTTCAATGACATGCTTCTAAGATGCGTCGACATAGAAGAATCCAAGAAGATTCTTCATGAATCCCACAGTGGGATATGTGGAGGCCACTTCGGTGGTCATGCCACCACTCGTAAAATACATCGGATGGGCTATTTTTGGCCCACTCTTGAGCATGACAGTGGAATTTGTACGTAAGTGCCACAAATGCCAAGAATTCTCTCACGAGATTCACATGCCAGCACAATCCCTGCAACCAATAGCGACCCCATGGCCCTTCTCCACGTGGGGTCTAGACTTGATAGGGAAATTCTCTCCCTCATCAACTGATGGCCATAACTTTATAATTACAGCCACAAAATATTTTACCAAATGGGTGGAGGCCATGCCTCTCACCACTGTACCAGGTTCGGTAATTGCCAAATTCATTCTGAACCAAATTATCTGTAGGTATGGTGTCCCACAAGTCATTATCTCAGATAATGGCACGTCCTTTAAAAATGATGAAGTCCATGAGTTATGTAGCAAGTTCAAGATAAACCATCACACGACCTCTCTTTACTACCCTCAAGCCAATGGGCAGGCCAAAGTGACAAACAAAATGTTAAAAGCTATTCTCCTCAAAATGGTCAAGGAGAACAAGTGAGATTGGCATTTAAAACTATATCCGGCCTTGTGGGCCCATCGAACCTCAATAAGAACACCAACAGGAGCAACTCCTTTCTCACTGGTATTCGGGGCAAGAAGTAGTTCTCCCACTTGAGGTTGAAATACCCAGTCTCTGCATCTCATTACAAGGGATTCTGGATGAAGAAGCTTATAGGGAGGCACACCTCTCTCAACTAGAAAGCCTTGATGAGGTCAAAATAAAATGCCAAACAATGGCACAGAGCCTATGCTAACCAGATGTGCCGGCAATACAACAAAAAAGTCTATGAGTGAGAAATATATGAAGGAGATCTAGTTCTAAGACTAGATAGCCAGATCGATAAGAAAACCGGTGAAGGAAGAAAGTTCTGGCCCAAATGGTTGGGCCCATACCGAGTCATGAAGGACTACGGAAATGGTGCGTATCTTTTGTGCACACTAGAAGGTGAGGAATTCAGTGAAACTGTCAATTCCTTGCATCTTAAATGGTTTTACGCATAAAACATCAAAATCACCACTTGTACATTATAGCTACCTACATTGCATTAGTCATTCAGCTGTTTCATTTTGTCCACTCATTCATAAAAATAGTAGTCCAGGACTTACTCTTAAGCAATCTGTTACAAATTTCTAAAAATATTGGCAAAAGCATTCATATCACATCTCTTTAAACATCATCAACTATTTTCAAATCTTCTCATCAAGTTTGATAGACAAGCATTGACGAAAACCATACCAAGGCCTGCATACTTGGCTTTTCTCTTTCTTTCTACTAGGTGAAGTTGTCCTTGCCTACAGTCTGTTCTAGAAGCTTCTTGGTGTCACATCTATCCCTCTTAAATCTCTTTGAATGAAAGGATATCCCAAAGTCATAGATCAGAAAATGTCAAAATCAAATGAAATCAAAAGCACCAAGCAAACAAAATATTTTATTTTACACACTTCTTTGCCCCATCAACCTTCGGTGATAAGCCCACATCTCTTACTGGTGGTGTGAGGTTGGGAAAGGAAAGGAGTGCCCTTACTCGCCTATATCTTACCTTTGGTGACAAACCCATGCTTCTTACTAGTGGCATGAGGCAGGGTGTGGGGGGTCCAGTCACACAAATTAACAAATCTTGGTATGCTAAAAACACAAATCAAATTCTATTAAAAGAAAACAAATATCCAAATTCCAAAGAGATCAAATCCTCAAAACCAGATTTTGTCAACCAGGTTGCCATTTATGAATCTAAGTCTAGATAAACTGGAAAGTAAGTGGCCTTCTAAGCTTGGTGGTAGTTCTGAGTAGGGTAGGTGTGTAGGTCTATGTTTGGTTTCTGTTACTGGTTTTTCTGTCTCTCATCATTCCATTCAGTCAAACTCATACAACTTGTGCCCTTCCTAACTCTTGGTGTTGAGCCCTCACATCTTACTAGTTGCGTGGAATTGGGATTGGGGCAAGTTCATCTCTTTATCACTATACATTCATCATGTTTTTCCAATATAAGAAGAAATTACAAATATTGCCCAAAGAGTTCAAAAGTTCAGTACTACCATATATTTGTATCAGCATTACAAAAACATACAAAGTAAAACATTTGTTATCATTTGTCATCCATTGCATACATTCTGAAAAACATGAAAACAAGTATTCTAAAAACATCTAAGTACACATGTGGAAATGAGTCACAAAATTCTAGGCACCAAGAGTCTGGATCCAAAAAGAGATATATATATATATATATATATATATCATATCAAGTTTCATATACAATGCCATCATGCACTAGGCATGGTCAAAATGCTCAATGAGCCCGAAAAGTACAAAAGCACTCATATAGATATCTGAAAAAATGCTACAAAAATGGTCTCTCAATCCCTATGGGATCCCTCAGAGGGTGCATGACCACGCCTAGGACTCCGGCTACGCCGGCACTCTGAATGCACTGAGGGCTCACGGTCATGACCAGTAGCTACCGTCTCGCTATGAGAATGACTCCTCCTCATCAAGTGCTCGACCATCCTATATCCAGCTACCTCAGCGTGGAGAGAAGTCATGATCTTTTCCACATGCCAGACAGAGGAAAAAACATCAGTATGCCTACCGGCTGCTGAAGGCTCCCCCACATCCATGGAAAGCTCAGCACAAGTCTTCTCTGAGGGGAGAAGCAAGGTATCGGTGCATACTCGGTGAATCAAGTCTCGCCACTCATCAGCAGTCGCTACAAGTAAAGGAGAAAACAAGTTAGAAAATGATCAAAAGATAAAACCAAGAGTAAACAAAACAAAAAGAAATAACAAACTAAGACAATTCTAACTAAAACAAATGTCAAGAGAAGAGTGACAACTCACTCGGATCTCCAGGCCTCCAAGAAGGATCTCTAGGATCCACGCCTGCCACTGATGCCGCCACTGACTGGTGTCCCTCTCCCACATCTGGGGCAATGTGATGGCCTGCAATGGACTCACCATCTCCACCTAAGTCCTGAGAGAGAAACTCCTCTGAGACCAGAGTCACCCTCTCTGTGCTCCGCTCCGCCCTCTTGGCCCGTAGGATCTCCTGAGTGTCATGCCACTCGGGATCACTATCATCTCCCCCACCCATCTCACTGATCTCCATCTCCTCTATCTCCTCCTCTATCTCTCCCCCTGTGAACTCCTCAGACTCGGAGTCCACGTCAATGGGCTCATCACTGCTATGGGTGGGACCGGTGGCAATCCGAAGTAAGGGTGCCTGAGGAGCACCGGCTCTCCCTCGAGCACGTACCACCCTCCTGGCCACAATAGGAACACCAGGAGTAACAATAGTCCAACCCCGGCCTCTAGGACCTCCCCGAGCCTCACGGATAGATCTATACACTGGCCCCACCGGAGGAAGCATGTCACTATAGGGGAGGCCAAACTGCTATGGTACTCTATCAAAGGGGTGTATCTCCAAATTTCCTTCCCTGTCTATCAACTGGCTGGTAGTCTGACAAGAAATCAATGTAACAGTCTCCTCTCCCCATACCCCTGTCATGGCCTGATAAGGAGTGGCCTCCATGTCTGCAGTGGTCAAGGAGGCCACTGGCTGGTGAGGTGCTCTAAGAACTGTCATCCCTATCCACCTCGCTACCTTGATGGCCCCGAGATCCTCTACCTCTACACCTCTCCCATATGGGGTGATATGCTCATACACCCAACTCATGACAAGAGTCAGGTGGCTCAGTGACTGTCCCTGTAATTGGACTACCCTGTATAAATCATGGTAGGTAGTCCCGAGGATATCTGCTCCCCAAGCGTAGACACATCCATGGCCCTCAATCTATGCAATAATGGGGGCCCAACAATATAAGAGGGTGTCCCCTCCCTTGTCCCCAATCAGTCTCGAAGCAAGGATGCCCATGATGGCCTTGCGGAGCATGGGAATGTCTGACTCAATGATAGAGCAGATCCTCATGCCCTTCTTTGATCCCATCGATACAACTGCATCTCCCATGTAGGTGGCCCACTGAACCACCTGTGATCTCGATACTGCTGTCTTAAGAGACAGCCGCCGCCCAAGGATCGGAACCCCCAGTATATGGTAAACATCCTCCAGGGTGATGGACCACTCACCCCTAACTCCTGGCAATCAGAAGGTGTTCCGATCCACATCCCAGTATGAAAATAAGTCACATAGTATGTGACTAGTAGGTGCAACGTGAGGGACCTGTGCAATCCTCCAAATGCCAGCCCTCTGAAGAGTATCTCACTCTTCCTGAGAGAGTGCCTCTAACACTGCTGGGAGCCAATCACACTCCCTCTCCCGGCTCCATCTAATATACTCCTCCTTCTTCTGCATACACCCAAAAACACAAAAAAGGAGTAAGTTAGTACTAAAATCCAGTTGGAAAGACTATTAAAAACATGTAAAAATGCTAAAAGTGCAAAAATAAATAAAAGAAAGCTTTGTTTTAGCTTTCTTTCATGGACCGCCACCCTGTGCAGAGTGGCGGTTCCATAACCACCACCTTCTAAGGTGGCGGTCCTGTAACCGCCACCCTGCACAGGGTGGCGGTCCTGTCCCGCAAACTCAAACGGGTCGTATACCCTAAAAAATGCCCAAAAACAAATGAATATACCATTTTTGCTAAAATGAAAACCTACCCTATGGGTGCCCCCCCTAGAGACACGTTTAAAACTAATATTTTCAAAAATGACCCCCCCAAGACAAAGATTTCATCATTTCCACATTTTAGGTTTAAAAACAATAAATCGAGAAGAACTAACCTGAGACTTCGTGGGTCGATGTTCCACTCTCGGAGGCATGATCGCTATCTCACCATGAACGTTTTGACTATACTCTCGTCGAAAACCATCACCGTGGGTCCCAGAGCTCAAAAACTATCAAATCAATCCACGCAAATGAATAGTAAAATGACTTCATTTTATATAAATAGCCCTCTTAATTTGATTTTGAATGTCTTTCGCAGGGTCGGAGCACCGACGGAGGTAAGTTCTAAACCTCGCGTAGATGGTAAGTCCTCTTTTCATATCAATTCAGCCTTATTTCTCAATTTATTTTATCTATCTGCACTTGAGTCCCCTTTTTTTCATTTTTACAGGTAGCGGGATCTTGGATGGTGACTTTCCAGCACACGGGCATGTCAGGTATAACTCCTAACTCCCCATTTCGGGACTGCCATACTCGGATCCACCATTTTATGCCTCTTCATGGCTAAGATGCTTCTCCGAGGGGGCAACATGTACGTACCCAAAATTGTAGGGTACTACACCACCAGAATGATGTTACACATGCCCCAATGATGATACAGGTCTCCTTGCAAGGTGTTCGGAATCTAGAAAGGCTCGCCAAGTATACGCTTGTATCCCGCATGCCCCGCTCAGCCTCCACATGCTTTGTTTTTCCCTTTGCCCCCTATTTTCTTGCATTTTAGGCTTCAGTGATGAAACCACCACCCTGCCTGGGCAGTGGTCCCATGACCGCTGCCCAGGACAGGGCGGCGGTCCCGTAACCACCACCCTGCACAGGGTGGCGGTTTTGTACGCATTTTCTAGATTCTTCTGATGATCGTGTCAAACGTAAATCTTCAAATTTACATGCTTTCTTCAACCACTTTGGCTTGCATTAATGTTTTTGGTTCCCTGGTAATAGTGTTTTTCCTTTGTTTATAGTAAAAGAGTTCAAATGGGAGTTACCCTCTGGTAAATGCATTGGTTATAAATAGCCAGCTTGTTTTCAAGCAAATGGCCCCTCATCTTCTCAATTCTCTTATTCAGTCTTTCAAATTCTTTGCTTAGAATTCTACTAGCTTCATGTTTTGCATCAGTTATTAGTTTTCCTTTGTTTGTCTTTTAGAAGTCATTCAATCTTCTTGTTTCAGTCTTGTTCCATTGCTGCTCCATACAATCAGTTTAGCATAGAATAGCTTCATTTCTAGACTAGAATCCATTAAAGTTACAGGTTTTGTTTTGTCACAAGGATAGATTCTAAAACTCTCGGTGCACTTGTGTTGTATTCCCACAATAAATCCCGCTAGGAATTGCATAGTCAAGCTCTGTTCACTTGCGTTATCCCTCTCCTACTCACATTGTATTCTGGTCTATATCCAAAGCTGCCATTGTTCGAATACCATCTTCTATTGATACTATCATATACACACTTTCTGGATTCACGAGGACACAAAGGAATGAGGAGATCACACTGAGGGGATGAAATCACACACAACTGGATTTACCACTATTCTGTAAATGCCAGGTTTGAGCTATCAAAGTTCTAGTTACGACATATCAAATAGAGTAGTGAATTATTTTATTTCAGTCAAAAGTTTACTCTTGATATCGCCAGGGAAGCTGTGGGGATTGATAGTTTCTGAGAAACTGTGATTCATTCCTCACTTCTGAGGTAGGATCGAGAGTCTTTTCAATTCAAAATATATAGCTTCTTAGATACTTAGGATAAAATCACAACTGCACAGGGCAAATAGCCATACCAGGCTACTTTGCTTGTTTTTTTATTCTGTTACTAGATTAGTTGTCCATTTTATAAATATACTAGAGTAGTTGCTCTTCAATTTCATTGAAATACGTCATTGAAAATACAAAAATAGAAGAATGCTTGCATAGTGTAAATACTTCTTTAGTAATCAGTTTATTAATTTTAGTTAAAAGTTGAATCATTTTGTATGACAATCACAGGACCTAGAGAGCCTAGAGAGTATATATTTGAACCCATAGTGCCTCAGCCAAATCTACCCATGACATTAGCTGATATAGATCAGGACCTTAGGATACAGGTCTTTCGAGCAACAACAAACTTACAAGCAATTAGTGAGCAACTAAGAGGATTAAACATCGAAGATGACAAAGCTTACACATTTTGGTCAAATCATCCTAACTATAGACTGCCTTGATAAAATACCCGAATGACCTTACAAGGATTCGAAAGAGAACATGCATTTGGTTGCGATCCTTTAGTTCCACAGCCTGATGTAGGAGACCTCCTCATTGACATAGATACTAGCTTATGCATTCAAGTTGCCAGAACACCTGTTAGGTACTCTGAGAAAATTATACAACTTCTAGTTCTAAACATAGAGGCTGAAAAGGCATATGATTACTCGATAGTTGGGAAAAGGGATTGATTCTTCACATGACCATAATAGGTCCACAACAACCATGAACTCACGGTTGTGATCCCCAAGTCCCACAACCCAACAGGCCTACAAATCAGTTAAGTATTGATACCGGCTTACGAACATTGGTATTTAGATCCTCACCACTCCCACCAGATATTATAGTACAGTTCTCCGTATTAAACATAGAAGCCAATCAATCTAATATTTTCTGGGCTAGACCAGAAAATCACCCATAGTTAACTACAAATCCACTAAATCGGCCATCACCATTTTCATGACCTTGTCTGGAGATATATACGAAGCTCCCACAGGTCACTTCCCACGTGTCCAACAACCAAGAAACAGGATCTCGGTAGAGCTCGACATTGATTGGAGCCTCCGAACAACCATTATATCTGAACAAGCCATTACACCAATTCAGGTTAGGAGGGCCTTCTTCACCTTAGATTCACAAATTCCATTATGCGTATTGAGGATATAAGATTACCTGATTAGCTTGTCTGTATCCATTCACATTCAACATTCACCGGCTGTCTTGACACACCTCGGGAGGTCGAGTGTAAGGAATAGGTAATTTTAGATTCCCATGATTGCATGTCACTTTTCCATCATACAGAGACACCCCAAACTCTTTCGATTTGTCAAAGAATTTCTCCAGGTGTTCCATGTGATCTGCGGTCTTCTTTGAGAAAATTGTAATGTCATCAAGGTAAACCAAGATAAACTCATTAATGTAACCCTTGAAGGAAATATCCATGGCACGTTGAAATGTTGTGCCTACGTTTGACAGACCAAAGGGCATATTTTGATATGCATATATATCCCACTTGGTTGTAAATGTTGTTTTGAATTGATCCTCTTCCTTTAACAAGATCTTATTAAAGCCTGAGTATCCATCTAGAATTGATAATCTTTGTGTGCCACCCACAGTCTTTAATATATGATCCATAGAAGGAAAAGGATAACGATCCTTGAGGGATTCATTTTTCAAATATTTGAAATGAATGAAGATTATAATTTCACCATTCTTTGTACGCACCGAAACTAGATTTGTGACCCAAGTAGAGTACTTGATGGGAAAATTAATCTTTTCCTAAATGAGTTTGTACAAATCCTTTCTCATCAGGGGCTCTATCTTTGGATTTACTAGTCGCTTATTTTTTTGATAGGATTCATAGAAGGATGAAGGTCAATGGAGTGTTGAGAAACACTTGGATCAAAACCTTTGAGGTCTTCATAGTCCCATGAAAAGATTTCATTGTAGTTTTGGTAGATGGATATGAAGTCCTATTTTTCATCATGGGTGGAAGATTTACAAAGCAACATATCCTTTTTACATGTAATCCTAACTAGAATATAATATTATTTCACAACATGCATATATTTTTCTTCACCATTGAACTCATCATCAAGTCAAAACATTTTATCTAAGGTGACCAACCCTTTAGGTAACTTGTTTGTATTCCATTGTGTCACTTGGTCACCATACTTGTCATGCAAGTTAGCTTGCATGCTTGAGGATAACTCTACCTCATTTTGAATGAACTAGATGATCTGGGCATTTTTTTCAAACACTTGCTAGTTGGTATTATTGTATGGAATAGATGTTCTTATCACCATCTTGATGCGCTAAGTGTTTCATTTGACAAATTCCTCAATAGGAGAGAACTGTGACCCAAGTGTTTCCATCTGATCAGCTTCTTTATTAAATTTTTTTGGCACTACCTGTATATTTAGAGCATCAAATCTCTCAAGGAGGTCCTAAACTCTATGTTTATAAGCTTTGAGAAGCTTATTATTTTCTTGGAAATTGTTGGTGACCTAGTGGATAACCAATTCTATATCCCCAAATATTTGTAGTGCCTTAATTTGTTTATTCTTAGCGATGAGAAGGCCATGCACAATGGGTTCATATTTTTCTACATTGTTAGAGCATGTGAAATTTAACCTATGCACGAAGAAGAACCCCTCCTTCTTAGGAGAAATGAGAAAAAATCCCACATCTACACCATTTCTTCTTCTAGAACCATCAAAATATAACTTCCACTGACCAGGTTCAGCTTGGTCTTTCTTGAGCATGCATGACATCAGAGATTATTCTTCTAGGATGCAATAAGAACAAGCCCAATTTTAAAGGCTTCAAGCTCTTCACCATATTGGATCAAATTTTTGGTGCCTTTCCACCCGCTCGTCTAGCATAAGGTTAGGTAGAGGAGGAGGAATAGGCTTCTCTTCAAAAACTTGATCTTAACTTTCTTGGATTAGGAGGTTGGTTTAGATAGGGGATAAGTCATATGACTCTACATGATAAGAAAATATAGGATCATTTTATATGGTAAACTACATACCATACCTTGTCTTGAGTAACATATAGGACTAATCAGAAGACAAGTAATCACCCAATTTTGGAGTAAATTATCTTGATAACCATAGGGGAAAAAAGAAGGTAGGTTAATGTTAGACACATCCTGAGTTATGGTGAGGCTTAGACATGTGTGGAGAGTTAAATCAATATCCTTAATGACTCCTAATGTAGTGATAATTGATCCACCATGTTGCAAGACTCCTTTAGACAAGGGGTTGTAATTAAGACCTAGGAAAACAACAATTTTCTTGGGCATAACAAAAGTATTGACACACGAGTCTATCATGAAATTATACACTAGGTGTTTACTGATGATCAAGGAAATATAAAAAGGTGGGGTTTTAGCAACATTACTTACTTACTTCTCCTCTACTTGAAAAATATTAATAGAATTGCACAGTTTGTGAATAGTTAGATCTGCGCAAAATTTTACCTAGAACTTCATGCAATAGGTCACATTGAGATGGAATGGTAAGGGTATCCCACATTATGACATTTATGTTTTTCCTTTTCATCTAGTCCACACTACTGAATGGAAAACCCACTAACTTGTGAATTTGAGGAACAACAAAATCCTTTCTTGATTTTTCAAGTGCGGATGGAGGGTCCTTAGCTAAAATAGAGGCTTGACCTACCAAAGGAGGGGCGTGTGCTACTTCTAGAAAGATATTTTCATGGAACCTCACATGCTGGAACCTGTGCGTTTTTATTGATCGATGCCTTAGTTGCATATTTTTGCTTCTGAGGGTTAGCCTATGTTGTTGTAGTTGTGACCTATGTGCCAGAATCTAGCATTCTCATTTTGTATCTTGTGTTGTTTGTAACCTGGGAGCATGGTTTAATTACAATATCTAAAACTTGGTTGATTTTACAAAAGTCCTCAGCACCAAAGAACATAAGATTTACCTCTGGAAGAGCTTCAGGTGCACTTGTTGAAGGCTACAAGCTAGAAGCATTCTAGATCATATAGGATTACATGCGCGCAACATTAGCACGGTGATATTATTTATGGGGCATGTTGTAAGGGAAGCACCATTCAAACTCCTATGCCAAATTTTTATCAACTGGAACAAATTCCTGACTTGTACTAGGCGGTGGAAGAGAAGGAGTGGGAGGAAAAACTTGTAAGGGAATATGTGCATTAACATTCCATCTATCATTTTTTTGGTTCTATACATACCTCTGGTTTTTATATTGATTCCTCCAGGGATGATTTTATTATCATGCACCTAATTGGAATTATTTCTTAAGGCTTATATTTGTTGCTTCTCAAGAGATATGACTTTACTTGACAAGTTCCTAATCAAGGCCTTCATTCTCCATCTTCTTTCTACTGAGCTGGAGAGTAGGAGGTGGATGTAGTAGGTTGTGTTCTTTGCTAAGGAACATGAACAAGAGAAAAAAAATGTTGGGGCCCTTGAGACATTTCTAGGAACAAGGTCATGCATAGTCTAGGAGCTAAATTTCCCACCTGAATAAGAATATTCTACTCCTTCACTATAATATTATAAGAAGCTAGTAAATTCCTACCTCCCATAGATTGAATCACGATTGAGATGTCACTATTCAACACCTTTAGAAATATAGGAAAGCATACTGAGTTGTAGGCCTTACCAAAAGAGGGATTATGTCCCAAATATTCTGGAATATGATATTAAAATTAGCCATCTGTTCATTGGGTTCCATCCTTGTTGTTGTCAGTTTCTCCATCAAAGATAGTTGATTTTAGTTGTCTTCAAAATAATTACAAATATTTGTTCCTAGATCATCTTAACTGGTGATAGATCTGAGTCTCAAGCCTCAGTACCATTGGAGTGCCTTACCTTTGAAATAGGTTGCAAGCATCCTAACTGCTACATCATCATGTGTGATTAGGTGGAGTGAAAACACATTTTTTATATCTTGGATATGCTCCTGAGGGATGACCTGATTCTCACAAGTATGGAATAATTTTAAGCATACCATTTGGCATATCATGTTTCATGGCTGGAACAAGAGGACTTCATTCAGTGAATTTGGAAAATTTCCTCTATGGAAGAGATGGTTGATGTGTCATGGCAACACATGTAGTTCGTTTTTTTAAGGAGGAGTTGAACGGACACGACACACTGGAGGTAGGGATGTGCGCGTGAGTCTTCTACTACAAAATATTCTTAGAGATAGTTATAGGTACTGAAAGAATCTTTAGCTCTTGTACTTTTCCTTTTATGCACTTTTCTCATGAAAGGCACTCAATATTTCTCAAACAGAGATCTAGAAATGTTGGGAGTTGTCACATGTATTGAAATGAGCCTCCAAAGGCTAGAATACTAAGCCCAAAAACTAGAACTTAGCAAAGTGAAATATAAGTGTTCGATACTTGTCCCACTGGGCATGCTATAAACTATTGGTTATCAAACTTACACATGTTTCTCGAATTAGGAGGAACCGGGTCATTTGAGACAATAATGGAACCGTCTCCAAGTTGTGGGACCTTGCATGATTGAGATGGATCTTCAGAGAAAGCTGATTAATCTATCTATTTCTACTGCTACTACTACTCCTAATGCTGGAAGGGAAAACTAAGATAACAATTCTAAGGGACCAGGGATAGAAGGATAACATAATGGAAAACTAATCTAAGGAAGGTAATAGTACTGGAAAAAGAGGGATGAACATCATCTGTTCTGAGTGAAAATGAAGGGAAAAGGCATGAAAGAAGGATAGGCACACATATCACAACTAAAGTGCATTTACCATATTAGTTTCATGGAACACAACTAAAAAAAGGAACTATAAGGGATGTATATTGACACAACAAACACACAATGTAAAAGAAAGGAAAGAAGAAAAATACAAACACTCATAGGAAAAATAATAGTCACAAAATCAATTCTTCCATTACTTCCAGAAATGCATAGAACTGTTACAATGGAAAAAGAGGCTGATATCCACATGCACGAGCTAGATATAGAGGTCTGTGACTCATAATACATAAATATTAAGTCCTTAGTGAAATGTACAAGGATCCAAAGTGTCCAACATTAACAGTGAGTGCAAATCTTACGTTTATAGATGAATCAATGGAAGGATAAGGGAAGAAGGAGGGAAAACCCAAATTTGAAATACAAACACCAATAAGAAGTGCTCAATGCCTATAAATATGCCTATAAATATGTCCAATATGCTTCCCCAAGTCCTTTTGGCATGTTAGATAAGGAAGGAAGGAAGACTAGATGTTGGGCCCCAAAAATATTGGCTAAGTATAATAAGGCATTTGGGCATGCATGACCTATTTTAAGAAGGGTGCATGGGGTGAAAACATGTAGGACAAGGTTTTATCATGGTTTAACAGAACACACGGTGTGCACACAAAGGCAAGATAGGTTTTGGGATATAGCCATATTTGGCATTCCAGGAAGCACAAGAGAAAATTTTGACCCATCTAGAATTTTGAGTGGATAAGGTACAAGCCTGACAGTTGTATGACCAAGAAAGGAATATTCCATACATGCGATGGAAGGATCCAAAAAGACATCATTGGAAATAGTAGAGAGCTTAGATAAAAGGAAGCATGCTCCATTTGAGGATCACATGGACACTTGGAAACCGATATGTTATCTCAGGAAGCCATGACAATGGAGACTAAAGCTATATATAGAGATGCTTGGGTAGAAGAAAGGGGATTAGAGGGGAATCATATAGCAATTGGATAGGCACAACTCTGCAGATATAATAGTGGGTTATATGGGTTAAGGTCCTCATTAGGAGGACTATAGGGGAAATGGCATGTTTAGGGGGATGGGTCTATAATGGATTTTTGTAATGTGGAAATCATAGCTTAGGTTCTTGATGTATGTATTTTATCTACATTGTTATATTGGTTTGTTATGGCCTTAATGAATGTAATGTGGTATTGAACTGGTTAACATGAATATAAGGTTCTATTCTTAAGAATATATGTTATTCATGAGCATAAACTCTAGTGTATTTCCTTTGTGTTAAAAATCAATTCTATATTATGTTTGATACTTCTCTTTTGTTATCTGAATGGATACATTGATATAATACTTCATCATAAGCTCTAAGAATGAATGCATGGTTATTTTCTTTCTTGCATCTAAATCTATCATTAATTATGTATTCTCACACAACTCACATAAAGAAGGGGCTCAGAACCTGTGCATGTCTCAGGTGAGTACCTAGTGCCTTCTGGGTGATAGGCCAAGACGCATTGGATTAGACTATTGTTCTAAGGGTATAAAAAATTACTACATCTTGGTTCCATTACTGGGGCCTCTTTTCAAAGTTTTTATGAGAAATGATAAACTTTTTTGTTACTATGATGTGTGATGATAGAGCGCTTGACCTTGGAAAGTGTTAAAGCATGGTTCAAGAGCATAGAGGATGAATTTTCTCAAATATTCAACACAACCTGAGTTCAATACACGTAGATGGGTATAAGAAAAAATGTACCATGAGTTATATGAGGCATTATTTTTATGTCATTCAGTAGAACTATATGAATGGATTTTAGCATATGCATCCAAATCAAGCTGGTACTATACATCACGTGTATGGACCCATGATTATTACCAGAGGCTACATGATGCAAATATGACTTGGATGCATGTTGTTAATCACTAGTGGAAAGGAGTGCTGACCAGTTATACTCTAGAATACACCATTTCTACGTATTCTTTCACAGAGGTTTCTAGGTTTGACTTTCAAAGGGATCCCTGAGGATCATTTTTACATGCTATCACTTTGTCTATGAAGATCTTGATCATTACCCTAAGTTTAGAGGCATTCCCTATAGCCGGATAAGATTCTCTGAGCACTGGGAAAGGAAGCTAGGGTAGTAGAAGAAGGCAGAGATTACAGATAAAAAATAAAGAGAAGAGAGACAACTCAAATATAGTGACGCTCGTGAAAGGGAGATGACTAGAAAATGTGAGGTTACAAGTGTGATGTATCTATGGAGGATGATGTTATGGGAAGGAGTTGAGGTTCATGCAGAGGATGTGGAACTTGAGAAGTCTGGGCTACCCCATCTTGGAAAGCACAGGAGAGAGGCCCCTTAATATTTTTATGAGAGTTTGTCATGTGGAGAAAGGATAGACATCGATGCACATCTGAATGCACCTAGTGACCAACCCCTAACACTTGGTTTTCTAGATCAAGGGAGAATTATTATTAACCCATTTGGTATCGGTGGGAATTACCAATTTTCGTCTAAGAGATATAATTTTTCATTCGACATATCCATGGCTACGCAAACTATTCCTATATTTGTAGGAGTTTTTGGACAAGGTGAAAATACACAAGTTTTGGGTATCACATCTGGAAGTGGCATGGGACACACAAATAGTAGCGGGACAATATCACAAACAATTGGCACGTAGTTGAGTGGGATATTACAGACACTAGGTACAACCACTTTAGGCCATTTTCCGGCTACAGGAGTTAGAGCTGGTGGTATAGGAGATGGAGGACCTAGTGGGCCTAATGGATCTAGAGGATTTGGTGGATCAGGAAGCACAAGACTAGGTGGATCCAATGGATATAGTGGAAGAGGAAACACAAGAGGGAATCAGGGCTCTAGATCAGGAGGACAAGGGCCGCAACCACCTCCACAAGTATTTTTTGAGATGTCTTTGCACTTACCTGACTACAGGGGTATTAAGGATGCTACAAAACATGTGCAAAAATGTGAATTTCTATGGCACATGAATGGTATCACTACCCTCAAGTAAAAATCAAGTTAGTTTTTGATGACATTGCAAGGATACATGTATAGTTGGTACCGCAAGTACAACCCCCACCAGATGGTCATGGATTACACTGTATTGAAGAATAATTTCATAGTAGAGCTCCATATCCTTGAATTTGAGAAGAAGAGCATCAACACTTTGAAGGAGATCTAGTAAGGAATGATAAAAAGTGTGTAGGAGTATGACACATGGTTCAATAATCTCTTGTCAAAAATATCCTATGACATTCACCCTTCTGAACATGCTCAATAGTTTGTTTGAGGATTGATAACACCATTTAGAAGGGAACTGTCACACAAGAAATTCACAAAACTGCGGAAGGCCTTAGAAGCTCCCCTATGCACTGAGGCTATTGGGAGCATTGATACTAGTGTTAGCCCTTTTCTAGAGGCTCAAATTGCTGCAATGGCCAAGCAGCTAGAGAAGTTTTCTACAAACTCAGCACATGATGTTTGTAGTGGGATTTGTTGCACATACTGTGAACTGGAAGGGAATGCAAAGGATAGTTTCCCTTGTAATGTGGTACATGCAATGGTGATAGAATGTGATATTTTCCATTGGGACCATGATGCAAGTAGATGTCCTCTACTACAACACGTGATCTGTAAGAATTTGTCATATTACTATAAGATATGTACCCCTCTGACCCATGATACCAAGGATTGCAGGCTGATTAACTAGATTCATGATGTTATTGATCTTTGTGTGTGCTAGACTATCCTTGCAATAATTTCCAAGGATGATGATTGCCGCTATGAAGGGTGTGCATATGGAGGTGCATGAGGAAGAGGTTTTGTGGAGAATTTAGTGGTCATAGTAACCATGGCGGAGGAAGAAGTGAATACCCATGAGGAAAATTTTATAACTATAGTTCTACAGAGCATTATAAGCATGAGTGTCCTGATCTATTGTAGTGCTCATGGTGTGGAAAGAAACATAGGTATGAGGAGTGCCTTGATTTTTTTGAGCACATGAGACAAAAACATCGGAAAGACAAATGCACTAGGATGGTAAATATAAAGAAGGCTGAACCACAGTGGATGCCAAGAGTGACACGTGAGTTAGTATTATAACCTATATTGGTGATGACGTGAGTGAAGGCCACGTGCATCAAGGGGATGCCAAGATAGAAAATTTTTGTTAGGGAAGAAGTGGTAGATGGGAAGTATCCATAACCTCCTCATTAGAAGGAAGTTTATCAAGAGACTATGGACATGATTCAGAGTTTGCAAGGGGAGATCCAATGTCTAGAGGAATAGTCAAGGTAATTAGAGTAAAGGAATAATGTTGAGGCTCTACAGAAGGATTTGGATGAGGTCAGGAAAGTATGTAAATTGTTAAGGCAAGAGAATGTTATTCCCTTGCTAGGAGAATGGATAAGGGAGAAGGTTTCATGCTCTGGATCAGAGTGTAAGGGGTAGGTTTTACATGCAAACCTTCCTCCTCATAGTTTTTGAATATGATAAATATATTACATTAAATGCAATTGTTGATGGGTGGCTTCTGAGCAATATCCTCACTAACACAGGAGTGGAGGTCAATGTTCTTACATTGGATTCATGGCATCAGATGGGAAGGCCCACATTATAGCCATATTTGAATGTGTTTTATATGGTGAAAAAGAAAAATGAAATTCCCATTGGAGTCTTGAAGGATGTGGTTATCACTATTCAAGGAGCCAAGTTCACTAGAGACTTTGAAGTCTTGGCACTTGCCGAGGCAGATAATTTCCCAACATTACTTGAACACCCTTGGTGTTATAAGAAAAATGCCAACTTACAATTTAACAAAGGGTATATCAGTTTCAAGAACAAGGAAAAAAGGGTGATCATCCCTTTAACAGATGGGAAATCAACACCCTATACTGAGACCTTAGGAGAGGAGGTCCTAGATAGAATCTATGTGCACTCCATCAGAGATCTTTAGGTAAGTCATCCTATACAAGGAGTCATCCAATTTGAAGATGCTCAGTTGATGAGTGATACAACTAGCATAGTGTGTGAAAATTGGGTGCATGATACTTATGAGTTGGTTGGGAGACAATTGAGAGGATATGTAACAAGGGTGATGAAAGTGCACTCAGTCAAGCACCTGGGAGAGAAGAAGTTTCCGAGTTACTCTAGAGGAGCATACCCTAAATTTTTCTTGCTAGAAATGGAGGCTCAGTGAAAGAATGATGATGAGAGAAGGGGAATTATCAATTATAACTTGCTCGGGACTATAGTGCAATGGTGGGAAATACATCATGAGAGTCTCTTGGAGTGGTGTGAGGTAAGATTAACATTTCCTATAAGGTTATTTACAAGTAACACACCCACTGTTATCAAAGACTACCATGGTAAAGAACCCACCTCATTCCATATCGAAGCTTGTGAGAAGGCCTAGATGGGAAGTGCAGAAGCTTAACCACCTTTTTTATGGGTGCATAAACTATATTCCACTTTACAAGGTTATGCGTGTGCATGGTATATCCACTTAGAGACATGCTATCAGATAGGGAATTGGAAAGAGTTAACGGGTGATCTCATTCAAGTGTTTGAGTATCAAATTACCAAGCTATCAATGGATAAGGAGTTGCAAGTTGTCAGGAACCTTACAATGTGAGATAGTGCCATGATGGAATATAGGCTACTAGAGTTATTGAATGAACCTAGTTTGGAGATGTGTTTTGATGAAGAGGAATAAGAAGAAATAAAGTTTGAGCATGTATGTATGGAAAAGGAAAAAGGAAAAATGGTCTATGTAGTTGATGGTGAATAAATGGAAATTTTAGATGCTAACCATTAACAAGATAAGTGTGAAGTCATAGATAGTGCTGATGAGTGACCAAACACCTACTATGAGCCCTTAAAAAATTAGGTTAACATTGGGACAAGGACAAAACCTAAGGAAGATATCATTGGAGATTATTGGCCGGAGAAAGAGGTTTCAAAGATCATTGATCTGTTGTGCGAGTTCTAGGATTTTTTCCCATGTGGGTACCATGAAATCAAAGGAATCAACCATTCCTTGGGGGATATGAGAATCAAGTTGAAGAAATATGCACTCCTAATTTAGAATAGGCCCTATCGGATGAATCTGAACTTGCACATACGGGTCAATGAGGAAATAGACAAGATGATAGCATCTAGTATCATTGAGTTTGTGAAGGAATCATAATGGATAAGACCAATGGTCCTAAGTATCAAGAAGGATGGAAGAATAAGGATTTGTGTGGACTAAAGGGACCTAAATGTAGTACATGTCATTGATCCTTTCCCAACCCCTTTTACTAAAGAAATTCTAGAGGGAGTGGCTTGGTATGAAGTCTACTCTTTCACTGATGGATTCTTAGGGTATCCCTAAGTCATGATTGCAAAAGAATACCAAAGAAAGAAAATTTTTGCCACTGAATGGGGAAGATTTTCCTACACTATCATGCCTTTTGGATTAAAATATGTGTCTGATGTATTCTCGCACATTATGGTATAAGCATTTCAGAACTTCATCCAAAAATTGCTTCAAGTCTACCTGAATGAATAGACTGTGTATGGGTTAGTAAAATACCATTGTGATCATTTGAGGCTAATGTTTGAGAGATGTCAACATTTGAGGATATCACTCAACATTAAGAAATGTGTCTTTGCTACTCCATCTGTAACCCTGTTGAGACATATTATATGTAAGGAATGCCTACTAGTGGATCCCACCAAAGTTGGAGTTATTGTGGTATTGGGGGAGCCTACTATTCAAAGTGCAACATGTGGATTCCTTGGGCATATAGGGTACTTCAAGAAATTCATCATGGGGTATGCGAAGATCACCGCATCCTTGGAGGAATTACTAAAACATAATATTTCCTTTCATTAGGGATACGCGAAACACAAGGTATTTAACACTTTGATGGATAAAGTTTTCACTACGCCCATACTATGCTTTCCTTCTTGGTATAAGCCTTTCCATATGCATGTTGATGCCTCAGGAATAGCCATGGGAGCAGTACTAGTACATCCTGGTAAGGGGAGTTTTGATCACCCCTTGTGTTTTACAAACAAGAAGTTGAAAAAGGAAGAAAAAAATTACACAACTATTGAGCACGAGGCAATGTCAATGATCTACACGTTGCATAAGTTTAGATAGTACCTATTGATAACACCCTTTATATTCTATATAGACCACATGGCATTAAAATACTGGGTGAAAAAAATGTTTTGCAAGGGTGTATATGACATTGGGTGCTATTATTCAAAGAGTTTGAGTTCAGGGTGTTTGTAAAACTGGGGAAGATAAATTCAGGGCTTGACCACTTACCAAGGATTGACTCAGGGGAGGATGCACAAATCATTGAGAACACCATGTCAGACATGCAACTGTTTAGGTTGTGACATGCACCCTTGGACTTGGAAGATATCATTGTATTCTCGAAAAAAAATTTGGCACCGAAAGGGATGAAGGCTTTGTAGAGGAAGTAATTAGAAATACATTTCACACCTTACATGTTGATTAGTGGAGATTTGTATAAGTTAAGATGTGATGAGGTTCTACGTTGATGCGTATTAGAACATGAGCGCATGGAAATTATGGAGGAAGAGCATAATGGGATTGCAGGAGGACACTATGTAGTAAATTCTATAGTGTAAAAGATTCTAATTTTTGGGCTTTGGTGGTGTTCTCATGTAAATGTACAATAGGGAAATTGACAATTTCCAAACAAGACAATGATACCCCCAGTGTTAATTTTTTCAAGTCCCATCATTCCATGACACCTCGGGTCTATCCAGTCAATCCAAAAAACCTCCTGACTAATGTTATCTCATCCCCCTATGTGATTTAGAGAATTCTATGCATTCCCCCTAGGTGATTTTAAAGATTTCTGAAAAGATTCTTCTGGTAGTATTGGGAAGGGCTATCATTGCCCTTCCCAGGATTGGATCAACTCCTTGGAGTGGAAAGGAAGGGTAAAATTCAACATGCAGCTGAAATAAAGACCTTAAAACATCATGGAAATCATTTTGGATTTTTTTTGGAAGTTTTGAGAAACTTGGAGCAGTTTGAGAAAAATTAGGGTTCATGAGCCTTGGCATTACACATGCCTAAAACAACTGATAGGCTTCAGAAGATGATTTTGAGAGCTCCGAATGGAGTTAGAAGAAATAAAAAATACCTCTAGAAAGAGGATTTAAATACCTAAATTATGGTGAAATCATATTTTTCACAACACCTTGGCGCATATGATTGTTAGGTAGTTTTTATTAGGTATAAGTGGAGTGTCAAATCACAAATACAATTTTTTAGGGACCAGATAGATTAATCAATACATGATAACCAAGACATTGGATTCAAAATTCCATTTCCAGTCTAGATCATATAAAATTCCACCAGGAGCTCAAGTTATCTTCTTTCTAAGTTTCCCTCTCAAAGGCAGTTCAGGACTTGGTCATTTTTTGGGAGGACACGTGTTAGCACTAGGAACCTGGTGGGATTTCATGTCCTTGAAATACCTAAGGTCAGGTAAACCAACCCTTTAAAAATTCTTCCAACTCTGATATGACCTCTTGGACCCCCATGTGACCTCCAGACTTGACAGTTCAACACCCAGGTGCATTTTTGGAGCATCCATTCCCTGCTGTCGGATCGGGCACCACGTGTCAGCTCAAAGATCACCATGGAAGAATATTTCCCTTATGTACCTAAGGTAGTGGAAATAATAGATGGAAAAATGTTTCTATCCCCTATGGGAAGTGATTTATACACCCACGTGACTGACTTTCAGCTCCCAGGTGCATTTTTAGAGCATCCATTCCCTATCGTCAGATTTGGTGCCATGTGTCAGCTCCAAGACAATCGTGGAAACTAATGCTCCTTATGTCCCTAAGATGAGGGACATTATACATGTAAAAATTCTTCCACCCCCCTATGGGGAGGCTTTTGGACACCCACGTGACTGACTTTCATCCCCCATGTGTATTTTTCAAGCAAATCCCCTACCGTCAGATCAAGGACACATGTCATCACCTTGACCACCATGGAAATTGATTTCCCTCATGTCCCTGAGGTCAGGGACATTAGGGACAAAAACATTCTCCCATCCCCTTCATTTTAATTTCTTTGAAAAATTAAATCCGGCACTTAGCCGTTTCTTCCCCCTCATTTCTTCTTCACAGCTTCATACCTTGTCATGGCTCCGTGAATGATTTTCTAGACACATGGTCCACCATTGTTGCTCCAAACCATGTCTGTCATGGCCACATGAAATATCTACACCATGAATTCATATTAATATTCAGGCCTTAGAGAAAAATGGAGTGAAATAAAGAAAAAGGAAGAGAAAAAGGATATTTTTGCCAGATAACTATGAAGCCACCCGATCAAAAAATCAACATATCTTGCAAAGTAAAATTCAGATCGAGATGTCATCTTTTCATAATTTAAAATTTTACAAGACAATGAAGATGAAACAAAAAATAGGTCAAATGGTTCCCAGAATCATTTTCTACAACAAAATCCTCACTTCGTGCACCAACTCGCATTCATCGGATTTCCTATCATTTTAGAAATAGGAGTGAGCTAAAAACTTACATATGGGCTTTGAATAAAAAACGTATCAAAATGGAGTTGTTTTCATTGAAAAAGGAGACAAAAAAATAGACCTACAAATTTCAAGTTCCATTAATGCCTGTCATGGTAGCTCCATGCCTGAAGCCACTACCAGGTCAAAATTTCAAAATATATTTCCAATCATTCTAGATGGAAAAAATATGTGAAATTCAAAGGGTGTGATCGTAAAGACAAGATGAGTCCAAAAACTTATGTTTCATCACAAATCGAGCACTGAAAACACACTTTCTAAAAATAGTAAGTTTTCATATAGAGACTTTCTATGTTTGGAAAGTCATCATCAAAAGAAGCTGAGATAAAGGAAACGAGCATTAAAGATCATGAGGAAGTCAGAATGAGTGTTCAAAGAAGAAAACAATGAAAATGACCACTTACTAAAAATAGTAAGTCCCTTATATGAGTGCTTACTAAAAATAGTAAGTCACCCCAAAGAAGCGGTTGAGGCAAGGGTAGGGTGTGTAGTTGCGAATGAGGGAGTTCATCACATCACAATGGTCAAGAAGAGGAAAAAATAACCTCTCACTAAAAATAGTATATCATACACAAGATAGGAGTTACAGCCATCAACAGAATAGCTCACTCAACTTGGTAAGCATTCATGAGCTGATTTGAAGGAGATTCACAGTGTGCTAGGAGTTCAAAGATTCAGAGTTTCACTATATTTGACACTTTCCATCGACGAGGATCAACGAACTTCATCAGGAATTATGTCTCCTCTTCTTATCCTCTCTCCTCTTTCCCCCAACCTTCTCTCTCTTTCACAAATGTTCTAATTTTGTTTTGGGGTTGTACTTATTCATATGTCTTAATGTTCAGAATGTAATAAGTCATCTTTTAGTTACAAAAAGGGACTTAAAAGTTTCCTAGGAAGTTGAAAAGTTCTAAGTTGTGCGAGGACATATGAAAAGGAATTGGGGGGTAGATGAAGAGTCATATTCTACTCTATAAATTGTAACACCCTTCCCATTTCAAAGGGTTGGCAATCTTGTAAACTCAAGAGTGCATTGTACCTAGAGAAAGCAAAGGAGATAGCCATTTTCTTCTAGTTTCCTCCACTCTCAAATTTCTGTTATTCCCACACTATGTACAACTTCTATTTAAGCATCAATAAAAGAAGAAGGATTTTTTAGCCTTTTTGTTGAGGAGATTTTAGAAAATATGAGTTCACAATATTATCTTGTCTTATTTCCATTTGCAGGGTTGTTTCTGCTCATAAATGCATGTGTTGAAGTTTCTAACTAGTGTGTACTGGAATTAGATTTCCTACCTGTAAAATTAGTTCCCCCATCTCATTTCTCACTCCCATTTCCCACTTTTCAGACAAATTCTTCCCTAACAAGATATTGCTAGCTTTGTCGTAGGGACAATGGAGTACCCATGTTGGATCCCTAGTCGAAAGGCCACCACATAAATCCACATTTTCTTACGCATGCACATACAACAACTACACTAGTTAAGTAGAGGGACTTATATTCCCAGAGCATTGGCACTAAATCCACAAATTTTTCCACCCAAAAATGTTTCTCGCCAACAGGTGGGAAACCATCTACTAGGATTGTATTGAGTTTGTCAAGGCTTGTGACCATTTCCAATGCCTTGGAAAACCTGGAAAGAGTGATGAAATTCCTTTACAACTAATAGCTAGCACTAAACCATTTGAAAAATGGGCAATCAACTTTATAGGGCCAATTTCTCCTACTGTGCAAAGGATTGGATCACGATATAACATTACTTGCACTGATTAGTTGAAAATATGGGCAAAGGAAGTGCCTACAAAGGATTTCACTGCAGCAAAAACTACTATATTTTTATGGGAGAACATAATAAGTAGGTACATATGTCCTTTAACCTTGACAAGTGATAGAGTTACACATTTTCTGAATGAAATGGTTAGGATTCTGTTAGCATAATTTATGGTGGCTCATCATAAGACTAAGCCTTATCACCCTCAAGTGAATGGAACTGTTGAGGCATTTAACAAAATACTATGTCACACATTGACTAATAGCTATGACGTCAAAAGAAAATATTGGGATGAAAAAGTATCATCCGTTCTATGGGCATAGAGGACAACCTATAAAATATTGTACAAGTCCACACCATTTAATTTGGTGTTTGGTGCACAGGCTATTTTTCTAGTTGAATTCATATTACAATCGCTACATATAGCATGCGTAGGAGGATTGGATGATGAACAAGCACTGAAAGAGAGGATTGATAAGTTGATATAGTTAGATGAAAGGTGATCACTTTCTATATGGAGTATGAAGACAGAAAAGGAAAGAAAAAAGGCATGGCATGATCGTCATATCAAGAAAAAATATTTTAAGATTGGGTAGATGGTCTTGTTGTATGATTCCAAGTTTTTTCGCCATCATGGGAAGTTGAAATTCCATTTCTTAGGACCATACATTATCTTGTACATCCTTGATTTAGGTGCTTGCCAGTTACAAGTGCTAGATGTGACGAAATTACCAGGTCATTTCAATGGGAGTAGGATGAAGACCTACTATAAATAAGTCTTCTTGGTGTTTGTAAATAAGGTAGTTTTGTCATCTAGTTTAGGGCTTCCTTTAGTGATTTTCCTTTCTTGTGTTTCCCTTTTTAATTTCTTATTCATTTCCATTTGTGTTGTTTTGCGCCTTGTTCGGTGGTAACCACATTATTTTCTAAGGTTGTGTATGTGCAGAGCACTGCACATTTATTTTAGTGTGGGGTGGAGTAGTGAAAAGTAAATTGTAAGCTAGTAGTAAAAGTTGAATGACCCAATATAAGGAAGCACGTAAGATTGAGAAAGCACATGGGGAAATGGTGGATAATGAATTGTGGTGTCAAGAAGGCTATATCAAAGACCACATACAAAGGATGAAGAGTGCAGGAACAACATGAGGTTGGCGAGGAAAAAAATTAGGTAAATGACAGAAGAAGTGCCTTCGGCACTACAGACACACGCGTAAGATTCTTCAATTAGATTAGATTTTTACATGCCAGAAGTTTATAGAAGCTTGTTTGTGCAGGATTGGGCATGTGGGTAAGGGTGTTTAAGGTCATTCTAGTGGAGAAACCTACATTTAATGCTACGTACATGGGTAGTTGGTATAACATTTATTACTAGAGAGGAGCAAAAACTATAAGTATGAATTTGGGCACGTTATTATTAACCTTTCTTTTGCAAAGTTAGAGCTCTTGCAAATTAGGGCATCTAAAGATATTGTGTGAAGGAAGAAGAATCATAAAGTGTGCAGATAGATCAATATGTGAAGTAGAGTGGAAAGAGTACACAGGCGTGGGGAGAGTTCTTTTCAGAATACATTGTCTTGTGGAAGAATTTATTCCTAGTTAGGGTTTGGTAGCTAGGGCATGGAAGAAGGAGGATTCTTCATGGAGCAGAGCCTTAGAGTGGAGAAGAGTAGTATATCAGAGAAAGAAGGAAGGATTTAGGTTATAACCTGACAAGAAAACATGGCACTAAAGAAGGTGATCATTTCACTAAAGAAACAGAAGGGAAAGGGAAACCGAAAGTAAACCACTCCTGTCGTTACCTCTAATAAAGAAATGTATGTGAAAATGTAGTACCCAGATGGAATATTGTTGGGGAAAGAGTGGGTATCACTCTTGAGACAAATGGGCATGAGTGATTACAACCATCACATGAGCACTACTGAGAAAGAATTTATATTGGAACTTGTTCATCCAACTAAGAAGAGGAAACTATATGAAATGCCAATATATAGCAAAAAAGTAAAGGTAAAGCTGGAGAAGGTAGGGATGTTGAAACTATATGATTTTCCTTATTCTGGAAAGCTCGAATGGCTATATCAATGGTTAATGTCATGCATCCATGAATACCACTTCTATTTTGTAGGTTACAAGATGTGTATAACCCCTCAGTTTATATCCAAGTTCATTGGCCTGAATTTTGAAGAAGAATACATAGATGATGAATTGGAGGATAAGGGAGCCATCAAGGAAATGGTAGAGGCTTATGACTAAAAAAAGGGTTCATGGTACTTTGACATCGTAGAAATCCCCGACCCTGTTATGAGGATGGTCACGTGCTTAGTCACCAAGCTTAATGATCAAGAAATCTGGATGCAAGTAAACAAGTTATGTTTAAATATATGCAAAAATATATTAGAAGGGACTGTCTATAACTTGTCTACCTTTATTGCAGATGAGATTATAAGCAGCACACAAGAAGGAGAAAAGAAACTATTTGGCAACATTCTCCTCACCATCAGCTTCTCAGAGATTGGAGTACTCGATGGGCTAGAAAAGTTTGTTTGGGAGTATCCAGAATAGAATATCTTGGCCGTAAAAAGGTTTGATAAGTATACATGTGAGACCGTGATGGCCGCTCACAAGGTGTGTCTAGAAAAATGGTATAAGCGAATGCACAACGCATTTGGGGAAAAGTGAATGATCCTTGAGTATTTTCCCATGTTCACGGATGGAGAGGTATATTTTATAGTATATCAACCTTTCTACATTGGAAGGTTTACATTAATAGATGGTACTAAGAGTCCATGGTGTAAGCTACCCTTCTCTTTCATCGTGTAAAACTTCCAAGTAGGGTTAAACTCGTTTAAGGAGGCCAAAAGTCTAATTTTTGACCGTAGTGAGGTAGACCAAGACCAGTGTGAGTTGCACAGAAAGTTTGTATACCATAAGAAGTGCGCATATTTGGAAAAGTATGTCTCCCATGAAGTACAGATGATGAAGTTGATAACGCTGCTGATCACCAAAATGAATGCAACAAGGGTATATCTATGCATAAGGCCTGATTTTGAGAAAGTATCCTATTTGGAAAGTGAAGTCTCCATTCTAGAAGACCCCATAGGGAGGAAAAATGCCACTCCAAAGAAGAGAGAAGTACAATAGGTGTAGGAGAAGAAGGCACCACACGTGCAAACAACACAATCTGTGGGCGTGCCAAAATAAAGTGCTAAGCCTAGCACTTACATGCGTAGGAAGAAGTCCCCAGTCAAGGAAAAGACCCCAGAAGAAGAGGTGACAGAGCATGAAGGGTCCCTCACACATGAAGAATCACCAAGGAAGATGTCACCTATTAAGGAGAAAGAGAAGGAAGAATCTCATACGCTGCAATCACTAGTTAGGAAGAAGCAGAAGATGGTAGAAAATGTAGACTCAAAGGAAAAAGAGAGCCTAGAAGCCTACATTGGTGACAGGGATGATCAAGAGCCTGAGGGAGGTCAAGACCATCCAGTATATAATGTACATGACTCTGAGGAGGAGGAATATGAAGAGAAGAATGCAGAGGAGGAAGTAGATGATCAAGGAAAGGGGGTGAGTGAAGAGGTAAGCACCAAAAATAAAAAAACCACAAGCCTCACCAAGGAAAAATTGGAATAATCCATAGAAAGAAAATTATCAGACATCATTAAGGAATTGGTGGAGTATGAGTTGGAGTGGAGTGTAAATAAAATTTTGAAGGAAATGGAAAAAGAGAGCGTTGGGAAAGAATATGGTAGCATAGGTTCGAATCCCAATTTGGTAGTAAGCTTTCCAAGGGTTGTGTAAATAGGTGGGAAGGGCATAATGGTAGAAAAAGGGAAATGGATGGGATAAATTAATGATTCAAGCAAGGTGCTATGTGTGTGCTTCTAGAGCACTGTACTAATAGAACAACTCCTGGATATGAATTCATTTGATGAAGAAGGCGCATATCCATGAACCAGAAAGAAGTTATCTTGGGTGTTCGAGTCCCACATGGATGAAAATTAGTTTGAAGTAAGTCAGAGAGCACTGATGAACATGCCAGACAAAAGAGGAGTAAATCCCTTGGTGAATGCTCAACAATTGTCAAATGAGAAAGTTTGTAATGAACTCAACAAAGTTTCAGTTGATACTAAGGAAATTTTTTTTGGGAGGAATGATAGGGTGAGATTCCAAGAGGAGGAATTGGAGAAGAAAAAGAAGGAGCTCATTAAGAAGATCAAATACTTGAAGCAAGAAGATCTTATTAGTGTGCAGTTAAGGCACAACTGAAAGAAGATAAAGTAAGGGTGCGTGTAATACACAAGAAAATTGAGATGATAATGGATGTTGATGTCTTAAAGCATCCTGACCTAGCACTACCCAAGAAAAAATATGAATCAACCTTATAGTGTCTGGAGGATTTGACTCGCATCCTCACAATGAAAAGACAACCAATTGCTTTAGAATCTATAGAAGAGGCACTGAAACACCAAGAAAAGGAAGAGAAGTTAAAGGTTGTCAATATTTTTTCTTTATATACAAAAATCCTTGCAAAGGTAAAGGTCGCCACGCAAGTTGTTGAAGCTGCATATGAAAATTGCACCAATAGAGATAGAGTGACAAGCATCCTGGTCACTACACATGAAACAGAACTCAAGGATTTTCAATAGAAGAATAAGGGGAACATAAAAGAAAGGGATTAAATCCTAGCCAAGGTATAAAATAAGTTAGAATCTATCGAGACCTTGCAAGGCTTGATCTAAAGATGGCTAAAGGAATTATACCCCCAGATCACTCGCATGATGGATGCACTTGATGACTTGGGAAAACAATTGGAGATTATTTTTGACAAAATGAGTTCAAAAGGGGAGGAACGAAGTTTTTAGGGGGCAAGTGCCCTAGTTAGAGACCTTTGTTAGCAAGCACAGAGTGAGGTTGATGTCTAGGAAAAACTATAGGTAGAAATAGGGAAGGATTTCCCTCTCCTCCAAAAATAAGCATTGTTCTCTTTCATTTCCCCATTATTTCATTCTTTATCCCAATTCTTTATTCCTTCATTATTTTTCCCACTATTCAGAGCCTGTCATCCTTTATTAATTAAAGAGAAGTGTTTCCAAGGATGGGGAACAAGAGTAGTGTGGGGTGATGTTGGACCCCAGAATACTGGCTAAGTATAAGAAGGCAGGTGGGCACACGGGACCTATTTGAAGAAGGGCATGTGAGGTGAAAGCATGTAGGACAAGGGTTTAGCAGATAGCATGGTTCCCGTGTGAGGAAAGATAGGTGTTGGGACTTAGCCATATTTGGTGTTCCAAGAAACACATGAGAAAAGTGAGACCCGTCTAGCATGCAGAGTGGATAAGGTGCTAGCCTGATAGCTATATGGTCAAGAAAGGAATATTCCATGCATGTAATGGAAGGATCCAGAAAGACATCATTGCAAAGAGTGGAGAGCTTAGATCAAAGGAAGAATGCTCCATTGGAGGACCACATGGACACTTGACAACTGATCTGTTATCTCAGGAAGGCATGGTGGTGAAGACTAAAGCTATATATAGAGATGCTCGGGTAGAAGAAAGAGGATCAAAGGGGCATCATATAGTGTTTGGATAGGAGAATATCTGTAGAGATAATAGTGGGTAGGGCTCATTTTAATAGACCTCTTGGAAATTGGAGGTGGAAAATACATGGTGAATAACCCTGGAACCGGTTTCACTGAAAGGTGAATTTACCAATTTTTTAGAACTGATTTTTTTTCCACGTTTTTTTGAGTTAGAGATACTGAAAAGTTGCACACACTGATCTGTGGTTGGCATGTGTCAACAAGGCTTATTAACTTGTGTCAACAAGGCTCATTGACACATGTCAATAAGGCTTGTTGATACGCATCAATAGGGTTCGTTGACATGCGTCAACAAGCCTTATTGATGCACATCAATGAGCCTTCAAAACCTTAGTTTTTCCCTATAAATACCCTCTCCCACTAGTCATTTTCACGTTTACACTTTCCGGATCTCAAATTTTCTTGTATACAGGAATCCATTATCTAGGTCAGGTATAATCAATCTCAAGGAAAACTACAATGGTGACTATAAGTGCATCCCAAGCTCAAGACAAAAATCAAGAGGAAAATCCAGTCAACCCACAAGCCCTATCCATGGGAAAGATACTCTACAGGAACCCTTTGTGCCCCCACATCCAGACTGTTTTACAAATGAATTCAAAATACAAGGATTTGATCGATGCATGTGAGTTTGGTGGGCTTGTTAAGATGCCCCATTTTGAAACAGACCATGATATTTTGAACTACCTTCTCTCCTTGTACAATACAGAGGATGACCTGTTTAATGTTACTGTGGACGACAATCGAATGTTTCAATTTGGTATCGACCCAGCTGATATTCATCGGTTTACAGGCCTCCCATTCAAAAATTTACCCATTGTTACAATGAAGGAAACACTCATCGAAGATGATAAGAAATACCTCGAATCAACTTTCAGTTTCCATGTTGATTGTAAGTGTAAACTGTTTTCATTCGTCATTTTGTATTCAGTTTTTGATTTTGATACAATTTAAATTTATATTAATTCCAACGGTTTTTTGGCATTTGTAGCTCATGTCAATAAATCTAGACATGGTGTGGATACGCAAGGAATTGCACACCACTTTCTTTCTGCTATGATTTCCTTCTTTCAAATAGAATAGTTTTGTAGGGTCGACAAACAGATATACCAAACTGGGCCATTGCATACATTCTTGCAACTATCGCAAAGCAAAAATTTGATTGGTGCACCTTTTTATAAAAAAAAAAATAAGAACTGACATTACAAATGCAAAGCTTTCAGAAAAACCAGTCATTCACACCACAAACTATCTCCTTGGCCTTTATTACGAGGCTCTTTTAAATTTAAAAGACAAACCAATTCCCACTTGCACAGACGAGGTGTTGATGAATTTGTCAATTCCATTTCAAGAACAACAGGTATAAACTATAAAGTTTGTATTTCAACATTAGACTGACAACAAGTATTAACTATTTACTGTTTGCAGAGAATATTTTTGGAGGCCCTTCCCTGAAAAAAGGTGGCATCAAGAGGAAGAGGCCAACAACACGCTGAGGCATTGGGAGATTCACAATCTGAAATGGAAGTTCACTCATCTCCGAACCGCCAACCATTTGAATTCGTTAAACACCAGAGAAGTAATACCCTTACATGTATTATTTACAAATTCCAAATTTGTATTTTCATTTTCCCATTTAAATTTTACCATATTGAATTGACATACAATTGTATGTTGATGACATTGCAGGGGCTTTGGACCATACACGTGCTTCTCAAAGTCAACCATCTTCCCCAACTCACTCAGTTCAGTCACATGCATTTGTGTCTTCTCAACAACCACCTCAGCAATCCCAACAACAGATAGCTCAAAAACCACCAATTACTACTCCAACATGGCCACCTCAAGCACCGCGACAAGCTACCCCTCAACAACAAGGTACAAGTTTTGAATAGTACTTCATTTAATTTCATAGTTTTTACATAGTTTAACTAGTTTTTCATATGATTTTTCTTGAACTTTTCAACACATTACAGTCCTCCTCCTTCTGTACAAACATCAGCATCACCCCCTCCTCCACCAATAATATTCAAAATTCCAACCAGAGGATCAGGAAAAAAGAACATTGGTAAACGCATGCCAATTCCTTCAGCCCCTAGTGGGACACTAAACATTGCCTCCTCATTTTGAATTCCAACCCTCTCACTTGGTGGCTTGCCCAGTGCAATGGGCATATCGGTTTTAAATAATATAAATTTAGATGAAGATTACTTGGGCATTGATAGCAATGACCCAACAGGATTTTTCAATACACGTGAGATGATTCAAGGCCAACAGGTATACTTCTATTTCAACATAATTTATTCAACTTTCATTACATTTCACTTTAGATTTATTTGTTTGAATATTGATTTATTTTATCACAAATAGGATCAAGCCACCCAAAGGTAGAAACAAGTAGCAGTTGATCAACCCGAAAGCCCCCATACCTCTCCAGCGAGATCATCTTCTTCAGATACAGATGGTGAACAGTTGCTACCTTTTCCTTTAGAGAACTTAATTGGTTATGATTGTCAATCCCATGTCGATGAGTTTATTCTACCTCATATCAGTCAGCTCATAGAATGGGAGAGAAGGGATAAAGTACTAATCAATGAGATAATAAGTTGTTATGAAAATTATTGGCAAAGGGATAGTTTATACGCTGCAGTCTAGAATCAACCTGTGAAGATGGATTCCTTACTTACCCAAGTAAGAAGTGGGACTGTCACGTATAACAACAACTATAAAGATGAAATTTTGGATAAGACATTAAACAAATTGGAAAATATTAGTGCTGAAGCCCAGGCATATTTTAACAAATGGTCTAAGGATAAAGGATCTAGTAGCAGTTGCAAATGCCGAGAGAGATAGAGCGGTCGTAAGTATTATCACTTTCAAACAATATTTTTTGTTAATTTGAAGTTTTCTTATTTTAGTAATATGTTTAATTGACATCACTTTTTTTGTGCAGTTGAAATATGAAAATTTGAAGAGTCAAGCAAAGGTTTTCCAAGTTCACTTGGAAACCACAAAGAACAGTTTATCCGTAACAAAGAATTTGAAGGAAAATATTGTTTTGGTTAACAAAAAAACAATACACTGAAGTGGATAATTAAAGAGCATGGCTTTGACCCTGAAATTTTATTCAAAACCAAGGCAGATGCTGATCCAAATTTGCTATCCCATGGAGATGCGACAAAGCAAGAAGAAAGAATTGTAAAGAATCTAGACAGTGTTGCGGAAGATCTCATAAGTTCTAGGATTATTTTTGCCATTGGGGAAAGGGGTACATGTGGAGAAGCCATTGGGGAAAGGAGTACAGGAGTGGAGTGGAAAGGGGTAAAAAATTGAGGGTTGAAAATTTTCATTATTGAGTGTGGAAACTTGAAAAATAGAATCTATATTTGAAAATTTGAAACATTGAATGTGATGGTCATGGCATTTGAATTTTATTATCTGGATTTGAAATTTGAAACTTGAATTTGATAGCCTTTGAAAATTTGAAATACTATATAATCTTTAATTTTATAACTTCCTATATATTATGTATAGAATTTCTAGATTGTATATGGTGTTTATGTTTCTTCTCTACTTGTAATGATGATTGCATTAGATGTGGATGATGACATTAGAATAGAATCATAGTCTCATAGATATGGATTATCATGAATTGTATGTGGACGTAGATTTATCTTCAAGCACGATCATGGAATCTAGATGATGATAATGGATAATTGTTTTAAGAAAATTTGGAATGTAGTACGACAGAGACATTTAAACGTTCTCAAAATCTTCTTCTCTATACTTGTAATGATATGATGACATTAGAATGGATATAGATGATGATGAATGATGATAATGGATAATTTTTTTAAAAAAAATGGAATGTGTTAGGACAGAGACGTTTCTGCACATTTAAAATAGATAAATAATTTTTTTAATAATAATTGGAGTGTCAGGATTATGATAATGATATGATGAATTAGATAATAATTGGAGTGTGATGATGATGATTATATGTGGATGTATGATGAATTTTATGTGGACGTAGATTTAGCTTCAAGCATGGATTGTGGATGATGAATTGTATAATATGGAAAAATCTTCCTCTTTGTAAAATTTGATTGTGTGATTTTATCCCACAAAGTTTAAAAAATATATCAAAGCATTTTGCAAATATAAAAATAAATTAAACATAATTGTAAAAAATCAAGAAATGTCATATGATAGGGTTTAAGTTACCTCTAGTGTTTTAGATGGTTGTGAAATCATCCTTCGTAGTGTGCTAGATATTTGTTTTAAGAAAACTCAACATGAGAAATGGATTAGTAGATAGATGGGTGAGTTGCCTGACATTGTCAGTTCCGAGAAGTACCAGCTTCCTTGGATGGATGTCAACCCATGTTTAAAAAAAAAAATTGAAATAATTGTATTAAAATAAATGTAAATATATATACATGTAACATCTTTAATGATAACAAGAGCTGAAACAAAATTTAAGGTGACAAACAATAAAAGTAAGGTGAAGGAGATACCTATTTAAAGTTGAAACAATCCATTATCAATAGCTTCTTCAAACTCGATGTTCTCTTCTATAGAGTGTGATGATGCACCAATTCCACTCTCATCATTGGGAACAATTGTACTTGTAGCTATATTATTCACACCTCTTCTTTCGCAAAGGGAATTCCAATACGCAATTGCTCCATCGAAAGGAAATATTTCCATGGAGTAGTGAGATACATAACACCTCATGCAACTTTCCATATTTTTATCCAACTGTTTCTCAGTTTTGATTTTATAAATGATAAAGCACTGAAAACCCTTTCGTCCTCCATAGACCCCAATATCATTGTTTGGCATAACTCATATAATCTGAAATATTCACTGATGTCTTCTTGTAAGATAGAACTTTGATAGATTCTCACCACAGCCTTGTAATAGCACCACTTTCAGAAGGTTCGTCTAAATTTTTATATTGGTTCCTCATTGTTGTTGCAAAATTTGTTGATTAAAACTTTAATAAATCAACATTCAGTATACCTTTGATTTCCATACCCTTGAACTCTGAAGTCTTTGTGAAATGTTCCATTATTGTACCCATGGATTTATGGAAATGCTTTCTTACAAAGTCTACATGACCACCTTTAATATTCCAAAAATTAGGATTCATCACACCCATTGCTTCAAGAATTTTATCTTTGGAGAAATGTTCTCTAATTTCTAATGATAAGGATTCTAATTTTTTTTAAGCTTTATTGTTTCAACTATATTCGTAAACTCAAAGAGATTACGTGTCATGCTAAAAGAAATCCCGTTTCAAAATCCAACTACTTGAATACTGAAAAATTTGCACTATTTTTTCCATAAATTGGAGTAATGAGAATTAAATATAAATTTTGTATTGTTTACAATCTAAAATCTTTCATTCTCAAAAAAGGAGATCAACACTATCTTGGGAAATTAAAAATTATCAAGAACAAGAACATCATCAATGAATAAGGTATAGAGTCTCCAGCAATTTCTGTGCTTTTCCCTGTCAAATTCATCTGTAATGTAATTCATCCTCGGGTAGTATCATGGAAGCCTATGGACAACTTTTACAGATGTCCTCCATGCAATACTTTTCTCAACAAATTTGCCCTAGCTGAACAGTTTACAATGCATACGGGACATTTCCACACTCATAATAAGCGTTGCAGGCTGTCTAATATTGAAATCCTAACATTTCTCGAACATGAGTTTCAGAACTACACATGTTTTTCCCATGTAATCGGCTTGAAGTATGGAACAAGCAAGTGACTTTGTGGATCTGGGTCAATTGATTTCCCAATGAAGTATCAACTAGAAAAAGAGTTTCTTGTACATTCCACAAACATGTGGAATAGTTGAAGTGGTACATATATGCTGCCACTATGTTTGTCCCACAATGAAATCCCAAACCCTGCATTTAAGACCCATATAACAGTATAGATGGAATGCAGAGGTTTTCTCAAATGTTTTCATTAGTGAGACCAAAGCGATGGAATGGATTCATAACAGCGACAATATTTTGTTACTCAGAATTCAGTTAACAAGCCACACAGGTGAAAGTAGAAGGCAAACAGGGTCCATCAGGCCACTCAAGGCGGACAGTGGCAGGGTAAGGGGTCAAAAGGGATATGGTGCCGCCAGATGAAAAAGTCGGAAATAGGAGCATTGATCTCCAGCCTCCACGTGAGTCTAGTGGTTTCAAAGTGTACTCCATCAGAAAGTTTGATCTGTGAAGGAAATTATTATTTACCTTATCTCCACGGTCTCCATGGAGGAAATTATGAAAATTTCTTCATCTTTTTAGAAAAGGTGTCGAAATGTTTACAATATGAATCACCCTGGATTCAACATTTAAATATCAGTGCCAAATCTCAGAAGCCATTAGGAAAGCTAACAATATTTCCTTTTTTTAGGAAAAAAGTGAAATTAGAATCGAGATGCAATTTAATGGAGTAGGTCCACCTTGGACATTTCAACTCTATATTACAGATGTCAATACATTTTTCCATAACCAATGTTAAAATATCAAACAGTGATCCCAAAAATCAATTAACACTCTATGACAAAAAATCATTTGAATTACTTCTCAAAACATCAATTAACTGTCATTTTTTAATTTACAAGCGAATTAGATAATATGCATGTGGAAATGCATTTTTTGTATGCAATTTTGAAAATCTAAATTCATGAATTTTGTTCCTTCAAGGATCAATTTGGAAAATTTTGAAAATAATTTAAATTTGAGGCAATGAAAGTAAAATTGTATGTCGAGGAATCAAACTTGAAATATCATATCCAAAGTGTTCATAGGCAAATTTTGGATTTGGGATTTTGATGAAATATGACTAAAGGAAGGGTAACTGCACTTTTGTGAAAAACGTCAAATGTTAAATGACTTAAAATCAAATTTTGAGGTGATTCACCATTGAGCACCTGGAAATTTTACCTGTAAATTTAGATGCCCCTTTCAACAAACATTGAAAACAAACTGATGAAGGATATTCGTTAAGCAAGAAATCAAATGTAAATAATATGATCATAATGCATGTTTTTGACATGCAAAGGGTCAAAATTTAAGGTGACGAAAAATAAAAGTAAGGTCAAGGAGATACCTATTTAAACCCTCCAATCCATTCATCAATGTCTTCTTGATGTTAGATATTCTCTTCTGTTGAGTGTGACAATACACCAATATCCACTCTCATCAGGTGAAAGTTGATTTGTATGTATTATTACACCTCTTCTTTCGCAAAGGGAATTCCAAGCTTTTGAATTTCTCTGTCGAAAGGAAAGGTTTCCATGGAGTAGCTTGAACATAACACCTCATGAAACTTTCTAGATTTTTATCACACCTATTTCATAGTTGGATTGATTTTATAAATGTAAAGCATTTGAAAACCCTTTATCCTAAGACCCCAAAATCATTGTTTGGCATAACTCATATAATCTAAAATATTCACTGATTCTTCTTGTAACAAATAGAATTTTGATAGATTCCTCGCCACAACCTTGTAATAGCAATGATTTTGAGAAGGTTCTTTCTAAATTTTTATATTGGTTCCTCATTGTTGTTGCAAAATTTTTGATTGAAACTTTAATAAATCAGCATTTAGTATACCTTTGATCTCCATACCCTTGAACTCTTAAGTCTTTTTGAAATGTTCCATTATTGTACCCATGGATTTATGGAAATGCTTTCTTACAAAGTCTTCACAACCACCTTCAGTATTCCAAAAATTAGGATTCATCACACCCATTACTTCAAGAATTTTATCTTTGGAGAAATGTTCTCTAATTTCTGATGATAATGATTCTGAATTTTTTTTAATCTTTATTCTTGTTTCAACTATAACAGACTCAAACATATTACATGTCACAGGAGCATCTTCCTATTCCGATCTTGTAATATCTTGACATTTTTGCAAAATGTGCAGTGGTATGTCCCTCCCATTAACAGTGATGCAGAGGTGATCATGGATATTAAATCTCAAATAGTTACTGGGATTTTTAAGATCTAATAAATCTTTCCAATTCTGAAAACAGGTGTATCAAAACTATCTTGGGACAGTACAAGATATCAAGACTTTGACATACCATTTTTCTCATCCGTATAAAATCCACAATATAGATTAATCTCCCCTGTGCATGCTTCATCAGTGTATTGATCTCCTGCAACATTGGAAGAATACCAACCAATGTAAGCAATGTCTCCAAATTAGTTAAACGGAACAACAAGTCCCTCACCCTATCAACTTCATGACGATATTTGTGCATGAAACCAACCAACGAAGGATACTCCTCACGAACTCTGCATGCAGGTTCATACAAAGAGATCCATCTCGTCTCAACATCTTTCAGAAGTTTTTTGCCATCTGTAATTCCAATTGCAAATTTCTGGAACTCAAGAAATTGCTTTGGGCTGCTTTCCATATAGGCATGAAGTTCTCTTATAAGGTCTTCTAATTTAGCAACATTTTCGTAGTTGCTTACCATTTTATATGCTAAATTCATTCTGTGAGCCATACAGTGAATTGGTAGCATATATGGGGCCACTGTTGTTTGTAATCTAACACACAGCCCCTGTTCGGTGACCCTGCATGATAGATGCACCATCTGCTCTGATGCATACCAACTTCATAGCAATTTCATAATCAGTCATTCCAGCAATATCTTTCAAATGAGAAACAACTATTTTATGTAGGTTTTCGGCATTACAGTTTTCAACCATTTTCATAACACCCAATAGATGAGGTGTCCTTATATGATTTTCTAAAGTATAGATGTGGATACATACCCATGCAGTGTTGTCGACTGTTGTCACTTCATCAATTGAAAGAGAGATAAACTTTGATTTTTTTACATTCTCTTTCAAATCTTCCTTCTCTATCATTGAAAGGCATTTTTCCATTTCCCATCCACTACTTTCAGACCAATGAGACTGAGGTACATTCGGCATTCCATTATATTGATACAAAACTTTGAAATCGAGGAAATCCAAAATCGGTCTTCCTTTCTTTAGTATGTGAAATAAAGTAGAGAACTGTATGAGTTTTGCATGTAGATTTGTTTGATTCATCTTACCAATTTGCGATGTGATCGTTCCTCCCTTTTCCATGAGATGTCTGCATTTTTTCTACTCTGCTTCATAATCCGCTATGTATTTAACATGCATGCATTCTTTTTCAGTTTTCCACCTGTGTGTTTTGATTTTCTGGCCATCCGCCCCCGTTACAGTCAAATATTGTTTTCCACAATGTTTTTCTATAGTGTCCAACTTCATTTGCATTTTTTGTTGCTTTCCCAATTTCCACGTACATATTGTACATGTACATTCAGATGGGATCTCTTCTAAATTAGATGATTATACAGGTTCGATAAATGGAAATTTGGTAGCCCAATCAAACTTGTATGTCCTGCCAATGGTCCACATATTCTTGTTCATTTTCAATGTTTTACTTTTTTAGTAGAATTTTGAGCAATATCACAATCCCCTGGTTTCCTCTTTCATGAACCAGAATTTGAATTTGATTTATGTGTTCCATTTTGCTGAGTATTTGTATGTGTGATATCTTGATGCACTCCTGGTTGCACCCCAACAGGAAGAATATCTTCAGGATCTGGCATCTCAACAGTTATATCTTCAAGATCTGGCATATTATCGTAGGTGTCATTTGTTTGATACTGTGTAGAATGCATGTCCACCTCAATATTACCTTCCACACAGTCAGTATTCTGATTCTTTCTGGTGGCAGCTATATGGTTATTGGTAGTTGCAATATCTGTATCAACAGAGTTTCCAAAATACTTGAACAGGGACTTCTGAGATTTCTTAGTTACTTTTTAGATCTTCGCATTCTGACGACTAGCACCTTCCATTATTCTAAACAGAGTCGTCCGTCAGCAAAAGAACCAAGTTAGTGCGTCAGAGACAAAATTCTATGTCACGTCTGCAATACCTCCTTGTCATGCATGTCAAACCCCCTTGTCATGCGTCAATAATACCTCCTTTTCACGTCAACTATATCACATGTCAACAAACTCCTTGTCTGCATCAACTATATCCCTGTCATCGCGTCAACAACTAACCCCCTTGTCGTGCGTCTATAATATTCCCTTGTCATCAACAACTAACACGTCAACAATATCCCCTTGTCGCACGTCAACTATACCCCCTTGTCACGCGCATCAACTAATCCCTTTGTCATGTGTCAACTATATCAATGGGTCGCACATGTCAGTCAAATATCATTTGTCACCTGACTCTAAACTACTAACAGGCTAACAACAATCTCTGGTGCTTAGAGTATGCGAGTTCACGGTATTGGTAAGGTACTGGTGGTAGTACCGTAGTATACTACCCGATGAATCACCTAGGTTTTTATAGGAGATGTTTTCAAATGTAGGTGAAGCCGACCCCAAAAAATATATATACTATAAATTTTAGGTGAACAGGACACCGACCCGCTCCGAAAAAATCACCTTTTCAAGACAAAGAAGAGGTTCCAAAAGCATGACTCTGATTTGAACTTCTAGTAAGCTATGAAGGGTTTATGTTATGGTGTTAAGAGATATATCTTATGTGGTTATTGAAGAAGAAAGTACTAAGAAGGAATATAAGGTTGTGAAACTCACTAAAAAAGTCTAAAAAAGATTATTCAAAAGAGCATTAAACCTTAAAGAATTACCTTACACGGGCTGATTACGGTTTTGTATTTAGGGACTTGGACCACAAATTTGTATAAGTTAACATGAGGGAATAGAGGAACTTGATGATAATACTTGATCCTAAGATCTCGGTATGGTATATAATGCTACTAAAGTTGTTTAAGAAGTATAAATATGAGGTAATGATGTAATCTTACACAACTCACATAAAGGAGGTGGCTCAACACCTAGTGCATAACTTAGGTGAAGTATCCATAGTGCCTGTTGGGTGATAGGCTAAGTGTGCTAAGGGATTAGACTGTTGATTAAAAGGGTTTGAAAAATGATTACATTGGAATCACTATTCTGGGTATGTTTGGGCTTAATCGAAAATGCAAACCTTAATGGCATGAAAGAAGTTTTCTAGCTTTTCACCAACCAAATCCACTCATATAATTGACTTAGAATGTCTAGTCACCATAGCCTAATTTTGTCGTTATTGACTCTGAGGTCCCTATATTTGGGGCTTAGGAAACATCATATCAAGGAAACATATGGTTATTTGAAAATTTATTGAAGGCTCAAGCTTTGCATAAGTGGAATACACATGGTGCACATGTATTGGCTGAAGAGGATGACCAAAGGTGGAAATATTCTTTATATGTTTGATAAGAGCAAGTGTGTCTCATTGATTTGCTGCAAGGATTCAATGCCACTACTTGCACATGCTCAGATTGGTTGCATGTTTAAGAAAATCCCATGTCAGTGTAGGATGATATTAATTTAGGGATCAAATAACTTAGAGAAACTGGTGTAAAGGTATGAATTTTTGGATCAATTAGGTGTGTGATGTTGATTGGAATGCATGTTAAGGTATACAGAGAGGGGTTTTGAACAAAAATGATCAAACGGGTGAAAAAGAGATATGTCATTGGCACAATCATTATATAATTATGTGTAGGATGTGAGGGAAGGGTGCACAGGGTTCCTAAGGACTTAGCCATTTTTTGGAAGTAATGTCAAAGCATGTGGGAAGTAGTGAATGTGATTAGTGAGAATACATTATGCCTAAGTGTGCAAAGGAGTACAGAAATTTTTAGAGTACAAGGACTGGATCTAGAGGATAAGGAAAATGGAAGACTCAATGAATGCACTGTGGAGTTAATTGGGTAAGAATGCAAGAAGGGGTATTCAAGGAAGATAAGTGAGTGCCAATTGGGATTAAGGGTTAAGATTTTTTTCATACCTATATGGTGAGAGTGATAAAGTTTGAAAATTTTCAGATGAGTTAAATGCATGACTAGAGATGGAGGTGATTGTGGATCCATAGTGATAAACCTAGATTTTAAGCCAAGTCCAAGGCTATAAAGAAGGAAGTCATGAGTATAGATAGTCCTTAGGGAAGTGAAAGGATGATGGTAAAATCTTGAACAAATGTGTTAGAAGAGGATTGAGGTTTTTAGGCATTTGGAACAAGTGTAACCTCATGAAGCCCTAGATCTACATATGCTTAGAACATGCCTAGCTAAACTCTATTATAATACCTACATTGAAAAAGAGGAACTTGGTGTTAAAGGAGATGTGGGAGGATGTTAGGCCAAGAAATTTCTAGCATCAATCGTCACTTTAGAAATCCATAATTGGCACTCAGTAATTAAGTTTGTCAGTTTTCATTGAAAGTTAATGGATATCTACCTAGATCAATATTAATGGTTTTTATGAAAATAGGGCTAGTTGAGAGACCTTGATTGATAACATGATAAAAGGGTGAGATCAAATTTCTCAAAAAAAGTCAAATCATTTAGTGAACATGACATTCTCTAATCAAACATCATAGCCATAACCCTTGTGACCTTAGGGTATCTTTTTTTGAAGAATATATTATTGTTTTATTTCATTGTTATCATCTCTTTTCATTTTATATATCCTTCCCTTCTATTCCATACCGATTTAGTCCTCAATTATTTGATCAATTCTATTGAGAATCTTGGGATTTTACCTCCTAATCATAAGCATCATAGTGTCATGGATTCTTTTATTCCTACTTATATTTATCTTCTTAATCCACTTGCACATGATATTTTCTTACACAATCTTGAGACCTATAGTGAACACTCATATGATTATGACCATAATGAGGAAAACAATGTAGATCAAGACCATGTATATCTCTTACCTAATTTTTGTGCTCAACTCTGTGCTAATCCACATCGTATTAATCCTATTATCAAGATTATACATTTTTCTAAACTTTCTCATGACCAAAAACCTAATCACATTAATTTTCTAGATACATCTCAACCTTTATCTACTCTACCCACATCTGTTGTGTCTACCTTCTTAGGGAACATAACATTATTATGTAAAATGTGTCTATGCCTAGTCTCATAGCCTCTATTACCACTACACCACTTATCTACCATCATAATGGATCATGCATCTTTATATTGTGCATAAACTCTTGATTACCTTGTTCATTCTTTGCAAGAAAAAATTTTACAATTACAACAAGGTATCTCTCATATTTCTAATGTTATGGAATCTTCTAAATTATTGCATAATACACTTACACCTAGATTTGTTTCATACCCTTCTCCTATTGGTTGTGTTACATCTAACATTATTATATATCATGGAAACAATGACTCCCAAGAGCATATTATATCATTTCATGTTGCTTTCTTTTACTGTGCATTTAATGATATATTTTTTACCACGTTATTCCCTAAGATCCTTAAGGACTTTTCTCTACAATGGTTTTATGATCTCCCCACACATGATGTGTGCTCTTTTACTACATTGGAAAATTTATTTCTCACATAATTTTCAATCAACATTAGGGATACAATATTTTATTCCTGAATCTCCAAACTCAAATAAGAATATGACGAGAATATCAATGATTGTGTCTTGCATTATAGAACAATTCTCACTAAGATGAACACCATATTCCTTTTTGTTCAAAGTTTGTGTACTACATTAAAATAATCATTCATGTTTGATAAGTTCCAATATTTTTACCACTAATTCCATACATTGAAAGAGTGTGAAGCGAATACATTACACATTAACAAAATAAAGTATGCTTATAGTTCCCATAATCTATCAAATGCCAAATTCCAATGAAAATATAATTTTAAATTCAAATCTAATTACCGTAATGTTTCTTCTAAAAAACTATTAACGTTGTTTCTTAACCTACTATGCTACAATTAAAACCTACAATATGAAAATTAACATGGCTACATTGACCTCTACGGATGGTTTTAAAGAAAATAATTGAGTGCAATTTCATGTCTATCCCTCCACATTTTGAGGTTGATACAAGAAATCCTAAAAGTAAGAGATTTAATGCTAACACTTATTGTAATTATCATAAATGTATTGGTCACTCTATAGATATATGTCTTAAGATAAACCATGTTATTCAAGATATTATTGATTCTAATGCGATTGAATGGGATGAGAACACTAAAACTTCTAAGCTTACTAATAACAATGCTAAGTTGGAAATATTTAATGATCCACTCTAAGCATACTAATGACATGTCTACTTTGGAAATCCATAACACTCGTCATGTAGTTCCACCACAAAATTCCTATGATCATCCACTTGATGTTATGATTGACACCATTATTCACTCTTCTACACTAATCAGTTATTTTAATGATTCTGATATAGAGTACTCACTTATCTCTGACACATTATCTATTCCAATCTCTATTCATCATATTCCTATTCAGGGTGTCTTGGTTATTCCAAATAGGAAGGAAAATGTTTATGCATGGCCATTACTTCAATCACTTGGCATTGATTTTGAGAATCTTATGCTTGATTTTGATCCACACTTTTGAAGCATTACACTACCCATTACAATTTTTTCTATCATATAAAAAATCATAATTGGTGACTAAATATGTTGATACTAGAGTTTTACATTTATGTCTTCCTTAACTACACATTCTTAGGGTTTTTACATATGTAGTTCATTAGTGCGTAAATTTTGTTCACCATCAGTAGGTCTTCCCTATTTGAGGTATTCCTTTTATGGATTTCTCTCCTAATGTTCCTAGTTCTACAATTTATATCCCTCTTCCTACTACATCTACAGATATGTCTATTGTTTCACACACTACTTCACATAGCACTAGTCTTCCCTAGTATAAAGATAGGAATGTTAGTGAAAAATTACAACACCTGTTATTGCTTGTGGTCTATGTGAGAGGTAATTAGTGTAATTTTTATAACATGGGATTATAATGAAGTGTGGGACGTTGTAAGTAGGATAATCCTCTAGAGAAATCTGGTTCTTCTCCCTAAACTAGTGCCATAACTAACCCAAAATTTAGAAAGATAACTAATATAATCCTACCCTAATGCTTTCTAAGGAGACACAGATAGAAGGATGCATTAAATGTAAAACCTACACTAAGAGGGTGATACACCAAGAAGAGGGGTGTTGAACAACTCTCCTACATGAGAATGAAAAAACAAAATGAAGAGGATGGTCAAGGACCAAAAATAAAAAAACCTATGATAAAACCACTTCTATTAAGCACAATAAAATTTGGGCCTATAATAGATAAAGGACATACACAATATACCCATAATCATGAATAAAGGTAACCTAAAATTACAACACCAGACTAGGATAGATATAAACACAAATCTAATTTTATTTCTCCAATGATTTTACACAATGGTTAATTACATGGGAAAGAGGCATGATTTCTATTAAAAATCTCAAAAAATGGAGGCTTGAATTTCCATAAGTCACTCACCGGTGAGAGAGAAGGAAGGGAAAATACAAGAATGTAAAACATTGTAAAAATTCCCTCCATTACATTTTATAGAAGAAGAGATGAGAGAGAAGGTGAAAATATCAAATCCCTACTCCAACAAGCCCCAAAATTTATCATGGCACCTACAAAAAGTATGGGATTTCTTGAACAACCCATGTTGCTTGTAATTTTCCTTATGCAAGAAGGAATGACTCCCATACTTGTAATCATTTAAATCTTGCACCTGCCTATGGCCTTCATCTTCCTAGGACTTCATCATGGTTTTAATCTCACCTAGCCTCTGAATTTTCCAATTTTAATTTGCTCCGTGTTGTGTGGCTCTGAAATATATTTCTATCAACTATAATTTTGTAGAAGATTGATGAAAATTGAGGAAGTTATGAAGGTTTTTGTATTTCTTGGTTTTTTATTTTATCTCATCACTCACTCCACTAAACCATACATTGAGCTCCTTGGGTGACTCAATTCACTTACCACTTCATTACTCCACCTACCAGCTTTCCACCATGGGCACCGAGCTTCCTTGTATCTTGTTTGGGTTCCTAGTTGCATCACATTGGGGAGAGATTTGCATTGTGTTTTAGATTACCCGCTTCTGCTTCCAATTTTATTATCTCAGTGACCGAGCTATCTACATGTTTTTTAGGGTGGTATTTGATGATGCCTTTTCATCATATTTTTATGGTGTTCAAACACCATGTTTTCCCAAACCTAACCTATGCATCAGTTTTCCCAAAAACCTTGATCCCTGATCCCCCAATTAATTCCACCTGCCTAGTAGGCATGGAACCTGTTGTGCACTGACACCACCAATCGAAGTGCCTCTACCCCATGCAAACCTAACAACTTCCCCTTTGTTGTGTTCCTTTTTTTATTTTTGTGTTGCTTTATGATGTTTTTGATGAGTTTATTGTGTATGAGATGTTTCTAGCTTATTATTTTTGGTGTTTTTGTGAATGCATGCCCAGTATATCAGATGAGTTAGGGATACGGAGTGTGATTGGATTCTTGAGATTTTAGATGGTCTTTTTCAAGAAGAGAGATATCTTACATAGATTTGAGATATGGAGGATATCCAAAACATCACTAGTTGAACCACCTAGTTACTTGTTTAGGAATTTTATTGAGTTATTGGGATGCAGATCAAAATACTTTCTAGTTCCCCAAGGTTAGAGTAGAGTGGAATATCATTCTTGAGGATGTATACAAGATTCTCGATGTTCCTATTCTAGGTAGGAGGTTAAATTTGGAGAGTGCTACATCAGTGGCACAATCTCGCAGTTGGGCTACTTATATGGGAGATGCATTAACACTCAATATTGGTGCCAAACATGGTATAAGTTTATTGTTAGTTCGATTTTCCCCTATTCCTACCTTGTGCAAGGCCATCATTGACATTTTGGATTTGTATTTGGTTGGGGACAAGGGCAGGGACAAGCTAATTTATTGTTAGGCCCTGATTATATAGAGCATAGAGGAGCATGGTCACATCTACACGTAGGGAATTGTCATACTTGGTACTACCTATCATGACCTATAAAAGGTTTTTTGACTAAAGGGAAAGGCCCTTAGTCATCCTAATTTAGTGACTAGCTAGGTATTTGAACACATGATCCCCTACTAGAGGGTGTTCAGATAAAAAATCTTGGGGATATCAGAGAAGTTATATGGATAGTTATGGGCCACCTAAAGGGGCATCATCAGCCTAATATTACACTCACTATAGATGACATGATTGCAATACCATACTATGACATGGCTAATTTATGGGGTGAGGATGTCGTTATTATGGCAATATATGACACTACTACATAGTTGAATGACATGAATATCTGGGTGGAGTTCCATCCAGTTCAAAGGGTGCCTTAATATTTTGTGTTACTTTATATTGATGGCCTCCCAAGAGTTCCAATTTTATATAGAGGAATAAGAGAGGCTAGAGCTTCTTAGTAGCGTAAGCTCCCATGTATTGTTGTTATACCTGAGGTTCTTATTGGCATGCCATAGACCGTCCTTGACCCACTGAGACCAAAATTTATTCTTCATATTGAGGCCACTCTTGAGCATATCAAGAAGGAGGAGGAGGAGGTTGGTGATGAGGAGGAGATTTAGGAGGAGGTGCATGAGGAGGATACTCACATTGAGTAGACAACTACTAGAGAGGATTCCAGTGTAGCGAGGGCTAAGGCTGAGACTTTATAGATAGATGGAACTCTCCCTTCTATAGGAGGAGGGGATGACAACTCATTTTTTGGATGACAGGTGGCTTCAGAGGAAATTTCACCTGAGCAGGTGCCTGTAACACCACCACCACCACCACCAACACTAGTAGACCCATCATAATGACCAGGAGATCTAAGTAAGTTAACATTCTTCTCTTGAATCTACTACTTATAATAGAAGTTTTAGTGAAATAAAAATTGTACCTATATTTTTTTGTTTTTCTAAATTTTTCTAACTCACCATTTTTTTCTTTTGTATCTTGCATCCACTGTTGATAGCTGACAAGATCTTATTTGGAGAATTATTTTTGACACCGTTGTGCACCCCATGCACATGACATGAGAAAAGTTGCTCATGGACTCAGGGAAGTTGATCATGGTGGGGCGGAACATATATGTATTTTCTATAGCATGGATTTTACTAGGAGAATTGACCAAGATAAGGACTGAGCTTGTTGGATATTAGATAGTCGAGAGGAGGCAATGGTGAGATAATTCACACAGTGATACCACCAATGACAAATCACCTAGTTTTTCATCTCATGGTCACTCCCACATATCCAAGAAATGAGGGTATCACTCCCACCATAGGAACCGTAGCAGGATCCCCAGCGACGCACCTTCATCTAGATCCCATAGAGAGGGATAGGCCATAGGCCTTTATTGCTTTAGATAATTTTTTATCTACCTGATCTTGGACCCTTGTAGGCTTTAAATATTTGTCGACAATTTACTCCTTTTAACTAATCAATTTAAAATAAATGCAATATAATAAAGACAATTGCACAATGATTGATTATGGAGTTTGGAAATTTCCTACGTCTTTGGGTTCTTTCAAACCATTCCACTAGTCAAAACTTATAATTTACAATAGTAATTTCACAAAAAAACCTGATGAAAACGATTTAGAACCTTCTTAGAAGAATATCTAGACCTTTAGACGACAAGGGTGAAAAATAGCACTCGACTTCCACCTTCCTGGTGTATCTAGAAAGCTCTATGGCACTAGCTTCACTGTTCGGAATCCTCTGGTTCTCGATAGGCCTTCCAAATGCTTCGTAACGCCCTATGGCACTCCGGTTGATATTCCAGGCTTCACAATAATTTGGTGTGGCTCTATGGGTTGAATAGGTAGTATTAATAAATCCTAGCCACAATAATTTTCATTTATTATTGCCTTAAAAATAATAGGTCAATAATACTTACAATAATAATGCCTAAATAAATTAGGACTTCACACAACTATGTCATTTTCATGTTATCTAACTCTCTTCTTGGCTCGATCTCCATCTTTCCGAGCTCTAGGAATGAGCTTCTCTATTGTGTCCATGTTCTGTGTGTCCTTTACAAAGAAATGGGTCCCATATTTATACTCAAATAGGGCCCTTAAATAATGAATTTTAAAATATCCTTAGGCTAATATTAGCCTTACCGCTTAGTATTTTGGATAGGATTAATTTCCCATGGAGGGCAGCATACATTTTTGATGGAATAAATACCCATGTTGGCAGTTTCCATTTAGATGGGGAATATCCCACATTGGGTGGTACATTAATTTTTGGTAAGGTTTTAATAAACCTTGCCTCCCCTCCTTTCACGTGGGCTTCTCCACATATGGGGCTTTGCCCCACTGCTTACCCTTTCCACGTGGATGCCTTCATAGGTGTGGGGGAAGATTTTACTTGGCCGAGTGTGGATAATATTTAATGCGCCCATTGTGTAGGCCAAGTGCTTAACACGTTGGGATTTCTTCATGTGGGTGACAATGTGGTCTCACCGAGATTCGACCCAAACATTGCAAATTGAAATTGTATAGTAATATGGTGAATAATATAAAATTTGACCATATAAGACTATGATATTCAAAATGAAATATGGCTAAGTGGTAGCGAGCCACATGGTGGATTGTGGACCCACCACATTGGTGATAATACCATAGTCCACACATTGGTCAAGCTCCCCTCCGTTAAAAATTTTGAACCTCTTATTGCGACCACACATTTTTACACCTATAAAAAACTGGAGATCAAAAACTAACAAACAAATCCCTTTTGCCTTTTCACCATGTGTCATAGTGTCATTGGTCTAATATTGACCAGTTGATAAGAGTTGACTTTCCCATTGACCAAAATTTGACTGGGCATAACTAGAGTTTCTGATGTTTATTTTTCACGTACTCATAGTCAATGGAAAGATTTTGCAAAACATTTCTACACTGACATAGTTTAGGGATGTTTAGGGAACTTTTTTTATAAAAAATGATCCCCTGATATCACCTCCCCACTAAGAAATTTTTTTGTCCCAAAAATCTTATATTGGAACATTTTTCCATTTCATCCTAAATCTGAAAACTCTGCGGCCACCTCAAAAGTTCTGTTGTAGTAGAACCTTTGGTCTCTTCTCTTATAACCTTCTCACTTCAAAATTTTTTTTCTGATCTTGGACCTGTGGGATATGGTCCCAAGATGCTTCCACTGTGCCTTTCTAATATCTGAAGAAGACCTCCATGCCTCCATTGTCATTTCCGAGCCTCTTTGAGTTCTAGAAATGAGCACAATATGGAACTCATTTCTTTGTAAGGGACACACAAAACATGAAAACAATGGAAAAGATCATTCTTAGAGCTTAGAAAGGCGGAGACCGAGCTAAGAGGAGAGTTAGATGCCATGCTAATGACATAGTTGTGTGAAGCCCTAATTTATTTAAGCATTATTATTTTAATTATTATTGACCTATTATTTTTAAGGCAATAATAAATTAACATTATTGTGTCTATTATTTCTAAGGTGGGATAAAAGTATCCCATTTGATGTATCTTTCATGTAGTACTATGTCCTTCAAAGTGACCCACATAGACTTTGATGTGGGCTCTAAAGAGGATCTGATTTTATTCTTCTTCATCAACACACCTCAATAACATTCCATCGAAGGATCTATGATAGAGAACTTCTTCTACAATCACATATTTTGTGGCTATGATGTGTAACCTTGATCTTTATTATAAGGTTTCCCCCTCAAGGTATGAATGATCCAAAATGAAGTTAACAATATCTAAGTACCATAGATATGAGGTAATGGGGAGCTTGGTCTCTATATAAAACATGCATTCATTAGGGAAATCTAAGTCGACTAGATCTTCGCAATCTATTGGGTTGTCTGCTAAACAATACGTAATGATATGTCCCTTGACAAATTTTTCATTGATGAAGGGTAGTTTAAATTCACCGATTAAGGTCATAAAGAAACCAAACTTCTTTGACAAAGAACCCTGACGTATAAATGTTCATCGCTGGTCTGATTTAACAATCACTTGTGTTTCCTGGTTAAGAATATAATGCCTTAACCTTTTTTTTATGAACATTGTAGCCATGAATTCCTTTTTTTCCTGCATAAAACATGTCTCATAGTATATCAAGGTACGAATAATGAAATTAAGGACACATTCACATTTATCATCATGTTCCTATGCCACAATATAAGCTAACGAGACATCGATATCCCAAGAGTAAATAATTAGAGGATGGTATACTTTTGGTAGCATGAGTGTAGGTAGCATCATGATAAAACATTTTACAGACTAAATTTTTTTTTGATATTTAGCTGTCCAATATTTATAACAATCCTTCTTTAAAAAATTGTTAATTGGATGAATGACACAAGTTAAATCAAGAATGAACCTATGGATTTCTATGAGCTTACAAAGAAAGGACCTGATGTCTGACTCATCTGAGGGTGGGGTAATTTCTAGGATCTCCTAAATATTTTCTAGATCTACATCAATCCCTCATAAAGAGATAATGTATCATAATAAGTTCCCTCTCGTCACTGTGAACACACACTTTTTTGAATTAAACATTACCCCATATTTGATGAGACGAGAGAGGATCACATGAAGCACCTCAAGGTGATCACAACACTTCTTAGATTTAGCTAGAATATCATGAAGATAAGATTCCTTGATATTATGAATAAGAACATGGAGTATGTAGGTTATTACTTGTTGATAGGTAGCTCTAATGTTTTTTATGTCGAAAGACATTACCATGTAACAAAAGGTCTCCCAAGGAGGGGAAAAAGTAGTCTTTTCTTGACCCTCTTTGGAGATCCTAATTTGGTTATAACACAAAAAACTATCCATAAGTGACAAGAACTCATATCTAATTATTGCATCTACAATCAAATCAATGGAAGGCAATGGAAAATCATCTTTAGGATATACCTTGTTTATGTCCCTAAATTCAATGCATATGCAAATTTTCCCATTCTTTTTAAGAATGAGGAATATGTTCAAAACCCAAATTGAGTAGTCTACATGTTTAATGAATCCTACCCATAAATTTTTCATAATCTCTTCTTTGACCATCAAATCTGCCTTTTTCTTCATAGGTTTTGATGTTTACTCTATGGGCTTAGAATCCGGATTGGTTACCAAGTTATGCACCACAACATTAGGAGAAATTCCTATCGTCTCCTTATAATTGAAGATAAGGCTTTTGAGTGTTCCTTGAGTATCTTTGTATGGGATTCCACCTCTTTCGGATTCAAAGGATAACCTAGTTTCAAGATGTTAGGATATTCCTCTGTCCTGATATTTATATTTATGGTACCTTTGATTAAAGAGGCATTACCCTCTTAAAAATTGGGTGGGGCTGGAGGTAAGTCTAGTTCTTCCTCCTCTATTTCACAGACCTCAAGGCCTCCTAACAAGGAGAGGTCCATCGTATGGTATCCAAAATAGAAGGAAAAGTGAGGTATAAGAGTGAATCCTCTCTTATGATGTATGGGCTGAAGATCAGTGTATGTATGAAGGTATCCTAGGATCTCCTCATCATTTTGTACGTATTATATAGTGGCAGGATCATTCTTAGCCTCAAAATATGCCAAAATTGGATTAGTTGGCATTATTTGAACTATAAGTTTAGGTATGACTAAAATAGTCATCTCAATTTCTTTTAAATATTCGCTTGGACAAAAGCGAGAAGAGGAATTAGATATAGAATCATCTAATAGGTTTTTCTCACTTAGGATAGCCTTAATAGAGATGAAATAAAAACCTTTATTAAGGTCAAGCACAATAACCTTATAGAGTTGTATATGTTCTGCTCTAGTCTCATAAACTTCTAAGACTTGATTGGCAACAAGTTGGGAACCAGGTTGAACCCTAATGTTACAAAAACCCATCCTCTTTGCCATGATAATACCAAGAAGAAGATCCTCATATGTGGAACTATTGTTTATGAAATTAAAATTAAGCTTAAAGCTGAAGGGAATAACCTTCCTTTTTGGGGAAGTTAGAATCACATATTCCCCTGCATCGAAATGACATTTTGAAACATCATAATTGAGCGTCCAATATTTTCTAGGGAAGATAGAATCTATATCATCTTTGGATTATTTTCCCTTTACCTCTGAGACTTTGACCATACAAATCTCTTTGTATCCACCAACCAAAAGAGAAGTGAGTCTGACAGCATGCCTTATGCCCATAGAGTCAAGAAGAAGGAAGATTGGTAGGTCATTTTCCAAAAAATCCATGATCTTAGTTGTGGTATTCATCAACACTATTTCAACGATAGGGGATTCATATTTACTCATAACAACCCCTTCGATCACCTTGGGGGATTCTAATTCCGTCGTAGGAATCAGTTTGGACACAGGTGTTGAATCCTTGGGTTTGTTTAATTAATTGGATGGGAGTTCAAACTCATAGTGAAAATTGAGTTTCTTCTTTAAGTTCGCTAAATTTATGTTAAAAGGATTTAGGTCACCCCGAGAAAAAAAGAATTTCCCAAGATGCAAGAACCTGATATCTTAGACAAGCGTGGAAGGAATTTCCTTCATTCGATGGATCCAAGGTTGACCAAGGATCTTATCATAGTTGTTTTCCTGATCTATAATATAAATATTAGTTAACACTATTGTTGGCCCAAGGGTAACTGGAAGCACTATAGTCCCAATGAATGTTGCTTTGAGACTGTGGTAACCTGTTATCATGTTTCAGGTTGAGGAAAAATTTGTTTCTCCATAGCCCAACTTTTGGAGGAATGAGAAGGGGACAATATTGAAATCTTCCCCATCGTCAATCATTACACATTTAACATACTTATTATAGATCCTTAGGTGTAAATATAATGTTGGATCACCTCTCCATGCTAATTTGGTCTCGGTGAGCATCTTATTAATGTCAAAGATGATCTTGACATCTATTTTAGGCTACTCCAGGGGGTAGACATAAAATTCTATATGGTTTATATGTGCCTTAAATAGAGGGGTAATGTGGATTAAATGACCAAGGACCAATGCTTCCAATAAATTGGCTTGATGAGTTGGAGATTTATTTGATAAATCCAAAAAGGAAATGTGAGATAAATTCTTAGTTAAATCTGTAATTAGGTCATAAGCCCCTACTGGTATCAGAGGTACTGAATTTTCATAAGAAATCAAGGGGTATACGGGAATGGATTGTGTGGAATATTCATGAGTATAAGTGACAGAGTTAACCTTTGGTTCAGTCTCTAATTCAACAAGGCGTACAATATTGGTTAGTTTTTGGCTGTCCAAAGGAGGTGGTACTAGAGGGTTTGATGATGTAGATGCTTCATGGTCATTATTCCCTAATGGATTAACCTTTTTAGTTCCGTGAGGGTTTTATTTCCCATTTTCAGGGTGTGTAGGAAGGATTTCTCTTAAAACTCCAAGAGGAGTGTTCTAAGTGGAGACTGGTCCCATGTGAACATTCTATGTTGGCGCCATGGGATTTTCTAAAAAAATCTTGATAAAGAGTTACCTTTATTCCTCTAGAAGCCTTTGTATAAACTTATTTCAGTCTCGTTAAGTTTTGGCATTATGTCCTCTAACTCTATGGAAATCAAAATATAGATTAGGATCGTAATCACGAGGTCTTTGATTCTAGTTTTGTTATGGTCCATATTTACGGTTGTTATTTTGTTGTTGATTATTGAATTTAAATTTTGGTGGCATTTGCCATTCATTTTGGTATTGGTTTCAATACCCTCCTGGGTATTGAGTTAGGTCGTGGGCCTAAACTTGTTGAATAGGTGGAGGAGGGAAATTAAATTCCACCATATTAATGGAAGGGGTGAAATTGTTACTCCTCTGGTTGTTTGTGTTCATATTACTATTATCATTATTCTTGTTAGTAGCGTTAAAAACATTCGACTTCTTGGGTTGATAAGTAACATTGTTTATTGTAACACCATGATTCCTTTTAATCAAATTAGGTCCTTGGTTTTTGTTATTGGAAATATTCAAGTAATTAGAATTACCATGTGAGGGAATGACCAGTCTCCCATTTGAATCATAGTTCTTTCGATCACTTTCAATAGCTGCTTGGTAAATGCGGAGAACACCCTATAGAACCTCTTCATAACTCCTTAGAGGGAAATTATGCACTTCTTCCTTAATTTATTGATTAAGGGAATGCATTAATAAATCACATAACTCCATTTGATCCATGTGAGGAGCAGGGTAAGTGCAACAAGTTGGGGGACAAAAAGGGCGTCATAAGTGGACGTCATATTGCAAATAACAACATAATATTAACTTGTAGGGATTATTAGCAATACATACACTCAAAATTAGAAAAACTTATATTAATATGAATCGTAGCATCTGGAATCTAGTTTCTAAAATACTAATTGTTTTAAAAAATGGACAAGATTAGCTATATTAAACACTCAAAATTCAATGACTTGGTATTTTTTTGTAAAAATGCCTATAAAATTATAGTCCATTTGCCCACGATTTGGATGACCAAAAATTGATATATATTTTTATCCTTTGGTGTGAAGTTAGATGCCACTAACTATCTTGGGATGGATTTTATTTTGTAATTTTTTGAGTAATATTTTATTTTTTATGTTTTTTTCTGTGAAAGTGGTATGAAAACATAAAGAAAACAAAGCACTTTCCGTTTTCCCGTCATAACTTTATCAAAAAATATTGAAATCAAATAATTTTTTTTTTGAACATGTATATAATTTCACCATGGTTGGGATGGTATAAGTTTTATCACATTCTGATAAGTGAAACAAAATTTGTAGTCTTAAACTTAGACATAAACATTCACGGGAAAAAGTGTTTTAAAGACCTACTATTAGTAAAAAATTATAAAATGATATTTAACCTATTCTATTCACTTTAAAATCAGTATTTCTACAAAGCTAACAGTCTCCCCTACGCAACGGTACCATTTTTATGACATATTTTTTACTTTTCGGCATGGTTCAAGTTTGTGGAAGACTAAATTTGATGTTTTGCTATTTTTAATGTAAAATTCAGGATTTGATGTCCACTTAATTGTCGCCCAACTTGGTGCACTTACCTAGCACTAGATTAAGAGTAAAGGACTTACCGGCATCGTTTGATGAAATGGGTAGAAAATTCATAATTCTCTTGCTTGATATATAGGAATTCCCTGATCCCCATTCTTAACATCTTGTTCATATCAAAATCCTTTATGAACTATGAGATGATTTTTTTTAATGAGAATATTGAGGCTTCAAGTATTCTGTAGTACTAATCGAGTGTAATCCCCTTAAGGGTTTTGGGGAATATTTTAGCAACCACTGCATCACAGGGGAGAATCTCTCTAATGGAGATTTTGTATGATTTAATGTGTATGCTTAGATCCCCCCCCCCTTTGAATTTTTGAATATTTGGTAAAGGTCGTGAAATCCAAAATAATCAACTTATTTGCTGCTAGGAGTCCTTGACCTATTCAGTATTTTGTTGATTCTCATTCAGTTACAGCAGTGTTATATTTCATGTCTTAGTGCCCACTCCTCTTCGACATTTATATTATTATGATTCTTCCATTATAGATTAGATTTTTGCCATTTCTATCATGGTTTAGATATTGACAGATTGATATTGTTATTTTGACTAGTTAATTTATAAACAGTGTGAATGTTAGACTAATGATATGATTAGAGGATGGATTATATGCATATCTAGAAATATTGAATTGTTGATTTTAAATTTATATTGATGTAATTCAATTACTTTTCTATTTATATGATGGTTGTTGATGTAGTAATGAAACTGAAATAATTGGAATTGTGAACAATGGCAAATTACTTGTCTTGGTTTAACATGCGATAATTGATGATATGTATATGCACGTATTTCATTATTTTGATGTTGTTAATATGACCATGGGGCCAAAATATTATTGTCTTGACTTTTGCAGGTATGTTGCGACACAATAAACCAAAGGGGGATAAGAGACCAATAGTGAGATAATATTGAGTATTGGCAACATGTCACCATGACAACACATGTTTCATACGTTGTTGTTGTTGTTGTTTGTTAGGAGGTCCCCATTGGGGGGTGACCTCAAAAGTGACATTGGGAATGTTTTAATTTTTTCTTGTTGTTGTTTTTATTTAATTGTGAGTTAATTATTTTTATGTGCATGTGGAGTCACTTTTATTGATTATGTTTTGCACCTCTCTTAATATAATTTATGAAAGTGTTTACCTAGTGCTAATTAATATGTGACTAAAAGAACGTAAATAAATGTGAGTTGGTAGATTTTCTGTGCGTTGTCTTAGGATGAGTTTAATGTTTTTTGGGTTGTGTGTATTTAATCTTGCTTGTGAATTTTGGATTTTGACCTTCATGGCTATTTTGGATACTTGTGGGACAAGAACGTCACCCACCCACCTAGCCTATGATGTGGGGAACCTATTTTAGGTATTATTTTGTGTTTTAAAGAAGGAAAAAAGGCAATCAAGTGCACTTTTCTTACATGGATAATTAATTTTATCCTTAAGGGGTGTGGGTTAGGTTGAGTATGCAAGAGGGTGGCCTTTTCCCCAACAACCCATTTATTATACTTTGGGGTGTGGGTTACAATTTGGTGATTTGGGATGGAGAAGAAATGATGTGGCATCATACATGGAATAACATCATCTTACTCTTCTTCTTTTCTATTTATGGGAGTTTTTGTGAAGTTTTGGGGGTTACTTGGTTTTGGGCTCTCTCATTTTAGAATTCTTGCCTTTTCGAGTGCTTGTTAAAGTTGAATATTTCTTGGAATTGCTTGAGCTTGTATGAATTTGGGATTTTCTTGTGAATTAGAGTATTGCTATGGAAAATTAGGGTCTTACACCCTTGTTTTCTCCTCTTTTTCTTGTATGTTTATGTGTTGAATGAATGTGATTTATTGTTTGATGTTGTTGGGTAGTGAAATCACTTTAGGATGTGTTGAGATAGTGAAATGGGGATCAAATATGTTGGGAGGCATAAGAAATTTATTTTTTATATTTAGGAGGGACTGGGTTGGATGCCTCACCTTATTCTCATCTTTTTATTTGGGTCATTGTTGGAGACATAAGAGAGAATTAGGAATAAGTGTGAGGGAGGAATAAGAGATGTATCTTTATTTGTAGGGAGGCATAAGATATTTTGGGTTTTGATTGTGTTTTTGAGGAATTTCAGGTGGGCATCCAAACCCTTGCAAGGAACAAGGGTATTCCATATTCCTTTCTCTACTTGGCTTGTTTTAGAGCCATTGTTTTGGGAGGTTTTTGTGTTTAAAAATTAGTGTTTTGTGGATATTTTCTTGTATGAGTGTTTCTTGGTAGTAAATATGGAAGCCTTGTATATTTTTTCTATGGTTTTAACATATTCCTTATTGTCTCATTGTTGGGACTTAGAAGCCAATGAGGAAGTAGGCTTAACTTCCTCATTGGAGTAATGGTTGGGAGGAGAGTGTTTCCTACTCCCCCATTTTTGGTTGTGTGTTGATCTTGGAAGAAGGTAGATTTTAGATTAACAAAAGTCACCTTTTCGAGCTAATCGAGCTATCAAACATGTTCATAAACAAAAGTCACCTTTCAACAATAATGAAAATGCATAGAGGATAAGCTCATTTGATTCAGGTGAGGATGTAGATATTTTCATAATGATAAAAGTACAATCATGTTCAAGATAAACGAATTTCTAAAAATTCAAGGCACCACTTTGAAATAAGTAAACTTTAGATTTTGAAAAATAGGGTACAATTTTCTTCAAAAAATATTGCATTTCCTCAAGAACAAACATCCAAATAGCATTGACAGAGAAGTAAACTAGAGAATAAAAGAAAAATATAAACCCACTTTACAGTCATACTTCAAATACAGTAAACTTTCACATAAGCACTTCCAGTCATTCAGTCATATCTAAGATGTATTGTTTACATAAGTGTGAGTTGATGATACAACTAAGTAAAATTTTTATCAGATTGAAAATGCTAACAATGATTGAGAAGCTCCAATATCTGATTAGATGGTAAAAAATCATTATTTTGTTATCCAAATCGAGCACATGCATGAATAAAAGGCTACAGATCTCCATTCAAGATGTAGTGCTTAAGTTACAAGAAACAAAAAATTCACTATACAAGCTAGTCACATCTCAAGCACAACCATCACTACATCAATAACAAATTGGGTAGCATTCGGAACATTAAGCTACAATATTTTATAATTTCTAGGTCTCTAAAATGTTTGAATGAGAAGATGGGAAAAACCACTGCAATAGAGCTATCTTTTAAAAAAACGGTGACCTCTCAGAGCAAGCTATCATGAAATATTATCTGAAACCATTCTACAAAAAGTAGTGGTAAACACCTATATATAGAAATTACATAGAACAATGCACAATCTTAATGAAAGAAATGCATAGTCTCTAAACATGTGACAAAAACCCAGAATTAGGATTGAGCAGTAAATAATGTAAATGAAGAATAACAAGGTCAAATGTTTCTACATCTATTTATTTTTTTTCAATCAAAGGATTAATACCCATTTTGGGTTTTTCAAAAAATGAAGCATTTTTGTACTCATGAGTAATTCAATACAAACAATGCAAAGAACTCATAGGATAGAGAAACAAATGTAGAAAATGACAATTTAGAGGCTCAAAGACTGTATTCTATGGACGCTTTCAGAGGAAACAATCATCTTCATAAACCCCATTACTTATGGTTAAGCTATCAGTTCAAATCTCCAAAGATAGAACCATTTCTTAAAACTAGCTCAAAATTCAAAAATAGTTTCTAAATATAGCTAATAGTGGATCCAAAGCACAAATGAGAAACCTACTTTTTGTTATTTTTTGAAAGAAGATCTCTACATGTACAAATAATGGGTTCTAAGGAATTTTCAATCTTTGAGCATTCGAAGTACGAACTGTCCAATAGTAAAACAAAACTTAAACCCTTAATAAAACACAAGAATCATACTTAGAAATATAATAATGGTTCCATTAAAGAATACAAAGGAGTGAGTAATCAGGGAGCTAGCATAGAACCATGAGTGGCTAGAGCAATAAAAACAACTAACCCTCATCCACATATGGACAACGATTTTCAAAGGGAAAAATTAACAATGCAATGAAATATGGGCCTAATAGGACAACTAAGCTCTTGAAAAACAACGAAAAAAAAAATGGAAGGGAAGAAATTAAAGAATTTCTAGAATTTCCACACAGAATAGCCTCATTTTCATGGCCATTAGAGATTATTAAGGATTTTCAAAAAGCTCTAAGAGTCAGGAAAAAACTTACTTGTTTTAGTTGAATACATAGAAAACCTTGGAATGCCAATGAATGAGAAACATCTTACAAGCACTGAGAAGTCATTTTAGCTCAACATTACGTAGACAGAGCTAAAGAAGACAAAAAATGCCAATAATTTCATCCATTATTAAGTGAAATACATAAGTTTTCAAACTAGAGAAGATATTGAGGTTTGGTATAACTACCCCATGGCTGAACCTAGAGTAAGATCAAAAACACCATTTCGATGAAATGAAACTAAACAATTGTATAAGAGAATAAGTAATAATCCATTCGAACTGGTGAAGCAAAAACTCCGTTAAAGGCTAACAAATAAATCTTAGGAATTAAAACAATCAGGGCCATAATTTTTTCTTAGATTATATTTATCTCAAAGGAGAGCTCATGAGATTAAAAAATAATAAGGTTTTTAATGCTTTTACATCCTAACTTTAGTCTCAAGTTAATCAAATCAACCATGGTTCAGTAAAAAACATGGACGTGTCAAACAATGATGAAACCCTAATCAGGGTTGTGTTTCCATCGAAAAATGATACAAGGGGTAAGTCCTCATGGAGACGGGGAGCCTTTCCCAATTAAATATGCGTTTGATTGACAATCTAGATGAGAAAATCCAAGAGGATTGAATATTTTGAAATACTCATTATCTGTATACCTTAGTCTGGGGTCTTTCATAATATGCCATGATTTAATCAAAATTAGGACCTTAAACTTCAAAATTTCCAAAAAAATTCCCATAGTCCAATAGAACCCAGTGATTTTTTAGTCCAATATGTCATGATACAAATAGACAAAATAATATAAGATTATCACATGCACGTGCCCAAACCAAAAAGAGACCCCATCAAGTGTATATATGTCATGATGAGATAAAGTCAAGAAGATAATGCATGAAGATGGTCAACATCATAAGCATGGAGAAGAATGAATGAAGTGGTCCCTACATGGGTGAATAATTTTTTCAAGTAATGGAAATAAAATGCGTTATTTATTTTTCTTGTACAAAAGTATTTTTTGCATGTGCATCCAAGGGGATAGAATTGTCAAAGTACAAAATTTACCATTGTAAGTGGATCAAATTGTAAGTGTCACATAATGCAGAAGAATACAAAAGCATGCACTTGCATTGGAGAAGACTTGCACAGTAAGCAAGTGACTAATATTAGCCAAAATATTCACCCAAGTATATTAATTGTATTAAAAATATAACAATCAACTACACTTTGACTAAGTGTATTCTTATAACTAAGGCTATTAATGCCTCATTATAATCATCATGTCTATTTTTATCCCTTTATTTATTCATGATAAAGGGGTAAAAACAACATGCATGAGCGAGTACAGACTGCAACCTATTTTTAGGAGGGGTTGGGTGAAGTATTTTTTCTATATATTGTGTGCACTAGCAATGCACAAAGGAGGAATTTTGGACATAGGAGTGTTGAAGCATATTTCTGCCAGTTTTGCCTTGAATGAGAACCATTTTTTCCTTTCCAATTATTTGCAGTGGTGTGTATCTTTCCATTAATTCTTGTGAATGTTAATTCCTTGATTAATCATCTTACCTTGCTGTAAATATGGTATTTTTCTGCATAGTCTTAGTGTGCATATTTAGCTTGTTGTGTTGTTGTGATTTATTCCTCAATACATAAGTTTTTTCCCTTAATATTCTGTTGAAAACTATTGGTTCGTTCATCTAAAATTCATTCTCAATCTTATTGTGCACATACTCTGTCAAATCCCTTAATAAGTTTGGTGTATCACCCTTCTCAATTTCAATTTACAGTCATCTTTTTACCATCAAAACCCCCAAAAAATTAGTTTTGGATACATCAATAAGGAATCTACCTTGATACCAGAGACTCACCTCAATAATAGGTATACCCACAGACTTGAGGTGTTTCCATTGGATCTACGAAAGTGAGAAATCAAACAAACTTAGAACCCCTGTTGTCATCTCTCAACCAAGGTGCACTTTCGAGAGATAACATGTAGAAGGTGAGGAACCTTAACTACTCATGTGGACTTATATTAAAAATGATATTGAAAAATATGAAATTTAAATGGATTTGTTTTTGCAACAAGTTAGATTCTCAAATTCATCACATTTCCCAAGATTTCCTATGAATTAGAGAAAATTGAGATGCCCAAAAAGAGGGTTGTATGGAGAATAATCAAATGGTTGGTAAAATATCAAATGTCATATAAATTAATGCATTATGTGTGTGATGAAGAATACAACCCCCTCATGGGTGAAAATAAGAAGAAAATAAATATGCAATTTGAAAAGAGAAGGATAGGTTATTTTGCTTGAATTGCCAAATAAACATAATTTAAGGCTTATCTTGCCTTCAATTTCTTGTAAACAATTCACACCAACTCGTATAGAAGGATCCCTTCTTTAAATATTTTAATTTTTTAAACAATTATGATTAATTTTAGCTATCTAATTGTGAAGCTTGATTTGTAAGTTTTTCTTATAATTTTAATTGCACCAAATGTTAAGAGGAAATTCATTTTTTGTGCTAGATCAATTTTTTATTAATCTTTGTTTGGTGATTAGATTTACTAGTTATAACCTATCTAATATCATGATGAGACTTCATCTTTACTAACCATATGTAAAGTACTCAAATATTATTAGTCATATTAATTAATGAGGATAATCAATTTTCATTAATATCTAAAAATTATAAATAAGCTCACAAAAATAGGGAGAATTTTTTTAGATTTTTTTAATGTAACATTTTTTTATGAAACTATTTAATCTATCTTCACTAAAGTGAATATTACAACCAATTCTTAGAAATGAATGGAAAAATATGTCGACCTTGGTCATGTGGGTATTTAAAGAAACGAGTATAGGTCATTTATAAGTCCCCAGAATTTTACTATTTAGTTCAATATTTAACATGACAAATGAATTACCATGCCAATTATAATTTGTTTAATTTGATTTCTCTTCAAATGTGTCCATAAATTCATATTTTTGTGTACGAATTCAATGGACTATTTCACTTGTAGGCATTGAACTAAACCAAAACTTCAAAGAAAACACAATGATTTTTTAGGATATAAAATGTAACGAACATGTGCATGAATAAATTAGTTTTATACTTGTAAAAAATAAATACATTCCTTTAAATTGTATTTGCTACATTTTATACAAAGGTAAATTATATAAGTAAATATAAGTAAAAAGTACATAATATTAAGTTAATATATTTCTTCTTCTTTTTATTAAGTTAATACATAAGTAAAAAATAATAAGTTAATACATTTCTTAATATATAAGTACCAATAATAATATTAAGTTATTTACATGCATTATTGATACTAAATAGTTATCATGGCCAATTTAATATATTTTAACAATATTTATTAAAGAATGCCACCAATAGGATGTAAACCATGCCTCACATTGTCGAAGGAAGGGACTCTTTGACCTAAGGATGCACCTCAATGCTTAAAATATCCTAATTATGGTGATCATATTGGGATCAAAGGTTTATTATATATCAAGTATAGATTCAAATTAGGCTTGCATTTATATGGGTTATTGAGTTTCATAATTTCATAAATAAATTGGTTATAGGCTTTGACTATTTTATTCGATGTACATGTTCTTTTTCTGTTTCTACTGGTAATGTGATATTTTCTTTAGATATGTAGTTACTAGCATGATGCTCATTGTTGGTATGTATCTATTGATGCGTTTCCTTAATGCAAGCCTACTCTCGAATGACATGGATAATAGCATATGAATAAGATTCAAAGACTTGGAAGTCATTTTTTTGAGACCAAGAGTATACCTTGTGAATGATTGACTTGACTCAATTGACCACTTAATGAAATCAATATACAATGAGAGATATCAATAAGACAGTACAACATAAGAATGATCCAAATCAAACTTAGAATTTGAGAATACAGACTCATGCACTATGAAGGATAACAAAATTTGAATCAAGTTATACACAACATGACCAGAACAATAAGAATATGTTAAATGAATTAAGAAGACATACCTCAACACCATAGAGAAGACTCATACTGACTTAGACAGTTCCCCGTTATTCCAAAGCTTCATTTTCACCTATACACCTCTAAGAATATTAGTAGAGGGATATATCACCATGGAGGAGCTTGGTGAGAGACCTAAGTAGGTCTCAAGCCCTCTTCTTGGGCCTTCATTGTCTCCTCTTTGTTTTATTTTTCATTTGTTGTAGCAGATTCCTCCTTTTTCTCTATCAAACTCATGAAAACATCTTGACCACTTTGACTAGCTTCTTCCTTCTTTTTGTATCCTTGAGCTTGTGGCTTGTGTCTCTGAGTTTCTTTCTTCAATTGAACTACATCACAAAACCTTGCAATGTGCCCTATCTTGTGGCACCTAAAACATTCCATTTACCTTCCTTTGCAATCATAAACCCTATGACCATATCCATTGCAAGCATACCAATACCCCTTGAATGTTCTTACACACCTCTTTGTTTTTGATGGCTCATTTTTACAATATTTTGTAATATGTCCCTTTTCTTGGTAATGATGGCATTCAAATTGATACCTTTGACCTAATTTTTGCTCCTTTTTGTCTTGACATACTTCTTCCTTCTTCTCTTTACAATGTTCCTTTCCTTTTCCCTCATCCTTCTTTTCAACCTTAGGACTGCAATTACTAGCCCTATGTCCATAATCACCACATTTATAATAGTTAGCATGAAAAACACCATACCTATATGCAATTGGCTTCTTGATAGGTGATCTTATAGGAGGTGGAAGCCTTGAACTTTCTCCCTTGTCTGGCTGCCTTCTTTCATTTGATCCTCGACTTTACTCTTCCTCATTATTTTCTGATTTGGATGAGCCCTCATTGAAGCCTCGGCCTATCCTATCACCACAGGTCTTTTGATTTTCCTACATCTTACTTAGATTTTCTGAACTTCCTTGAAATGATAGTATCTTGCTTGTCATGGTCCCTAGATCTTTCTTCAAATAATCAATTTCTTTCCTTTTGATCTTCAACTCATCTTGTGTCTCCTCAAGTTGCTTTGTGAGGACCTTGACTATTTCTTCTCTTTCAACTTCATGTTTGAGACATTCTTCTCTCTTGGTCTTCAACTCAGCTTGAGCCTCCTAAAGTTGATTTCTCAAAACCTTGACTACTTATTCATGAGATGTAAACATCCTCTCAGCTTTATCACAATTATTAGTTACCCATTGCCTTATACTGAAGGTATTACCCTCAATTGTTTCCAATGATGGAGGTTTCATCTTGTCACCAAAGATCCCCCTCTAGCTTTTCAGGCTACTTCCAAGGGAATTCTCTAATACCAATTGTTGGAGGTGACAAGGACTAAGGGGGGGTGAATCAACCCCCAATAAAACATTTTCACACTTATGCTTCAAACCCTAACAAAACATGCTCACATACAACTCATCAAAGCATATAGTCATCTTGATAAAAGATGCACAATGTAAGAATCAAAATCAAGAAAATACAAATCCACTTAGATTGATGATAAAATCATATCCACAAACTTATGTAATTATTCAGATAAGATCACAAGAGTAATGCCTTTAAAAAAGATGCAACTAGATGTCTTAATATGAGCAATATAGTCATATAATTATCCAAGAAGGTATAATTTTTCCAAAAGTGATTACAACTCAAAATAAGATCTAAATACACCTTAGAGACCTGAGAAATACATCAACATTATATGGAGATAACATACAAATAAAATCACCAAAATCTTCCCTCCTTTTCCAACTTACTCTCAAGGAAACAACACCAACATTCACTTGTTCAAATTATTTTCGTGAAAACTCAACCAACAGCTGTTATAGAATGAGATTCCATGTGTTTTGGGCTATGCCCAAAGTTTTTTTCTTTGTAGAAAAAGGGTTCTTGTTAGTGCAAAATCACAACACCCCTGGATGTTGATCAAATTTCTAGTTTGATCATACTAGCATCCAGTGTGATTGCACAACATGGAATCCTTCCTCTAAGTGTGGGACTTACAAAAATGAGAAAGGAATCTCCAGAGAAGGCTGGTTCCTATTCCTCTATTCAGATGCACACGAAAAATGCAGAGGGTTTACTCAAAACCTAATCTAATCTTGCCAAGGAGACAGGGTAAGAAGATGCATAAAAATAAACCTAAGCTAACAGAGGTGATGCACCAAGGAATGAAGAACACCTATCTTGCCAATAAACATAAACCATTCAAATGTGATGCAAGATCATGCACAGATAACAAAATTTGCAGTGAAAGATCAGGAGGATGCAAATGAACACAGAAAGGGTTGAGAATCATCCACAGACATGCATTACTTGCTCCAAAGATCGATACAATACACTAAAAAATGCCAAGAGGCAAAGTTGCATTACAATTTTAAATGGGAGGTTTGAACTCCACAAATTCGCCTGCCAAAGAGAAGAAGGGAGGGGCAAAACAGGAATGTTCGACCTTTAGAAAGAAGCCCCTCCTTACAATTTAGAGGAAGAATGAGAGAGGGAAGAGAGAGGAAATCCAAATCTGCCCCAACCGCTTCTAGGTTACATTTAATTCATCTCATTATGGCGGTAGGCGGGAACTCTAGCAAAAGCGGCGAACTATATTTTGCATTTAAGCTGGTTGTTGAAACGTCATTTCTGGCCATTATCACGCGTTAGAGATGTTTATTGATTTTCTCTCTCCAAACTGAACCAAAATGCAAGATTGACCTAGGAATCGTGTAGAGAATTTCACCAGCTTTCCATTGATATAAAGAACGTGAAAATCCGAGCTCTGGATCGAAAGTTATGGCGATCTGAAGATTTAGGGAAAAAACAGGCCAAAACGGATCAGCGGGAAAATATTTGAATTTTTCCCGCACTCTGCCACTTGGATGACATGTGTCAGGCTATGATTCGTTCGCGGGTTCATCCTCTGAAAATCCCTTCGGGCCCTTCCTTAATTTCTTGCCACTTGGACACGTGGCACTATTTTATTGGCTCGGGCCTGAGGGGCGCACTTTGTCCTTTTAAAAAATTGGTATTTTTACTTTGGGAAAATTTCCCACTTCTCCCCCGTGCTCCACCACTCAAGTGCCACATGGCACGATTTCATTGGATGCGGGCCCTTCCTGACCATTTCCCTTTTGTTTTTTTTTTGCCTTTGGAAAAATTTTCAAAATTTTCCCGCTGGGCCGATGAGGTGAAGACACGTGGCGAGATTTGATTCGTTGGCGGCTCTTTCGGCTTTCCGCGTCACACGTGTCCCTCGCGTACCTTTGGCCCGGATGTCCCGAATGAAAATCTCCTGAACTTCGCCCTGATTTGGGCTTCCTTGTCCCTCTTTGCGGTGAAGACACGTGGTGAGATTCCATTGGCTCTCGGCTCCTTCGGCTTTTCGCATCCTCTGTGTACTTTTGGCCCAAATGTCCCGGGCGAAAGTCTCTTGTTTCGGCCGAATCGGCCGGTTCGCGTCCTCCGCGTACTTTTGGCCCGGATGTCCCAGACCGTCTGGGACAAATATCTCCGAACCGCCCGAAATGGACTGACTTGCGCCAAACCGGCCGATCCGCGTCCCGCGCGTACTTTTGGCCCGGATGTCCCAAACTGTGCGAAACAAGACTTAGACATTTTTTCTTGCTTTCGGCCGATTCAGATTTTCGCGTCCCGCGCGTCCCGACGTCCCAACTGTCCTAAATGCTGTGCAGACCGCCTGGCGGCTTTTCGGCCGATTCGTGCCCCGACATCCCAACTGTCCCAAAGACTGCCTAGGACAAGACTTAGCCGATTCTCCATTTTTTCGGCCTCAAGTTTGGTACGACGAACCTCAGTTCAACCCGAACTGGTACGACCTGAGCCCTTCAGACCCGAAATGCCTCAAAACAGTCCTGCAACCATATTTTTTGCATTTTTTTCATTCTTTCTAACTTGTTGGGATTTCTTCTTGGATGGGAGAGTTAGAAAAAGGCCGAGGGGACCTTAAAAACATGATTTTGGGCCTTGAATCAATCTACTTTCTTGGGACTGAATAATTTGATGCATGTTATCAAAATTACCTTGAGGGGTGAATTTTGGATAACAATTTTGGCGACTCAGCGGGGTCATCTGCCTGCCAGATGAAGAATGGCCAGCTGCTTGTAGCAATCCATTGGGCATGGAGTCTATTTGATAACCTCTCAGCTGATCTGAAATTTGAAAACATGTGTCCTTGAGCTATTGAAACATTTGTTGATCTGGTTCTCTTGTGGCTGCAAATTCTTTTCCAAGAACTTGATGAACTGCAAACATGCACATACCAGAAGCAATAGGACATGTGCACAAGCACTTAGGGAAATAAAACTACTCTAACAGAAGTACAATGTGCATAGTAACTTAGAGGAATGGAAATTCTAAATTAATATTTACAAGGGTGAAAAGCTTTCTTTCTAGTAGCAGTGTTTGAGATAGATCCCATTGACCGGAATCTACAATTCTTCACCATCCAACTTAGCCAGTCGGAAGGCATTGCTACCTTTGCATCCAATGATCATGTAAGGGCCACTCTAGATGGCATCAAATTTGGAATGCTTTCCCAGCTTTGCATGATCTGTATCCCATTTCAATACTAGATCTCCAATTTGGAAGGTTCTAGCTGTGGCTTTCCTATCAAAAGTCTTCTTGATCAAGGCTTGATCCTTCTCTATTGCCTGGGCTGCATGCTCTCTAATTTCTTTGAGCTTCCATCAATTCTGCATATCTAACCTCCATGGGTTCAAACTCATCTAGTTCCAATCGTTTCATGAGTTCCAATGCTGGCAACTCGAGTGATATAGGTAGAACTGCCTCTTTCCTGTACACAAGCTTGTATGGAGAGCTTCCTGTAGACCTCTTGGGTGTGATCCTATCAGCCCATAGGGCTGATTTGAGCTTTGCGTGCCAAGTCCTTTGATTCTCATCAAGAGTCCTTCTGATGATTCTTAGTAGATTCTTGTTCGTAGACTCGGCTTGGCCATTACCTTGAGGGTAATAATTCGATGAAGTGCTGAGATACACACAATTCTTGACAGCCCATTCAGTGATCTTTGTGCCAAGGAATGCCAATGCATTGTCTGATATGATAGTGGCAGGGGCACCAAACCTCATGACTATCCCTTCATAGAAATCTAAGATATTAGATTCATTTGCCTCCTTGAGTGCCACTGCTTCGGTCCACTTGGTGAAATAATCTGTTGCCGTAAGTATCCACTTGTGACCTTGACTCGAATTGGGATTGATAACCCCAATGAAGTCCAATCCCCATTGCATGAATGGCTGATTTACTGAAATTGGACGAAGGGGCAGCGCTGCTAACCTTTCTTTTCCTGTGAAGAATGCACATCTCTTGCATTTTTTGACCCATGAGTAGCAATCATTGAACACAGTAGGCCAATAGTAACCAGCTCTCATGATTTTGAGAGCTGTCACTCGTGGAGCAAAGTGGCCTCCTGCTTCCCCATCATGGAACTCGTGTAATATCTTCTCAACTTGACCTGTTCCAATGCATCTTAATAGAACACCATGGATGTCTTTCTTGAACAAGATACCATTAATGAGTACATATGGGATAGCTTGTAATCTAAAGTATCTCCTCTTCGCCTTGCTCACTTCTGGAGGGCACAAGCCTATTTGGAGGTAATGCACCAAGTCTTGAGTCCAACATGGAATGGGTGCATCATCAGCGGTTGTTCTTGATCATTCTGTAGTAGTAGGACAACATCTTCTTCCCCTTTTGAGCCGTCTAGTTGTTTGGAAGCGAGCTGCTCACACAAACCTTTGCCATGAACCAGCTTGGTCACTTTGATTTCAATATCATATTCCATCACCCGAGTGATCCAACCTGCTCTCTTCTCATTTAAATCCTTGTTTAGGAGAAAGTCCTTGACACCAGCATGAGACACCAGCAGTTGAATCTTATTGTTTGAGACCAAGTGTCTGAACTTCTTCAAGCTCCTGATGACAGCAAGGACATGCTTTTCGATGAAAGAATACTTTACTTCGTAATCTTCCAAGGTTTGACTGAAGAATGCTATGGGCTGTTCTGAACCTTCTCTATTCAGCTGTGTCAAGATAGCTGAGATTGTATCTGATCCTCCAAACGCATACAACATGAAGTCCTTTGAAAATCTGGGTTGATAAGAGTTGGAGCTTGTGATATTGCATGCTTGATGTTTTCAAAACTCTCTTTGCCTTCTGCTGTCCATTTGAATGCGACTCTTCTTCAACATCATTGTTAAAGGCTTCACAAGAGTGGAAAAATTAGGCACAAATCTGCGAACAAAGTTTATCCTTCCCAAGAAGCTTTGAAGAGATTTCTTGTGGTGTGGCAATGGAAGTGTTCGGATGGCTTCAACCCTTTCAGGATCAATTGTTAGCCCTTCCCTAGAGACAATGTGACCCAAAAATTTGCCTTCGTGTGCCAAGAATATACACTTCTTTGGATTCAATGACACTCCAAACCTTCTACACCTCTGAAACACTTGTCTGAGGTGAAAGAGATGGTCTGCTGCATTCTTTGAGAAGACAGTGATATCATCTAGGTATACCAGCACTATCTTGTTGATTAAGCCTTTGAATGCCATATCCATAGCTCGCTGAAATGTTGCTCTGGCATTTGACAGTCCAAATGGCATCTTCTTGTAAGCATACGTGCCCCATTTTGTAGTGAAGGCCGTCTTGAATTGATCTTCTTCCTTCACCATTATTTGATTATAGCCTGAATATCCATCTAGCAATGAAAACCTTTCTGAACCAGCTACAACCTGCAATATTTGTTCCATTGATGGAAGTGGATAATGATCCTTGAGTGATGCTCTATTTAGATCGCGAAAGTCCACACACAATCTTATTTCTCCATTTATTCTTTCTTACCGGCACCAAGTTTGCAACCCAACTTGAGTGTTTGATAGGGAAGATGATGCTGGCCTCAATCAGCTTGCTTAACTCTTTTCTCATGAGAGGTTCAATATGGGGATTCACTGGCCTTTGCTTTTGCCTGACAGGCTTGGATTCTAGGATCCAACTCAATAGTATGCTTAGCCAACTTTGGGTTGAAACCTCTTAAATCTTTGTAATTCTAAGCAAATACATCTGGGAACTCTTATCAAAGTTGAACAAAATCAGATTTCTCTTGTGGAGTACTTACTTTTCCAATTTGCAATGTCTTGCCTTCATCTACTAAAATGGGCTCTGAATCTTCACCCTTTACTTGAATGTTTGCTTTCTCCTTCCGGAACTGATCATTTGGGTTGAAGATTGACTCCAATGTTACAAGACCTTTTGGTAATTTGTTAGTTCTCAACTGCAACACTTGGTCACCATATTGCTGTTCCAACTTGTCTTTGTTTTTAGCAGAGAACTTGACTTATTCTTGTAAGAAATTGACAATTTGCTGATCATTCTCGAAGACTTGCCAACTTGTCTTGTTGTCTGGAATAGCTAGTCTTATAACCACCTTGATATGGGGCTGAGACTTATCACTTTTGATACTTTTCATAACATAAAATTCTTCCCCAATTGCTGCTAGTCTGTCTGCTACTTCATTCTTCTTTCTTGGAATTGAATTGATGCTAAAATCTTTAAAATCTTCCAATAAGATCCCATACCCTGATTTTTGTAGCATTCTTGAGCAGATCATTCTTAGTAGCATTTTGTTCCCTTGACCTGATTCACAATCAGCTCACTATCACCAAATACTTGCAAATTCTTTATCCTCTCTTTCTTGCCCAATGCAGTCCATGAATTAAGGCTTCATACTCAGCTGTGTTATTTGAGCAAGAAAACTGAAAAAAAGCTGAGTAATACTTTATACCTTGAGGTGAAACAAGCATAGCTCCACCTCCTGCACCTTGTCTACTCCTTGAGCCCATCAAAGAACAATTGCCATACTTCATTATCATCCTTGTGATCAAGTATGGTGATGCTAGGGAGAGGTGGATTTTCTTCATGCAAATGCAATAAACTCCTAGCTCAGATTCTTCCATTTCTTTGATAAGGGGATCAAAAGCATGTTACTCTTGTTTGCCCATTCATCAAGAGTCAAATCTGGAATGCTTCCAACCTTGGTGTCATAGCTTCATCGAGTGCTTGGATGATCTTCTTGATCAAATGCTGAACAGTTGGTATTGATTTGAACTTGGATGTGTGAGGCTCAATATGGAATTTTTCAATAGGTTCAGATCTAATTGTTGCCTTAGTTCCATACCTCATTCTGAACAACATGTGTGACCAATCAGCAGACAAATAGCCTCCAATCTTAGCAGTGAAGTCTCTTGACAAGCAAAATGCAAAGAGTGGTGGCAAGGTCTATGACTGATACATCTTGTAACACTACGACAACATTTGGACATGCATGCAATGTGAGGCTCAAATCTTTGATTACTCCAACCGTTGTTCACTGCTGTCCCATCCAGTTGCACTACTCCCTTGGAGATGACTTCATATTGGAGCCCTAACTGATCAGCTATCTGTTTAGGCATCACTGAGCTACTTGCTCCCAGAATCAATCATGCAATTATGTACCAGCTTATCTCCTATGATTAATGAGACATAGAAAGGTGGGAGGCTTCAGCATTTTACCTTGTTGTCCTCCATGATTTCCTTCAGGTTGGGCAGCATTTGTGAGTACCTTCTCTTGCATTTGGATCTGATTTGATTTGAAGTTGACCAGTCCTTCCATGGCAGCTTGCAGCAATAGGTCTTTGGCCTGGGATGGATAGGGATTCCCACATAGATATATTGACGTTTGTCTTCTTCATCTGATCAATGATACTGAATGGTGATGAAGGATCTCTCTGCTGCTATTCCCTTGGTCCTGCACATTTGCTCCTTGTATGTGGGCAGCAACAACTGGCATTTGAGTTGGCCTAGGGGCTGTTCTTGGCTGCCCTTGTGCATTTGAACTGGGTTTTGCTTGCCAATCATTTGTGGAGCATTCTGTGGAAGGTTGTGGATTGGCTGGGGCTAATGGCTGTTCTTCACCCAAATTTCTCCTTTTTGACCTTGTGTTGGCTGCAACACCTTGAGAACTACCTGATTCATACCACAGAAATCCTCTGCTTGCCAATTAGAAACAAGAGTGGTATTCATTCAGGGGATGTTCACTGTTGAGAATAAAACATTCTTGAACACATATTCAATGCCAACCCAATGTTTTCGTGACTGGAAAACTCATATGCACCCTCCACACCAATGGTTGGTGATACCATTAAAGCTATTGATTTAATGCACCGGTTGAAGCACATGGATTGATTATGTGGTTAACTGCACGGGAAAACACTTGTCAATCATATTCTTGGGCCAGTGTTACCCTTTTAGTGTACTGGTGACTAATGCTTTAGAACCTAGATACAACATTTGTTACCAATATTATAGGGCTGACAATGGTCTATTGACATAGGAGGCAACTAGTAGCTTGCGATACTTTTGATTACAACATATTTGCAGTCACTGGATTCCTAGGTGACCTACTTGTCATATTGGAATATGTCCTTCACCTCACTCCTCTAGGTATCATGATTGGTCTTTAGGCTAACTACGAAGGTCTAGTCCACCTGTCCCAGCTTGTTTAACCTAGCCCTGAGTTAGTGACATAAATCATTACCTAGGAATATGCTCACAGTGGCTTAGGGTAAATGGGCATACTTGAAGCTGACCTGGGGTCAACTTGGATGATCCCAAGTGTACCCTGATCCATTTCGAACTCTAATTCCTTAGGAGTGGGAATATGCCCCTAACCTGACCTAGAGAGAAACTAAGACTCAAGTCCAAGGGCTTGTGTAGAACTTGGATGATCAATGGCATTGAAGGCCTAGGATGCTAGCATGTCAACTTGAATCACGACAATTATCATCTACTAATGGCAATGACGTGATAGGTCAAGCTGGCGATAGGTAGGGTTACTGTAACTTTTTAAGTTACCTTACTTTGGAAAGCCGGATCGCTTGTACTAGTGGTTGATGTCTCAGGTACACTACGACTACTTCCACTTTGTTAAGCGCAAGACTGCTACTGTAATTCTATCCCTAGATCTTTGAAATATCTGCACAGTTGAAGTCAGTTAGCTTCTCATATGCGAGGGATATATCCTAGATGGATGTCACCTTTGCGACAAAGGAGACTATTTAAGTCTCCCTTCTCTCCAGATTGATGCCTGAAGTGCGAGACACAGCTGATTCACAGTATTATGACAGAGCCGGACTCCAACGCTCCTAAGTTATTGCAGATGGTTGCACACTTGGTAACGAAGCTGAATGGCCAAGAAATGTGGACAGCAAGTTAACAAGCTCATCGATCTACATGGATCTGCACAGAAGATTAGCAGAGGGGACTATTTACAACTGATCTCCAGGACATTGCTGAGGAAATTATAAAGTACAAAAAGGAAGGGGACAAGATCCTCTTTGGCAATGTCCTACTCACTATAGTATTTACAGAAATTGGAGTGTCAGATACACTAGATAAGTTTGTGTGGGAGTACCCAACCGAAGACCCTTCACCCAGAAAGTTCACTGTTTTGAAAAGTATGCATGTGATACAATGATTGGCTCCCCATAAAGCACTTGTATATTGAAAAAAATGGTATATGTCAGGTGGAGGAGTTGAGAAATGTATTCTGTTTGGTGGAGATGGAGGATCCTTTGAATCAACTTCTTCCAGTCTGCCTTCTTCAAGGAGATAGCTGCAGGTTTGTGAAGTACCAGCACTTACTACTTCTCCAAGGTTCTTGAACTTGTGTGATTCTTCTCATAAAGCCCTTGGTGCAAGCTCCCTTTCGCATTCACTACCCAGTACTTCCAAGTAGGAGTGAATAGATTTAAAGAATTGAAAAAGCTAACGTTGGAGCTAGGAAAGCTAGACCGGGAGCATAGGGATATGAGGAATAAATTGAACTATCCTAAAGGTAAGTGCGCATATGTGGATAATCACGTGTCACACGAGATCCACATGAATAGACTAAAAACACTTCCTATTGTTGGACGATCTACAGTGCACGTATACGTGTGCATAAGGCCAAAATTTGAAAACTACACATACTTGGTGGATGAGATCTCCATACCTGAAGACCCCTTGAGAAAGAAGAAGCCGGTGTCTAAGAAGAGCGGTAGATGAGAGGAAGGAGCACCAAGTGTACCAACTGCTCAGACAATGAGCCTACCTTCTACGAGCACAAAGCCAAACACCTATGTTTGGAGGAAGAAGTCTCCTGTAAAGGAGAAGATGCTAGAAGTAGAGGTGTCTAAACAACCCACCACCTTGGAGGATTCACAAGAGGAAGAAGAAAAGGTAGAATCTCCTGACCAGAAGCAACCTCTCAAGAAGAAGCAGAGGGTGGATGAAGAAGCTAACTCAGAGGTGACCAAAAGCTTGGAAAGATACCTAGGAGAAGGAGAGGATGAGAGTGAAGAAGGTGGTCACAAGGAGGAAGATCCAGAAAAGGACAAGGAATTTGGAACTGTTGTTGCAGACTCACAGCACCCCTGGATGCAGATCAGGCTTCTAGGTTGATCACTCTAGCATCCAGTGTGATTACACAACATGGAAACATCTCTCTAAGTGTGGGACTTGTGAAACTAAGAGGGGAATCTCCATATTAGAGGCTTGTTCCTCAAAATCCTATGATTAGATCTAATGCTTGCACAGCTACAGAGGTTCAGATCCTAATCTTACTCTAAACTGCAAGGAGACAGGGATAGAAATGTAAAAATTGAAACTAACTAAAGATGGTGATGCACCAAAAGGAGTGGTGAAACATATTCTGTCATGCAAATAGAAACAAACCAGAGATTCATAGCATAAGATATACACAGACTGATAATGATATAATCTATTAGGATCTGAAATCAAGCAAATAATACAAACAAAGGATTGAAACCCATTAACAAAGCTTGCATTATCATTTCAAGTGTCAAAACATCACTGCATTGCAAGCTTAGAGAGGTAAAAACTATTACAATCCTTGGAGATATCTGATTCTTGCATCAATCACTTGTTGGAGGTGAAAGAAGAAGATTGCTATGCCAAAAAGATGTTCCCCCTTTGAAAATGAGCCAAAATTGGCTTTTACATTACATGGGTCGAGCCCAGGAGACAGAAACGTACAAAGGCATGGAGAGCCCATTCCTCCTTGACTGCAGGATGTATTAAAACAGCATGGGGGACCTTAACAAACCCATACCCTATCATTTTTGACCGGATTTACAGGAGAATGTGACCCATTCTCCATTAAATTTGGTCGCTGGAATGTCATTTCTGGCCATGAACACGCGTAAGAGCCGTGTTTCTCGATTTTCTCCCTCCAGACTGCTCCAAAACGCAAGATTGACCCCGGAATCCTGTAGAGAATTTCACCAGCTTTCCATTGATATAAAGAACGTGCAAATCCGAGCTCTGGATCGAAAGTTATGGCGATCTGAAGATTTAGGGCACAAAACAGGGGAAAACGTGTTTTGAAATATTTCCCGCGCTCTGCCACCTGGATGACACGTGGCATGTGTTGATTGGACGAGCAATTCTCTCTCCTCCGTCTTTCGCGGGCTTTCCTATGAAATTTCCTTGTGGGGCCCTTAACTGGACACGTGGCGCTATTTCATTGGTTCGGGCTAACCCTTTAAAACTCGCCCCTTTGACTTTTTGACTTTTCTCTTGTGAGGACACGTGGCAGCTTCTGATTAGTCCGCGGGCCTGCCAGCTCTTTCGCTCCCTTCGCGTCTTTTTGTCCCGGATGTCCCAAACCGTTTGGGACAAAAACCTCCGATCCGCCCGAAATGGGCTTCCTTGTCCCTCATTTGGCCGATGACACGTGGCGCAATTTGATTGGCTCTTCGGCTTTTTCGGCGATCCACGCCCCACGTGTCCCTTTGTCCCAACTGTCCCAGTGCAGAAGTTCCCTGTTTCGGCCGAACTGGCCGGTTCGCATCCTTCGCGTACATTTGTTCCAAGTGTCCCAGTGCTGTTTGGGACAAATTCTTCCAGTTCACCCGATTCGGCCGGTTCACGTTCCTTTGTCCCTTGTGTCCCAAAGAAGTTAGTCAATTTTCTTCTCCTTCGGCTGAACTGGCTTTCCGCGTCCGCCGTGTACTTCTGGCCTAACTGTCCCGGTGCTAAAGTTCTCTGTTCAGCCGATCCAGGTAGTTCGCATCCTTCGTGTACCTTTGTCTAACTTGCTCCTGGTTAAGGAGTTGGAAAAAATTTCTTTCTTTCGGCCGATTCGGGCATTTCGTGCCCCACGCGTACCTATGGCCCAGTCGTCCCAATTACCACGTGGACTGCCTAGCGTATTTTCAGCTGGTTCGCATCCCAACGTCCCAAATGTCCCAACTGTTGTGAGGATTAGGACTTAGCCAATTTTCACACTTTTTCCTGGATCAACCTATTTGCCTTTCTGCAACCTTTTTCGCATTTTCTCAGAGCTTGCTCCTTCCTTCTTCGGCCTGGGGAGTTAGAAAAATTCTTGAAGGGACCCTAGAAACCTGATTTTTTGCTCTGAATCAATCAATTTGCTTGGGATTTGAATCTTCTGATGCATGTTATCAAAATTACCCCGGGGGTGAATTTTGGATAACAGTTATATTACCAACCAAGTCATATATAAGGGGTAAAGTTGAAAAAATAAATCTGGTATGCAAGTATTTTTCCATCAAAATGTTTCTGAAGGTTGGAATATTGCCATCAATGAAAATGGGGGATATTCTTGTAACTTTTTCATGTGTTATGTTTGTTTTCATTGATTTCAAGATAGACTAGTTGATGTCAAGCTACATTGATGGAAAAATGAGTGAATTGGTAAAGTGAGCAAGCTTAAAAGATGAAGATTGATTGGTAGTGTCAACTCACGGAGGCTCAGAATGACTAATGATAAGTGCTAAGGGAATTAGTAAATGTTTTTTCATGCTTCAGACATGAGGAGATATCTTCCTAGGTCCAAATATATCCACCGAGGACTTAGAGTAGCCGTCGAAGTCCGTAGAAAGCCACGGATCTCTGGGAGAAGCTGTGGAAGAAAAGTAATTGCCATAAGCATAGGAATGAAACCACAAAGAAACATGGAGCAAAAGGAAAAGTCACGTGTGAGATAATTGAAGCCCTAGATGTTAAGGAAGACTTGCAAAGTCTAAGGAAAAGCCGTGAAGAACTAGAGAAGTCGCAAAGGATGGAAGATGGCCGCACAAGACTACAAAATCTGTAAGTAAAACAAATAGATTTTTGGACATGGAACAAATCCGTGGGAAGGTAGATGATAAGGAGGAATGCCACATGATATTGGTAAAGATATGGATAGCTACAAATCCACCAAGGGAGAATAAATTCCGTTGAACAAAGACAAGTGTTGCAATACAAAGGAGAAAGTCAGAGGAGTAAAGGAAAGCCGTGAAATGATGGAGTATGGAATGGAAAAGGGTTGAAGGAAATCAAATTGATTCAAACATGTACAAGTGAGAGTTGGTTCTCCAAAATTGATGATGATTCAATTTTTGAGTGATTGCGACTAAGGATACGACTTGATCTCCATGAAGAACAAAGAAAACCATTGTTCTAGTTGTCAGCATTTAATGTTCATTGACCTTGGGAAATATAGTTGAAATTTTCTATGAGAATATGAGTTTCAAGGAAGAATAAAATATTGAATAATAAAATGGCTCATTCATTTGGGTCACGTTTCAAATGTGGAAAATCTATTTATGGAAACCGGCTAATAAATAGCTTCTAGAAATGCATGGAAATTAGTGTAAACAAGTCGGATACAAAAGGAAGAATATCTAGAGTCAGCTGCATGTATTTAATATTTTGGATTCTCATGCGACCAATCAAGAAGGTGCACGACATGTAATTTGAAAATAAGAATTGGATCGATTGTGAATATAGTTCAAATTTGGAGCTATTTTGGTGGCTGCTCAAGTAAGAAAAGAAATATTTGAGCTAAGGAACAGTAGCAGAAGAGAGAATATGATACAATCAAGATAAGAAAGAGTGTCAAAAGAAAAGATATAGGAAATAGGATAGAAGATCAATGAAGCAAATATTCATCAGATGAAAAGAGGACAAGGGTGGCATATTAATTAAGCAGAGGGATTGAATCAAATAAGTAAAAGAGAGTGAAAATAAGAACACATATAGATACAGAAAGGTGATCATAATCTATTGCAAAAGTAATTGTTGTAACTAGATAATCAAAATGTATATGTAAATTAATTCTAAGTTTTAGCTTAGCATATTTAGAGGTTGTTTCTCCTTATGGGGTCAGTGCTTCTTTAAAAAAAATATTGTGATGCATAGTAATCACTTGAGTTCTTTTTAGTGTGTAATATCAGCAAAGGTGTAAGGGGTTGGTATCTTTGTGAGGTTGGTGCCTCACTAAACAAATCTTGTAGGATGTGTAATATTCTTACAATTCCTTGCTTTGAGTAATATAAGCAATGGTTTTTGGTGGTTTTTTCTCCCAAAAGGGTTTCCCAAGATAATATATGTGTTCAGTGTTATTATGCATGACATATGTGTGATTGACTACTCATAGCTTAAATTCACACATTATTAAAGGGTTTAATTTAAATTGGAATTAAATGAAAAAAATTTAATCTCCACTGATTCACCCCCCTCTCAGTGCTTTTGATCTCTAACAATTGGTATCATAGTGACGTTCTTATAACTGAAATAATCTTAACATCCTCAAGGAGATCCTCTTATCACAAGCATGGCAGTAAATCATACACAAGGCAGTTTGTCACTATCAAGATCACCTCTCTTCACTGGTAAAAATTATGAATTCTAGAGAATAAGGATAAAGACATATTTTATTTCACTTGGTTTTTACATCTAGGAATGCAGTGAGAAAGGATACAACCCTCCAATCACACCAGTTTCTACTTCTGTAGATAAGGTAGAATATGAATATAACTCAAGAGCAATGAACACCATTTTATGTGCCCTGATTGAAACAAAATTTGTCAAATTTATGCAATGCACCACTACAAATGAGATATGGACCAAAATGTAAATTCTCTATAAAGGATATGAAAAAGTCAAGATGGCAAATTTATAGACCTAAAGAGCTCAGTTTGAGAATATAAAAAATGAAATATGATGAGAGTATAGTGGTCTACATGCAGAGAATAGATGAAGTCGTTAATATGATCAAAGGCTTAGGTAAGACATTATAAGAGTCAGTTTTAGTCCAAAAGATCTTGAGATCTCTGACTAGAAAATATTATGTAAAGGTTTTAGCCATAGAGGAAGCCAAAGACATGAAGACTCTCACAATGGATGAACTGTAGAGCACTCTTTCAACATACGAGATGAGGACTTTCGGATCCAATACTACCAAGAAATAAGTAGCATTCAAAGTCAAGAAAGAAACTCATTCAAAGAAAGAAGAAGAAGAATATTCTCATTTAGCCTCAGGAGGTGAGTTGGATGATGAAAATATTGAAGCAATGTTTGTGACAAGACTAAAAAGAGGCTCAGGTAAGTATAAAGGAAAACTTCCCTTTAAGTGTTTCAAATGCAGACAAGTAGGTCATTTTGTTGGAAAGTGTCCAAAAAAGAATAAAGATAATCAGTTTTAACATGAAGAGGACAGTCATTAACATAGTAAGAAAGAGACTAGATATACAAATAAAAACACTAAGAAGAAGTTATTCAAAAAAAAAAGAAACTTCTACTCCAAAGAAGAATCAAGTGATTCTGATTCTAGCAAGCCAGGAATTTCTTAGAGTGAAAATGACGAAGATCAATCTAAATGCCTATTCATGGCCATGGATGCATCTGAAGAAGGAAGCTCTAAAGGGAAAAATAGATCTAATTATGATGAATCTGAGGAAGAAGAAGCTGAAGTAAATATTGAAGCTGAACTAGTGTATGCTCTCGAAGATTTAAGATTGTGTAGGTAAAAGAATCAGAAGCTGAGATGCGCATTAAAGGATTATGAAGAAAAAATCTGGATAAGTGAACAACTAAAAATAGGGGGGTTTTAACTATTTTATAAGTTAATATAAATATAAACTAAGTGTTACATTGAAGTGCTAGGTCTAAATATTTTTCTTTAATATTTGAATGAATTGAAATAATGGAAATAAGAGGGATATGGTACTAACCTTGAATTAAATTACCTCATTGTGTTCTGGACTGTAGCACACAGGTATGTGGACTGGGAAAGCTATGATTTAATGGCCTCAGGAAGGGCATGAGCTGACTATTTTCCTGTACTGAGGCACCTAGGAGGATACTAGGGAGCCCTGGAGCACCCTGGTTTGTAATATGTGTGTTGTACACTGTAGAAAAGCTCAAAACTTGAATCCAAGAGTGTCACAATATCTCTAGAATACCTTTTCTCCTGTCACATGGATTTCATAGTAATGTCTCTTATGTCATTGTGAATTTTACATGTAAAACCCTATCCAAAGCATCAATTCCTAAAAAATAAAAATGCATATGAATAGGTTGTACTGACCTAAGTGTTGCACTACATTTTAGACCCATTATATTTATATGTGTGTGTGTGTGTGTAATTTTGTGCCTAAGGTTCCCTAGCGCCAATGACGTTGTAATAGGGGGCAATCACTAGATGTAAAAATGCAAATGATGGATGGAATGGAAAGAATACAACCCTTTCCCCCTATGCTTGTGTGATATATATGTAGAAGATTCCCAAATGTAGTCCCTTACCTTAGTAGATACCTTCCCTTGATAGTGAGATGTTCACCCATAATGTAGTGAGTATTCTATGTTTATATAGGGATCTCTTGCTCAAATTTTGACACTAAAGACCTGAAACTACCAACTATGACCTAGGGGAATACACGGGGTAACCGATAGGACCAACCTCAAACAAAGAAATTAAGACCACAAATTACAATGACTCATGTGCCTAAAATCATGGACTGGGGTGCCCCGAGGTGTCCTCATGCAACCCTAGGCACCTCAGCATAGACCTAAAGATGACAACTGAGAAAATTACGACACCTGAGACACCCTAAAAGATGTCCAAAACTGTAGATACAAATGAAGACTTAACTAGACAAACAATAATGATGCCTGACTAACTAGCAACAACACCAAAGGATGGGTCACTAGTGAATATTTTTACTACGCAAGATCCATATATAAAATAACATACCCAATGGTATTAATGTAATAGTAAGTGCATAATTTTTTTATTACATGAAGACAATCTCAAAGAAAATAATATGAGGCTAATGAGCTTATACATCCATATGAAAAATCCTATTAGTCATCAT